>JBBDGP010002731.1:47500-100000 GCA_037952835.1 Lithobates septentrionalis
AGCCTTGTCAGTGCAGCCTTGTCAGTGCAGCCTTGTCAGTGCAGCCATGTCAGTGCAGCCTTGCCCCAGTGCAGCCTTGTGGGATCGCCGCGATCCCTGCCGACATACACAGCCGTGTGTAAATTCAAATATGGCGTAGAGACTGCAGGGACTCGTCGGAGCCGAGATACACATACCTGAGAGTCCTCGGCTTTTCTCGGCACCGCTTACAGTCCCGCCCAGTCCCGCCCTATGATGGACATCACACAGGTCCAATGGCAGGACTGGGTGGGACTGTAAGCGGCGCCGAGAAAAGCCGAGGACTCTCGGGTATGTGTATCTCGGCTCTGACGAGTCCCTGCGGTCTCGGCACCATATTTGAATTTACACACGGCTGTGTATGTCAGCGGCGATCGCCCCGATCACACAAAATTGGCGGGGATCGGACTATAACACGCACCCACGATTTTCCCCTGATTTTCAGGGGAAAAAAGTGCGTGTTATATGCCGATAAATACGATAGATATAGATTACATATACATATATATATATTATATATATTATATATATTATATATATATATATATATATATATACTGACACTGATCATATATATACATACTGACACTGATCATACATATATATACACACACATAATAAAAAAAGTGTATATTTGGGCCTATAATACACCACTTAGCGCCATAGAACCCCAGCCACTATTCCACAGCACCCAGCATATGGGATGACATAATAAAAATACCTTCCAAAACACCCAAATGATTGAAACTCACGGTGTGGAGGCTAAGCTGCTATTTAAAAAACAATAAATACACACAATAGTATATAAAAGACGTATGATCAATAGATGTAATAGTCATATACTAAAACAGCGCTAGTGTTGAGCACATAAAATAAAAAGATAATGTGTGGCCAACTTCACACAAAAAAAGTCCATAAGAATAGTGAAGTACAAGTAGTGGTTCAGAGAGTGTTCAAAGTAGATCCTATAGAATGTCACAGCATGCACCTTCCACCGATCACTCCAGCTCCACCATGCGCGAACACACTCCCCTCAGGGGATCAAACTCACCAGAGCTATGTTAAATATGTGCCTCCAAAGTAAGAAATTTCCTGGGCCACATTGATACAACACTTTTCCAGGTGACAGGCTGATGGAAGGGCTCCAAAAGAATTATAAACAAAAGATAAGCGCATATGGCGTAATTCCATTTATTGATAATATAAACCCATCACATCATATATCCCCCATCAATATCTATGTACTAGACACAGGCAGTCATCAAGCAGAAAGAATAAAATCACCGTGCACTGCACCGTAGGACCTCCGGTTATCCCGTCTCGGCAATCAAGGAGCGAAAGATTCACTTCCTCGTTCCGGGTCCGACAACGATGGAGCGCACGCGTCCCTTCCGACATCGTGTAGGTCACGTCTGATGCGTTTCGTCATATCCTGACTTCAACAGAGGGCGTGCCTACACGACAAACAAGATAAGACTCGTACCCAGCTCCTATTATACAAAAGATATATAGATGACCTGTTCTTTATTTGGGAAGGGTCTATTGACTCTTTACAGGAATTTTTAAGGGAACTAAATTCAAACACAAAAAACTACAAGTTGACTAGTGAATACAGCCAAAAGCGATATTCATTTTTTAGATGTCACTATTTTCAGGCGAAGGAAATTGCTTGGGTACTAAGGTGTACTTCAAGCCTACAGATTCCAACAGTTACCTACCCATTAGCAGTGGCCCTCACCCTATGTGGCTAAAAAACATCCCTAAGGGCCAGCTCGCTAGAGTGAAAAACAACTGTTCGAATGAAGCTGACTTTATATCACAAGCCCAAATTATTAAAAAGAGATTTATTGAAAAAGGCTATTTTGAAGAAACATTGGACGTTACGATTCAGGAAGTAGCTATGCTGCCCAGAGAGTCTCTTCTGGAGGAAGCCCGCCCCAGTTTGAACAATGATAATCAAGAATTGAGTTTTATTTCAGGCTTCCACTCTCAATATAGAGAGGTAGAAGACATCTTCTCCACCCACTGGCATGTCCTGCTTATGGATAAAGTTTTGCACTCAGTATTGCCTTGTAAACCAGGGTTTATCTATAGAAAGGCATTGAGCTTTGCTGATAAAATAGTAAAAAAAAGTGCTAGACCCCCCTGCGAGGCCCCCTTACCTTCTGGGAGAGAGATGTTTTTTTCTGTTGCAGGAAGTGTCGGGCCTGTAAAGAAGTAAACAGGCCATTGAGGGCCCTTGAGAGGTTTACATCAACATCTAACAATAAAGAATTTACCATCAAAGAATTTATTACATGCAACACTTCTCACGTGGTCTATGCTCTGCAATGTCCGTGTGGTCTTATGTACATAGGACGAACTAAGAGGCTTTTAAAAATTAGAATTGCAGAGCATATAGCCAATATAAAATTAGGTTTTAAAGACCATAATGTCTCGATCCATTTTAAATTGATGCACAATCGGGACCCCTCTGGTCTGAAATTTTGGGGTATAGATCACTTAAGACCTCAGTGGAGGGATTCCAATCTGGTTAGGGATCTATCTAAGAGAGAGACCCAATGGATTTTCTTGGCAGACACTTTATCACCAAAGGGGTTAAATGTCGACTTAGACATCAATTGCTTCATAAGTGACTATTATATATAGGGTCAATTTATCCGAGCTGTTTTTTATTCTAATTTTTATTCTAGTTTTTTATTCTATTTTTTATTCTAGTTTTTTATTCTATTTTTTCTTATTTATTCTAATTTCAGTCTATTTTATTCTACATATTATAACAAGTTTTTATATATATGACATTTGAGACAAATCTATATGTAATTTCTTGTATGTTTTAGATGTATAATACTATCTGGATACCTTTTAGTAATTATCGTGTTTTCATTCAATCTGCCCAAAAGCATTATTTTTGGTCGGAGCATATTAGAATATTTTTACATTTATCTGACGATTATGAATTACTATTATGCTATGTACTGTAATGTTATTTTAACAATTTAGCATTATCTGAAATGTATTGTAATGGAACTTAAAGATATAAGAATGAATATTCCCCGGCAGAGCCCCCCCTCACATCAGGTGTCCCCGGCAGAGCCCCCCCCCACATCAGGTGTCCCCGGCAGAGCCCCCCCACATCAGGTGTCCCCGGCAGAGCCCCCCCACATCAGGTGTCCCCGGCAGAGCCCCCCCCACATCAGGTGTCCCCGGCAGAGCCCCCCCCACATCAGGTGTCCCCGGCAGAGCCCCCCCCACATCAGGTGTCCCCGGCAGAGCCCCCCCCACATCAGGTGTCCCCGGCAGAGCCCCCCCTCACATCAGGTGTCCCCGGCAGAGCCCCCCCTCACATCAGGTGTCCCCGGCAGAGCCCCCCCTCACATCAGGTGTCCCCGGCAGAGCCCCCCCTCACATCAGGTGTCCCCGGCAGAGCCCCCCCTCACATCAGGTGTCTCCGGCAGAGCCCCCCCTCACATCAGGTGTCCCCGGCAGAGCCCCCCTCACATCAGGTGTCCCCAGTGGAGCCCCCTCACATCAGGTGTCCCCGGCGGAGCCCCCCTTACATCAGGTGTCCCCGGCGGAGCCCCCCTTACATCAGGTGTCCCCAGTGGAGCCCCCCTTACATCAGATTCCCACAGCGGTGTGCCCCCCCTACCTCAGAAGTGTCCTAGTGTGTCCGCCGGCTGCATGGCTAGAACCCCGCCCCTTTCCATAACAGACTGGCTGACAGTGGGGCGGGGGGTAGGCGGGGTGAGGCGGAGCAGGGCGGAGACGCAGGAGCTCCGTCTAGCCCCTCCCCCCGCCGTCTTCCTGAACTTCTTTAAGATGGCGGTCTCCGCCGGCCGCCGACCTCTAGCGGCGGTGGCGAAAATCGAGAACCGTATTTCTCGGGACATTTCCTGGGACACCACAAATTCGGGAATGGAGTCTAAGTCCCGGGAATGTCCCGGGAAATCCGGGACAGTTGGCAACTATGTCTGTTCTTCCAGTGAGAGGTTCTGGAGGGAAGGTGGTTTGGACACTAGATGCAGATAGTCTGTATGAGCTACCCTGAACCAATCATTAATTTGAGTGGGCAGGGGCTATTAAGCCTATATAAACTGGGGATCACATGCTCCAGGGAGGGAGGTGGTTGGAGATGGGAATGTGATCCAGAGAAGCAGCAAGAATGTGACCCTCAGGGGTCCGTCCAGGCTTGAAAGCCTGGGGGTATAATGCTCTCAGTGCTTGAGAGCACCAGATCTTGGACCTGAAGGCCTGAGGGTTCAGAGACCTCAGCGCTGGATGGTTCATTCACTAAAGTCACCTAAAGAATCTCCAGGAGTAATGGATCAGACATCACCGGCTGGGATGGTTCTGAACATGCGGAGCAGGAAGCGGCTGCTAAGAGGATGCAGTAGATCGGGGGCTGACCGGAGTTTTCCTGAACTGACCAGGGAGGATTGCAGGAGTCAAGATAGGCAGGTGAGGCCTGATACTTCTAAGATCCGAATTCCAGGGTGTTTTTCAGAGAGGCACCTGTCGGTTCATTAAGGGAAAAGGATAGAACTACCATTACAGGAACTAAAGATTTAGAGGCAGCTCGTACTCCCTGAAGATACAGACTGTACATATTGCACATTCTTTTCTGCCATGCATTAAGCCCCGGTTCACACAGGGGGGACTTTTAAGGCAACTTAGCCACCTGACAAGTCGCGTCCCGTTCTGTACTACGGAACCATTCTAATAGAAGCGACACAAGTCGCTCCAACTTAGAAAAAGGTTCCTGTACTACTTTTTTTGGGCGACTTGCATTGACTTCTATACAGAAGTCGTTTTGCAAGTCGCCGCTGTGAGTCGGCCTGCAAGTCGTGTTGCCTCTGTGTGAACCGGCAGTAAGGGAAAAGAATAAAGTTTAATGTTCAACTGCTCTGGACTGTCTGCTGCTGTGTTATTCGTGCGGGGGAAGGAAACTGAACCACACTAACAGAAAGGAATGAACTACCAGCAGCTCCCAAGGGAGTAGTTCTCTCTCTCTCTCTCTCTCTCTCATTTTTTGCGCTATAAACGGAAAAAGACCAAAAATTTTGAAAAAAAATGATATTTTCTACTTTTTGTTATAAAAAAAATCCAATAAACTCAATTTTAGTCATACATTTAGGCCAAAATGTATTCGGCCACATGTCTTTGGTAAAAAAAAGTCAATAAGCATATATTTATTGGTTTGCGCAAAAGTTATAGCGTCTTCCACCTAAGGTACATTTTCTGGAATTTACACAGCTTTTAGTTTATGACTGCCTATGTCATTTCTTGAGGTGCTAAAATGGCAGGGCAGTACAAACCCCCCCCCCCCCAAATGACCCCATTTTGGAAAGTAGACACCCCAAGGAAATTGCTGAGAGGCATGTTGAGCCCATTGAATATTAATTTTTTTGTCCCAAGTGATTGAATAATGACAAAAAAAAAAAAAATATTTACAAAAAGTTGTCACTAAATGATATACTGCTCACACAGGCCATGGGCATGTGTGGAATTGCACCCCAAAATACATTCAGCTGCTTCTCCTGAGTACGGGGATACCACATGTGTGGGACTTTTTGGGAGCCTAGCCGCGTACGGGGCCCCGAAAACCAATCACCGCCTTCAGGATTTCTAAGGGCGTACATTTTTGATTTCACTCCTCACTGCCTATCACAGTTTTGAAGGCCATAAAATGTCCAGATGGCACAAAACCCCCCCAAATGACCCCATTTTGGAAAGTAGACACCCCAAGCTATTTGCTGAGAGGCATGGTGAGTATTTTGCAGCTCTCATTTGTTTTTGAAAATGAAGAAAGACGAGAAAAAACATTTTTTTTTTCCTTTTTTCAATTTTCAAAACTTTGGTACAAAAAGTGAGGTCTGCAAAATATTCACTATACCTCTCAGCAAATAGCTTGGGGTGTCTACTTTCCAAAATGGGGTCATTTGGGGGGGGGGGGGGTTTGTGCCACCTGGGCATTCCATGGCCTCCGAAACTGTGATAGGCGGTGAGGAGTGAAATCAAAAATTCATGCCCTTAGAAAGCCTGAAGGCGGTGATTGGTTTTCGGGGTCCCGTACGCGGCTAGGCTCCCAAAAAGTCTCACACATGTGGTATCCCCGTACTCAGGAGAAGCAACAGAATTTATTTTGGGGTGTAATTTCACATATTCCCATGGCATGTTTGAGCAATATATCATTTAGTGGCAAAAAAAAAAAAAAAAATTGTCTCTTTCCCGCAACTTGTGTCACAATATAAAATATTCCATGGACTCGACATGCCTCTCAGCAAATAGCTTGGGGTGTCTACTTTCCAAAATGGGGTCATTTGGGGGGGTTTTGAACTGTCCTGGCATTTTATGCACAACATTTAGAAGCTTATGTCACACATCACCCACTCTTCTAACCACTTGAAGACAAAGCCCTTTCTGACACTTTTTGTTTACATGAAAATTTTTTTTTTTGCAAGAAAAATACTTTGAACCCCCAAATATTATATATTTTTTTAAAGCAAATGTCCTACAGATTAAAATGGTGGGTGTTTCATTTTTTTTTTCACACAGTATTTGCGCAGCGATTTTTCAAACGCTTTTTTACATTTTAAAGCACTAAAACACACTATATTGCCCAAATGTTTGATGAAATAAAAAAGATGATCTTAGGCCGAGTACATGGATACCAAACATGACATGCTTTACAATTGCGCACAAACGTGCAGTGGCAACAAAATAAATACATTTTTAAAAGCCTTTAAAAGCCTTTACAAGTTACCACTTTAGATTTACAGAGGAGGTCTACTGCTAAAATTACTGCCCTCGATCTGACCTTCGCGGTGATACCTCACATGCATGGTGCAATTGCTGTTTACATTTGACGACAGACCGACGCTTGCGTTCGCCTTAGCGCGAGAGCAGGGGGGACAGGGGTGCTTTTTTTTTTTTTTTTTTTTCTTTATTATTTTTTTGCTTTTTTATCTTATTTTTAAACTGTTCCTTTCATTTTTTTTTTTAAAATCATTTTTATTGTTATCTCAGGGAATGTAAATATCCCCTATGATAGCAATAGGTAGTGATAGGTACTCTTTTTTGAAAAAATTGGGGTCTATTAGACCCTAGATCTCTCCTCTGCCCTCAAAGCATCTGACCACACCAAGATCGGTGTGATAAAATGCTTTCCCAATTTCCCAATGGCGCTGTTTACATCCGGCGAAATCTAAGTCATGAAATGCTCATAGCTTCTGGTTTCTTAGGCCATAGAGATGTTTGGAGCCACTCTGGTCTCTGATCAGCTCTATGGTCAGCTGGCTGAATCACCGGCTGCATTCTCAGGTTCCCTGTTGAGACAGGAGAGCCAGAGAAAAACACGGAAGGCGGTGGGGGGGGGCATTCTTGTAAAAGCAGTCTAGAGGCTAATTAGCCGCTAGGATTGCTTTTACATGAAAGCCGACCGCTGGCTGAAAAGAATGATACCAAGATGATACCTAAACCTGCAGGCATCATTCTGGTATAACCACTCAAAGTCGTGAATGGCGTACCTGAAGACAAAAAAATGGTTAACAATAAAACAAAGTAAACGGTAAAGTATAAAAAATTGCATACCTGAAAAGCAACCATGATAAAACATAATAACAATAAAACATTGCAGAATAGAATACAGTAAAAAAGATCAGAACAATAGAGAGAGAATAGAGAGAGAGAGAACAATAAAACGACAACTATTATTTTTTATTTTATATTTTTTTTGTTTTTTTTTTGTTTTTTTTTACACTTTTTTTTGTAACTGTAACTTTTATAACTGTAACCGGTTCCAGGTTCGGGTCTCTCAAAATGCGATGGCATCTTGGGAGACCCTGTGAAAGTGCGCCTAGTCTGTGCAATGCTGTACCCTACGCTAATACTCAACTAGTGAATGGTAGTGTTCAAAACATTCACCAATGCAAAGACCAGGATTGTCAGGACAAGAGGCAGGGCCGTCTTTAGCGCAGGGCAAACGGGGCACTTGCCCTGGGCCCAATCTTTGTTGGGGGGCCCGCGCTAGCTGTGAATTGGGGCCCCGATCACAGCTTTGCAGAGCGCACAGAGGACACGGGAGGATGTATTCCTCGCTAGCCAGCTGAGAGGGGGCGGGGCCGGGAGCTCCACTGACGCTCTGACCCCGCCCACGTGCAGCCTGTGTACTCGGAAAAGAGCTTCTGTAGTGAGAGCCAGTGATCGGAGTGGGAGTGTCAGTGGAGCTTCCGGCCCCGCCCCCTTTATACTGACTGGTGAATACAGAGGTCCGGGGGCGGGGCCGGGAGCTCAAATGACACTCCCACTCTGATCACTGGCTCTCACTACAGGTGCTCTATCCCCAGTACACAGGCTGCACGTGGGTCAGTGGAGCTCCCGGCCCCACCCCTCTCAGCTGGCTAGCGCGGAATACATCCTCCCATGTCCTCTGTGCGCTCTGCAAAACTGTCATGGGGCGACAATTCACAGGTGATGTGGGCCCACCCAACAAAGCATCAGTGGATCTCCCAGCTGCTTAGTGAGAGCAGAGAGTGGAAGCCCCGCCCACAGTCCTGAATGTATGTAGTAAGTTTGGCTGGCCAGGTATGTCCTTACACCCATAAAATGCCTGACTGCTGAAACCCTGAGCTGTGTTATTCAACTGTAAAGCTGTGCATTGCTGAAAGTTCTCTGACCATCCCCTGTATAATGTCCGCAGTCTCTGAGTGTCTCCTGCAGTATGTCCGCAGTCTCTGATTGTCTCCTGCAGTATGTCCGCAGTCTCTGAACCTCTCCTGTAGTATGTGTATTAATGTTCCCCTTTACTTGCTCAATTATTTGGGATTGCTCCACTGCTCAGTGAGAGGTAATGATGTGCATGAACCTCTAGCAACCAATCAGCAAACAGTAGTGATATGCCTTAATCTCTAGCAACCAATCAGTAAGTGCTAATGATGTGCTGTAACCCCTAGCAACCAATTAGTGAGCGCTAATAATGTACATTAACCTCTAGCAGCCAATCGGCAAGCAGAAATTATGTGTTGTAACCTCTAGAAACTAGCCAGTGAGCAGTAATGATAGGCTGTAACCTCTGGAAAACAATTGCAATCGCTGCGTGATCTGCTGCAGTAAACTGATTTTGAGTCTACCTGCTATTTTTTGTATGTCTCAGAATGGAGGGGGGCCCCAAGAAAATGTTTGCCCAGGGCCCAATCAAAATTAAAGACGGCCCTGACAAGAGGGACAATAATAGCGGGTGTCACGCCTATATCCGTGCTTGCTGCAGACACATCATCTTTTTTGGGGGGGTTCGCTGGGTAGGGGTACTCGGGAGGACATAAAGAAAATGCCTCTCATGCAGCCGACTGCATTTGGTTGGGGATGTGAATGGGGGAAGTACGGGCGCTGCAGAAGCGGTGGGTTCCCAATTAGGATTGGCGAATGCAGCAGGAAGGGCACTATGGGCACGATGGGCCTGTGTTTGTCTTCTTCTTGGTGGCAGCGGGACACTACTTGTGCTTGCCACCTCACCAGCTTGAACTGCACTTATGGGACTCGCCACGTCACCAAGTGTTACTGCAGTGCTGGTTTCACTACGACCGGGGTGTACTAGGCCGCTGGTGCTTGCCAGTTCACCAAAACGCTACCAAAAAAACTGTTAGCGATCGCAGGGATCAGGCCTGACTCTGCGAACGCTGCAGTTATGTGTTTAGTGTTTTGTAAGCGACAGTGATCGATCGATACTGCACTTGGGTGGGCTGGGCTGGGCCGGGCGGAGGGGCAAAACGCAGGTTCTAGCAGGTATCTGGGCTGATCCCGCTAACACTGCGTTTGTGGGAACCCTAAACTGCTGGGGACGCTAGTATAGATCTGATCAGATCAGATATTGATCCGATCAGATACTATACCACTAAGGGAGGTGTACGGTGCGTGCGTAGGTGGGTGTTAGTGGTACTGGCGCTAACCTGACGCTGCCTGGGGCTGGTGCTTGCCAGTTCACCAAAACGCTACCAAAAAATCTGTTGGCGATCGCAGGGATCAGGCCTGACTCTGCAAACGCTGCAGTTATGCGTTTAGTGTTTTGTAAGTGTCAGTGATCGATCGATACTGCACTTGGGTGGGCTGGGCCGGGCGGAGGGGCAAAACGCAGGTGCTAGCAGGTATCTGGGCTGATCCCGCTAACACTGCATTTTTGGGAACCCTAAACTGCTGGGGACGCTAGTATAGATCTGATCGGATCAGATATTGATCCGTACAGATACTATACCACTAAGGGAGGCGTATGCTGCGTGCGTGGGTGTTAGCGGTACTGGCGCTAATCTGTCGCTGCCTGGGGCAACACATATCACCGCCGGGCAATCAGGGGGCTAAACCTTTATTCGGTAATAAACGGCGGGTGCCCTGACATTATAAAAAATAAACGAACTAACCAGCGTCACCCGTAACGGTTATACGGTGATCAGTGGTGAAAGGGTTAACTAGGGGGCAATCAAGGGGTTAAAACATTTATTAGATAGTATATGGGGGTCCCTGTCGCTATAAAACGCTGACCGCGAACCTAAATATTTACGTCCCTAACTAGCGTCACCAGCGACACTAATACAGCGATCAGAAAAATGATCGCTTAGCGACACTGGCGACGGGGGGTGATCAAGGGGTTAAAACTTGTTTAGGGGGGTATTCTAGACCTAAAGGGGGCTAATACTAACTTCCCTAACACACTAACTGTCACAAACTGACACCATGCAGTAATCAGAAAAAAAAAAAAAACCTGCTTGGTGTCAGTGTGACAGGGGGGGAGGGGTGATTAGGGGGTGATCGGGGGGGGATCGGGGGGTAAAGGGGCGTGTTTTGTGTGCCTGGCATGTTCTACTGTGTGTGTGTTTTACACTCACAGTGAAGTCTTCTCTCCTCGGCGCCGGAGCGGAAAATACCGAGCCGAGGAGAGATGACATCATTTCCTTTGCTGCTGTTTAGCATACAGCAGCAGAGGAATGATTCTATTGGCCGGCCAGGGGGGGGCCACAAATGGATGGTCTCCCCCTCACCTCCGATCGCCGCTGGACAAATGCCGACCGCCTCGGGCACCGGAGGGGGTCTGATTGGACCACCCACCCGCGGGAGGCAGATCACGTAATGTACGTGATTCTGCCTGCCCATGCCACTTTGCCGACGTACATCGGCGTGAGGTGGTCGGCAAGTGGTTAAGCTACAGAGCCCCTTCAAGGCACCCCAATATTTTCTGCAGTCCTAACTCCTAATTTTGAGAGCCTCCATAGTAGAAGCACATGAATTATGATGGATAGGCAGAGAGCAGGTGATCCTGGAGGAAGCCCACCCCTCCTTAACCACTTCAGCCCCGGAAGAATTTACCCCCTTACTGACCAGAGCACTTTTTGCGATTCGGCACTACATCGCTTTAAATGACAATTGCGCGGTAATGCGACGTTGCTCCCAAACAAAATTGACGTCCTTTTTTCCCCACAAATAGAGCTTTTTTTGGTGGTATTTGATCACCTCTGTGGTTTTTATTTTTTGCGCTATAAACAAAAAAAATAGCGTCAATTTTGAAAAAACGCATTATTTTTTACTTTTTGCCATAATAAATATCCCCAAAAAATATTTAAAAATATTTCCTCAGTTTAGGTCGATACGTATTCTTCTACATATTTTTGGTAAAAAAAAAAAAAAAAAAAATCGCAATAAGCGTATATTGATTGGTTTGCGCAAAAGTTATAGCGTCTACAAAATAGGGGACAGTTTTATGGCATTTTTATTATTAATTTTTTTTTTTACTAGTAATGGCGGCGATCAGCGATTTTTATCATGACTGCGACATTATGGCGGACACATCGGACATTTTTGACACATTTTTGGGACCATTGTCATTGTGCTATACAAATGCACTGATTCCTCTGTAAATGACACTGGCAGTGAAGAGGTTAACCACTAGGGGGCTACAGAGGGGTTAAGTATGTCCTGGGGAGTGTTACTAACTGTGGGGGGGGGGGCGTGGCTACGTGTGACACGTCACTGATCTCTGCTCCCAATCACAGGGAGCAGAGATCAGTGACACTGTCACTAGACAGAACGGGGAGATGCTTGTTTACATTAGCATCTCCCCGCTCGTCCTCTCCGTGAGGCGATCGCTGGTATCCCCGCGGCAGTCGAGTCCACAGGACCCGCAACCCGACTCACGGAGCTCCCGGCCGGCGTGTGCGCCACCAGCGGCGCGCACGCAATGGCACAGCGACAAATTTAAAGGGACGTATGGGTATGCCCATTTGCCCAGCCATGCCATTCTGCCGACGTACATCGGCGTGCGCCAGTCGGGAACCGGTTAAAGACACAGGGGCACACAGGACACCCAGCATATAGCACAATGGCACCAAAGGTGTCCAGTGCTTTCCCTTACCAATATTTCAACAGTACAACTGGCCCCTGCCCCCAACTATAACTGGCCTTTGCAGCCAGGAGCATATGGAAGGGAAAAACATGTTTTCCATGCGTTGCCCTTCCATGTGCTCCAGCTATGTTTACTTGAAGAAGAAATCAAAGATACCCATGTGGTAGCGCTACTGTTATGCAGCCTTCCAGAGTCATATAATACGCTTATTAACACTTTAGAAGCCAGACCCAAGCAAAAAACAACATTAGAATATGCCAGGGGTCTTCAAACTTTCAAAGCAAAGGGCCAGGTTACTGTCCTTCAGGTTTTATGGGGGCTGGACTGTGGCCAGGGTGAGTAAAAAATGCCCCAGCATCAGTGCCCCATCATTGGTTTTAATGGGAAGAAAAGTGCCCCATTGTTGACACTAATGAGATAAATAGTGGTGTCAATAAGGAAAATGGTGCTCCATCAGTGGAGTCAGTTGGTGGAATAGTGCCCCAAGGGTCAGATCAGAGCAAGCAAAGTGTCACATCCGGTAACTGGGCTGCAGTTTGGAGACCCCTGGAATATTAATTGATGAATATAACAGAAGGAAGAAAAATATGCATAATGAAGAGACTGAGAAAGCCTTTAAGGGGCGCAAAGAAAAAAAAGCCATAACAATGCTGGTCACCTTAAACAGGAATCTGGAAAGTTGAGCAGCGAAGGCGAGAGCCATTCACAAGAGAAAGAGTTAAAGCAGTCACAGAGGAAACTACAGGCACATCATGGAGTGGCACCTTTAAAGTGACGCAGCATAGTATACCATGTGGTTGGTGTATAGACTCCAAACCACATGACCAGAGATCAAACCTTCTTTACAGAAACAGATTTCAGTGCAAAAAAAAAACAAAGTCCTCCTAGCATTGGAGAAAAGTATAACTGCAGAAGCTAATGGTGAAGGATTCCTGAATTGCATCACACCATCAGGGGACAAGTAAAATATCCATGTGAACAATGTTCTATATATCCCAGACCTTCTATCAGGCTAAACCGTCACTAGCAATGGTCTCACAGTCCAAGGGGATGAATGCTCAATTTGAAATAACAAATACGCTCAATAGTTGAGTTCCCTACTAGATCCTGCTGTACAGCCTAAAATTAGAAGATCCACTTTGGCGACAAAGGAGATACACCCCCCCCCCCCCCCCCCCCCACAAGTTATTATTTGCTGCTATAACACATAAGATAGACAACCAGGGATGTATAAAGCTGACACAATCAGAAAGGCTCAATCCGAGGACCAAGTACATCAACCTGATGTATCATCTGCTTAGGGACACTCAAGAGCAAGGTGTTATAACTGCAGATATGCAGTGCCTTGGAAAAGTATTCATACCCCTTGAAATTTTCCACATTTTGTCATTGTTGTGGAAATTTAATGAAAATGTATTTAATATGTATTGTCATAAGTGTCTCCCAGTGTTAGTGCTCCCGCAGCTCGCTCTAAAGAGCTGACTGGGGTAGACTGACGCTGGTTGAGATACGTTTGGTAGTGAAAATCTCTGAGGATACAAAATAAGGTGGTACTGAGTATTACCAGGGAGGTGGACTTTTTAGGCTAAGGAACAGTGGAGAAGATATAGCAGTATAAAATATATAACATTTTTTGAAAAATACAATATCTAAAAAACAATGACAATTGTAACATATAACATCTATGATTATTGTGCAGTGAGCCCTTGTATGTCTACGCGTTTCGCCGTTAGGCTTCCTCAGGACACGGCCAAGATTCACAGATGAAACAGAGAAGGGAATATGTCTCTCTATCTAAAATGAGATATAATGTCATTAGACACACACAACTAACACATAAACAAACTGTTAACGATAAAAATCATGCGCTAAACAGCTGCGAGCACAGGAAAGAACACCAAGCCGGTACCTTAAATTGGAATGCAAAATCATGCAAGTCACGGTAGAATGAGAAAGTTCAATCAGCAGTAAGAAAGCTGAAATTAAAGCAAATGCAACCAGCGTCAATCAGCGAGAATACGCATTTGTGCAGAGAAAACTTTCTAGGTTTGTTAAAGAATGAGACTTACTATATTAGGTATAGCTAAATATCTCAGCAGGGGCATGTAAACAGTATTCCTAATTAAGGGAGCATCCATTAGAGGGAGGAGGGCCAACACCGCATGCACCACTTAGATCCTGGATTTAGTATCAGCAATGCTGAAGGCTCAATACAATCCCATCGCTGCATCTATAAGCATATAATGACAGATTAAGCTAAATATAGTAATCTTATGTAGAAATTTTACTGCAGCAATGGTGATAGCATATAGGGCGTTTGATGCAGCAAGGGCCAAGTGATAGTATAAAGCTAAGTACTTACATTCAGGATACAAATAATCCAGCGTGCCCCTGGGAGACAGCAATACACTGCACATAGGACCAGCAGCAGCTGACAGATATTTATATCCTTGACCAGTCACAGCTGATCCTGAGAACTAGCATCATGTGATTCCAGGATAGCAGATTGAATTATGGGGATTGTAGGCCAACAGCAACAGAGCTTTCTGCACATATGCAGGAAGATATCCCGAAAAAAAAAAAATCCTATCTGTGAAGAGAGCCGAATGAGTACAGCGTCCGAGCGAGAAGACCTCGCACATACGCCGGCTCTTAGTGCATTGTGGGCATTGTAGGATAGTGCCTCTGTCCATTACTAGACTTTCGATCTGTATCTAAATAGGCGGATTGCCAGTGTTGCAGTGACATCACTATCTAGAAAACGCATGAATCTCCAGAACTCTGCGCAATCATTGTTGTCTCTTGTTTCTCTTCTTGCACTCTCCCCTGTCTTTCTCTTCCCTTGTTCCTTCAGGCTGGAAATCCACAAAAGTTGTTGATCAGGGTCCCTGCTGAACTTGGCTACTGCTGCTGGAACCCATCACGTGATCTAACCTTCATCTCCTCGCTATGACCCAATCTCTGTTGAAGTTTTACTCCCATAATATCCATGGTTTTAATTCCCCAGTAAAACGGTCCAAGGTGTTTCATCACCTAAAATCTAGCTGCATTGACGTAGTGTTCTTGCAAGAGACCAGGTTTTCCTCCTCTTCTGCTCCAAAATTTGTTTCCTCCCACTTCATTACTTTTGTATCTGGCTTCCACCCCCGAGAAGCAGAGGGGGGTTCTAATTGCCTTTAGATGCAACCTTCTATTCTCATGCTCCAAGGAAATAGCAGACCCAACCGGTAGATACTTACTTCTCCGGGGAACTTTAAATAGCCAGAACATAACCCTGGTTGGGTACTATGCCCCAACCACTTTCAACACAAGTTTTTCTCCCACCTTCTCAAAGTAGTTTCCCAACATAGCTCCGGAACCCTTATCCTGATGGGTGGCACAAACGTAGCCTGGACTCCTCAATGGACAGGAAATACGCAACTGGATCCTCCCCCTCCCATGACCCGGTAATTGAGGAACAGACGAGATCCCTTGTGCAATCCCATGGCTTGGTGGATGCCTGGCGGGAGCTCCATCTCTGCGACCACGACTTTACCTACTACTCCAGCCCACATGATAGCTTCTGTAAGATCAAGCACATTTTCATTCCTCTACGCTTCATCTCCAAAATTCATAAGATTACAATTCTCCCTTCCGCGTGGTCGGATCATGACCCTATCGTCTTTATGCTCACCCTCTTGGGTCTGACCCGCCCTACTTTTCAGTGGCGATTAAATGACTCACTCCTTACATCTCAAGACGCCCTCCTCGAGATCCATACATGACTTCAGACCTTCTTTAGGGAAAATGTAGGCTCCGTGTCATCGCCCGTCTCTCTCTGGGAGGCCCATAAGGCTACCATGTGAGGCCATTGTATACAATTAGCGTCCTCCCGAAAATGCCATAGAGAAAAGCGGACCCAGGAACTTACAGATCTTCTGGCCTCCGCCGATGCAGAGTGGAAATCCCACCCCTCGCCAGCGAACAAGAAAGCTAGAGACACTTTTGCAGCTGAATTAGACTTGTTGGCCTCTGGCCGAGCCGAGAGGGCCCTACGGTGGACTAAGCACAAATTTTATTCCTGTGCAAATAAACCGGGCACAATGCTTGCTAAGAAACTCAATGCTGCATCTCGTGACCATAAACCTATCCGCCTTTGTTCCGCTAACGGGAACGTCACCTCGGATCCAAACAAAGTCTCTGCGGCCCTGGCAGACTTTCCGACCTTGCTTTTTATAGCAAACCTTCCCCCTTCCCTCTTAATCTCACAGGCGACTTCTTCCGCAATCTTCATCTTCCTCCTCTTTCTTCAGCAGCCTGTGTGACTCTCAGTGCTGACATCACCGAATTGGAGGTGGCTCAGGCCATTAAGGGCATTCGAGTTTCAAAGGATCCGGGCCCAGATGGCTTCACCGGACTATACTACCACAAGTTTACTCCCCTCTTGCTTTCTCACCCGATGGCCTACTTTAACTGCATGAAACAAGGTGCGCTGCCCTCCCCAGTCTCATTACAAGCTCACATCTCCATGATTCCCAAGACTACCGAGGAGGCCTATGAACTCCAGGCATTTCGCCTAATTTCCCTATTAAATGAAGACGTGAATTTTCTAGGGAAAATCATGTGCTCCCGCATTAACAAATACTTGCGTTCCTTGGTTCATAGAGACCAGGTTGGCTTCGTACCTGGCCGTCAGGTGGGGGGCGATGTCTGCAAAGTTGTCCACTTGATCACCTTACTGCAGCAAAGTAAAATCCCCGGTCTTCTCCTTTCGCTTGATATATATGAAGCCTTTAATACCCTCTCGTGGGACTATCTACGATACGTGCTACAACGTTGGGGTTTTGGAGACTCGATCCTGTCATGGTTGACGGCCCTTTACTCAACCCCCTCTGCCTCAGTCTGCTATGCTGGTTGCCTCTCGCCCTCCTTTCCCATATCCAAGGATGCAGGAGGATGCAGGAGGCAAGGATACCCTCTGTCCCCCAGTCTTTTTTGTTCTTGTCCTTGAAGGGCTGGCTATTGCCCTTAGGCAAACCCTAACATCAAGGGCATCCCCTGTGTGGGTGATAGCTATAAATTGAACATATTCCCAAACGATGCCCTCCTGACCCTCACCAATCCTATCGTCATCATACCAAACCTTCAGGCCCTTCTAACCTGCTTTGCTGCTATTTCAGGCCTCCAAATCAACACATATAAAACCACTGCCCTGAACATTACTCTCCCAGGTTCCCTAGGCTTACATCTCCAATCCTTCTTCCCCTACTGCTGGGCAAGCTCCTCACTGGACTATTTGGGCATCAAGTTGACCCCTTCTTATGCTTCCCTTTTCTCCGCCAACTACTACCCTCTTTTGCGCACTATCGCAGCTCTCATGGCGTCTTGGCGATTCCCCACCTAATCCTGGATCGGCCGTATCCAAGTGGTCAAGATGACTATCCTCTCAAAGATACTTTACTTTTTTCAGACTCTTCCTGTCCGGGTCCCTGCTTTCTATCTGCAGCTATTCCAGAACAGGTTTCTCACCTTTATCTGAGCACATAAACGCCCCAGGGTTTCCTGCTCTACTATCTATGTTCATAGGTTACGGAGCAGGCTGGGCTTTCCAGGCTCCATGCGACGTCTGACATCCCCCTATGGGTTCTTATGGAGGTGCCTAACTGCGCGCCAGTCCCTATCTCTGCCTTACTGTGGCTACCCCCTAAAATGCGACCTCCTTCTGCCAGGCCCCTCATAATACACAGTCTGAAATTTAAAAAAGTGCTCTTTTAACACTGCCACGTTGGAGGCAGCCTATAAGGTTCTCCTGCACTGGTACTGGGCCCCAGCTGGCATCACCAAGTCAAACCCAACATGCGATGACAGATGCTTCCAGGGTTGTGGCCAGTGAGGAGATGAACTGCACACATGGTGGTCTTGCCCCCGTCTTGTAGGATTCTGATCAAGGGTCTTTGGCCTACTATCCTCCCTATTTCACGTTCCCTTCCGCAAGGACCCCAAATTTGCAATACTCCATTGCCCCATTCCGGGCCTTTTCTCTCACCAGCAGAAATTAACCACTTAATTATTTATCACAGCCAAACAAACAATAGCAAGGGCCTGGAAAAAGCCGGCTATTTCATTTTTGGAGGTAAAGAATACCTTGACGAGCCTTATAATTCATGAAAAAATGTGCAGTGACCTCCACGACTCCCACGCCACATTTCTTAAGGTGTGGGCCCCGTGGTGGTCCTACGCATTACCTACTTTACATCCGACTAGTCTAGGACTCTAAATTTAATTTGACCCCATCTCCAGCCTGGTGGACTCTTCTTTCTCTTTTCCTCTTCCTCTCTGTCCCTCTTTTAGACTCGTCCCATTTCTGGGACTCAGTGTTGCCAACCGCCCGTAGATTTACGGGCAGCCCGTAAAAACAAGCCGTTTTTCCGGTGCCCGTGAAAGCCCGTAGTAAGGGAAAAGTGCCCGTAAAAATGGTGGCAAACAGCTCGGGTCAGAACTGCGCATGCACTATGCCGGAAATCCCCGAGAAGATCCGATCTTGTTGAGCCGCCGAGCGGCTCTGCCAAGCCCACCACCGCCGCGGCCTATCAATTATATAAGCACATTTTTTCCCGCCAACACCGCCGCCAGCCTATCAACACAGGCACAGGCAGGAGCCGAGTAAGAGGAGTCATTGTGGACTGGAGAGCAGAGATCTGAGCGGCGGGTCGGGGTCTCGGGGAGAGAAGACGTGTCACGCGATGCAGGCAGGGGACTCTGGTGACTGGTCTCTGGAGTGGAGGGACTTGCACTGATACTATTACTGGACCAGAGCACAGCCACAGCACACCCGGAAGCCTACACGTAGGCTTCAATGGCTGCTTGAAGCTCCGCCCACCACACTGCTGTCTTGCCTTCTGTGAATTAAAGCTCTGCCCACCACCGGGACTGCAACAGCTTCTGCAAACTAAAGCTCTGCCCACTACACGGCCTGCACTGCCTTCAGTGAATTAGCACCGCCCCCCCACCTCCTGTACCATGTGTGCAGCTTCTGTCCTCCTCCACCTCCTGTACCATGTGTGCAGTCTCTGAGGGTTTGGAGAGGAGTCAAGAGTGGGAACACCGCCAGGATGGGGGTCACAAGAGAAATCAGACGTGTGGACTATGGAGAGGAGACTATAGGATAAAACCAGAGCCGCCAAGCTGGATCCATCTGACTGAGCCCTACACGGTGCACCTGAGCGGAGGTCAGTGACAGCGCCGCCAGGCCAGTCTGAGGGGGGTTGCTGATGTAAGGGGGGAGTAAATACAATAATGTAAGGGGGCACTGATACAAAGGTTCCCCCCTATATTAGTAACACCCCCTTTACTATAGTGTATTCACGCTGCCGAAGGTGGTCTCTGGTCACTAGAGCCCCGCCCTTACATCAGAGTTCTACCCTTAGATCATGATCTGCAGTGTTCCCCTTTACATAAGAGTTCCCTTTCACTGTAAGGGGGAATCCTGCAGACTCTGATGTAAGGGGGAACTCTGTGTTGGCCGGGTTATGGTAACCTGACCTTCATGTAATTGGAGAAAGTTGTTTTTTGACTTTTGTTTAACTTAAACACATTGCTAATAGCACTAGCTCTATGTTTATAGTTAAAATATTGATATTTGCACTGTTTAGCAGTGAAAACAGTCATTTTAGGTACTTTGTTTTCAGCGTCAGTAAAAAATATGGCTCTGCCAGTAAATGTCAGAATTTTTGCCAGTAAAAAATGTGTGCTGTTTGTAAATGTTGGCAGTAAATTTAATTTCAGGGGGTTGGCAACACTGCCGCCACTCTGTTCTACACCTAGCCACCCTCCACCCACCCCCACTGTTGTGCGTGTTTTGTGTTTTTTTTAATTTATATATTATTTTTTTCTCCCCCCGTTCTGTGGACAACTCTGCTCCCCCTTGTCTACCTTAGCCCCTGGGTCTCAAGGCTCGGGCATAACGCCCCGACCCCCGGCCTCGGCTTGGGGTTAATAATCAGTTAATAATCTATACCCTCATAATATGTTTTATCAAGTACTTTTACGTGAACTTCTATCTTATGTTTCATGTCCATATCCCCTGCATGGGAATTTGTTATCTAGTGACACCCCAGTGAATTTTGTGGTGTCAGTCGCTGTAAGCCATTATCATCAAAATTAAATAATATATCACTCTGTGTGTAACACATCTATATAAAATATGAGTTTCACTTTTTGAATTGAATTACTGAACTAAATTAACTTTTTTTTTTTCCTGGTACAATGTTTTTTTATGGATATATGAATCAATAAAAAAAGTTAAATTATTTCAGTAATTCAATTCAAAAAGTAAAACTCATGTATTTTATATAGATGTGTTAATGCCGTGTACGCGGCCAGACTTTTCAACCAAACTTGTCCGACGGAACGAATCCGTCGGACAATTCAACCGTGTGTGTGGGCTTCATCGGACCTGCAGCTGATATTTTCTGTTGAAAATGTGACGGACTTTAGATTTAGAACATGTTTCAAATCTTTCTGATGGACTCGAGTCCGGTCGAAAAATCCGTTCGTCTGTATGCTAGTCCGGCGGATGAAAAACGACGCTAGGGCAGCTATTGGATACTGGCTATGAACTTCCTTATTCTAGTCCGGTCATACGTCATCACGGTCGAATCCATCGGACTTTAGTGTGATTGTGTGTAGACAAGTCCGATTCTACGGAAGTCCGTCAAAAAGTCTGACGTGATTCAGTCCGTCAAAAGTCCGGTTGTGGGACGGTGGACACGGTGCATCCTCAGCATGTGGCCGCGGGGCACGCTTGTCCTTTTTTTCTGCAGCTGGCTGTGTTATTGAGCCACAACATGCAGAAGAGTTGGTGGAATGGATAAAAAAGCCATCATCATCTTCCTCATCCTCTGTCACCCAGGCTCAGAGTAGTTTGCCTGCCAATGCAGCTGCCAAAGTGGCCTATTCCATCGGCTCCATGTCAACAGTCACTCCTTTCCACTTCTTCCCCCGAACTATTCGACCACAGTGTTGGGTACAAGCTGCAGGAGGATGTGCAGCGATTTGAAGGCTCCGATGTTGGTTCCCAGGTTGAGGAAGGGAATAACGTGAGCCTAGAGAGAGGGGGTGCCCAAGAAGGACAAGAAACTGGCAGTCATGTTCCCCCAGCTGCAGCATACTGCCAGGTTTGCTTCAGTGACAAGGAGGGAGGGGATGATGAGGTCATTGACTCAGGATGCCCTCCAGGGGGAAGCTTTAGTGCCGGTTCACACAGGGGCGGCACGACTTGCAGGCCGACTCACTGAGGTGACCTGCACACGACTTCTGCGGCGACTTGCAAAAGGCCTTCTGTATAGAAAGTCAATGCAAGTCACCTGAAGTCACCCCAAAAGTAGTACAGGAACCTTTTTCTAAGTCGGAGTGACTTGTGTCGCTCCTATTAGAACGGTTCCATAGTACAGAACGGGAGGCGACTTGTCAGGCGGCTAGGTCACCTGACAAGTCGCCCCTGTGTGAACTGGCACTAAGGGCAGCCACCCTATTGCATCACACCGCAGAGCTAAGCAGGTGCAGGGTGCTGCTGACTCCTTGCATATTTTGGAAAGTTCTTTGGTGTGGGCCTTTTTTGACACGTGTGCAGCAGATCGCACCGTTGCTGTTTGCAACATAGTTATATAGTTACATAGTTACATAGTTAGTCAGGTTGAAAAAAGATACAAGTCCATCCAGTTCAAACATAAAAAAATAAAATAAAAAAAAAAATAAAAAAATTTCGTACAATCCCATATACCCAATTTTATACCCTCAGTTGATCCAGAGGAAGGCAAAAAACCCCAGCAGAGCATGCTCCAATTTGCTACAGCAGGGGAAAAAATTCCTTCCTGATCCTCCGAGAGGCAGTCAGATTTTCCCTGGATCAACTTTACCTATAAATGTCAGTACCCAGTAATATTCTGTACATTTAGGAAAATATCCAGGCCTTTCTTATAGCAATCTACTGATCTGGCCAGAACCACCTCTGGAGGGAGTCTATTCCACATTTTCACAGCTCTTACTGTGAAGAAACCTTTCCGTATTTGGAGATGAAATCTCTTTTCCTCTAGACATAAAGAGTGCCCCCATGTCCTCTGTATTGACCGTAAAGTGAATAACTCAACACCAAGTTCACTATATGGACCCCTTATATATTTGAACATGTTGATCATATCCCCCCTTATTCTCCTCTTCTCAAGAGAGAATAAATTCAGTTCCTCTAATCTTTCCTCATAGCCGAGCTCCTCCATGCCTCTTATCAGTTTGGTTGCCCTTCTCTGCACTTTCTCAAGTTCCCTGATATACCTTTTGAGAACTGGTGCCCAAAACTGAACTGCATATTCCAGATGAGTTCTTACTAATCATTTGTACAGATGATGTCTCTCTCTCTGGAGTCCATACCTCTCTTATACAAGAAAGGACTTTGCTCGCTTTGGAAACCGCAGCTTGGCATTGCATGTTAGTATTGAGCTTATGAGCTACCAAAACCCCCAGATCCTTCACTATGGATTCCCCCCCAGTTGTACTCCCCCTAATATGTATGATGCATATTCTTAGCCCCCAAGTGCATAACTTTACATTTCTCAACATTAAACCTCATTTGCCACATAGTCGCCCAATTAGACAGAGCATTGAGATTGGCTTATAAATTGGAGACATCCTGTAAGGAGGTTATTCCACTGCATAGCTTGGTGTCATCTGCAAAGACAGAAATGTTACTTTTGATCCCAGACCCAATATCATTTATAAAGGTATTAAAAAGTAAGGGTCCCAACACTGAACCTTGGGGTACACCACTGATAACCTTAGACCATTCAGAGTAAGAATTATTAACCTCTACTCTCTGAATTCTGTCTTTTAGCCAGTTTTCTATCCATTTACAAACTGATACAGTGGAACCTCAGATTACGAGCATAATCCGTTCCAGGAGAATGCTCGTAATCCAATGTACTCACATATCAAAGCGAGTTTTCCCATTGAAGTCAATGGAAATGAAAATAATTTGTTCCGCATTGACTTCAATGGCATGCAATACCGCATGCGGCCAGAGGTGGGGGGGGGCGCCGGAGAGCCTTGGAAACGGGCAGAAAGGCCCGAGGACACCTCGGCTGACCTCGACAAACCACGGAAAGACTTCGTTCCCGAGGTTTGCCAAGGTCAGCCGAGCTGTCCTCGGGCCTTTCCGTGCATTTACAAACGGCGTCGATTGGCGCCGCTCAGCTCCGGCGCCCCCCCCACCTTAGGCCAATTGCAGTACTGCACACGCTTTGGCCTGAATCGTGCTAGTTTTGCAAGACAACACTTGCAAACCGAGTTACGATTTTTAAAAATACAGTGCTCGTATTGCAAAACGCTTGTTAACCGCGTTACTCGCAATCCAAGATTCCACTGTATTTCCAAGCCTGTAGACTTTACCTTACACATGAGCCGTGTGTGCGGAACTGTATCGAACGCTTTTGCGAAATCCAAGTATACCACGTCCACAGCCACCCCTCTGTCCAAGTATACCACGTCCACAGCCACCCCTCTGTCCAAGTATACCACATCTACAGCCACCCCTCTGTCCAAGTATACCACGTCCACAGCCACCCCTCTGTCCAAGTATACCACATCCACAGCTCCCCTCTGTCCAAGTATACCACGTCCACAGCCACTCCTCTGTCCAAGGTTTTACTTACTTCTTCATAAAAAGAAATCAGGTTTGTCTGACAACTTCTGTCTTTCATGAATCCATGCTGTCTGTTGCTTAAAATGTTTATTTTCAGCAAGAACTCAACTATGTGAGTATTTTCCCGACTATAGAAGTTAAACTAACAGGTCTATAGTTACTTGGTAAAGATTTTGTTCCCTTTTTAAATATAGGCACCAGTGGTACCATTCCTGTCATTAATGAGTCCCTAAAAATAAGATACAATGGCTTTGAAGTTACAGAGCTCAATTCTTTTAGGATCGGTGGGTGGATACCATCAGGTCCAGGTGCTTTATCCACCTTTATTCTGTCTAAATATTTCTGGACCATATCACATTTGAGCCATTGTGGATCATTTGGGGCTGTGTGACTACCACCCCCATTATGGACATGAACTTCCCCATGCTCCTTTGTATACACAGAGCTGAAGAAAGTATTTAATAAATTAGCCTTCTCCTTGTCCCCAGTCACCCCCTCTAGATTATTTTGTAAAGGGCCTACATGCTCAGACCTGACCTTTTTACTATTAATATATTTGAAGAATCTTTGGGGGTTTGTCCTACTATCTTTTGCAATCTGTCATTCATTTCGAATTTTTGCAGCCTTGATTTCCTTTTTACATATTCTGTTAAATTCCTTGTAACATTTAAACGACACTAGTGTTCCTTCATTTTTATATTTTTTAAAATCTCTTTTCTTATTGTTTATAGCTTTTTTAATGTTGTGGAGTAGGGTGATTCCAGAGGTACATCGGTTCTCCCGCCTGGATAGGGCACAAAATATTTTGGTGCTGCACGTGGGGGGAAATGATATGGGGGCCAGATCTATGCGGGAACTTATACGGGATGTGAAATTAGATTTTTTATTTTTATGCACGGCATTCCCTGGGATGACGATAGTGTGGTCCGATATGGTGGGCAGGACATCTTGGCATTGGGCTTGGTTGGTAAAAAAGGTTGACAAGGCCCGTGTAAAAGTAAATAAAGAGGTGGGCAGATTTGTGACTCACAATGGGGGCTTGGCTATACGGCATAGGGAGCTAGAAGTGGATACCTGCTGGTATCTTCGGAGTGATGGGGTGCACCTTAATGCTGTAGGAATCTATCTGTGGGCCCTGGGGTTGCAGGAGGGAATCCAGAGGGTGTTGAGGGTGTGGAGGTGCACGCAAGGGTAAGGTTTTACATGGTGTGGCAGTGTTGGGTCTTTGGAGGAGGAAAAAAAGGCTGAAATATAAAATGGTTGGGACCTGTGGTATGGGTTTCTCGGGTACATTCCCGTTAATGAGGGGTTTAACCAGGAAGGGGTAAAAATGTAGGTCACTGCGGATGATGAGTATCATCTCGGAGTCGGTGTCTTGCGACTGGAGGCCTAAGTTAAAAAGAAGTTTGTTGCATTGACCAAGTTGTGTGTCGTTGCCCTCAAAGACCAACAAGGTGTAGATCTGATGGTTATGTTAAATATGTTATTTATTTTAAGTTATGGATTTGTTAAATAAAAGGCCATTAAGGCCATTTTACTCCAAAAACCTTGTCACGTCTTTTATCAGGTAACTGGGGGGGTTTGGAGGTTATGGTATAGCAGGTTGGGGAAAAGCTGGAGGTATCTGTCCTTCACATGTCATGGACACAGAGAGGATGTGATGGCTCCATACCTCATTAGAAGAAAGCTGGAAGGTGCTTAGAACTGCATGGCCTTGTAGTTCTGTGTGGCTTTCTGCACTCTGGGACTTTACTCTACTTTCTGCTCTTCCTTGATCTGCAGCTTCTGTGGCCCTGAAGCTGAGGCCAGGACACACAGCTCTCCATGGACCCTTGATGGGTTTCTGAAGGACATCAGCCCTCTGGACCTCCTTTTCCTTGCCACTCTGCCTGGACTTTCTCCACTGAGGCCGCTGTTGACTGGTGAGTCCTTGAACTTATGCTGTGTCTATAACTGCCCATCCCTCTTTGTGCCTGCGGCATCCAGCAGCAGGAACAGAGGGGAAGCGGATCCGATGGTGGGGCTTCCAGTGCCTTCAAGGCTTCAACACAGGAGTGCTTTGGGGGTGTCTGTGAATAGACTACAATGCACTTTGGCCCTCTGGCATCTTGGTCATAAGTTAACAAAATCAGCACCCAGCAGCCAAGTCATGTGACACACTGTGACAGAGCCAGCCAGAGCCATGATAGAGAGCCTGCTGCTTGTGAGTTATCATAATGCTGAGGATGTTAACCAGTTACGATCGCCCGATAGCAGATTTACTGCTACAGGTCGGTTGCGCTGCAAAGGATTACGTATATATATATATATATTACGTAATATTTGCCTTGTGTCTTTCGGAGAAATTCCTTTGCTGAGTTGGCGCTGTTGCATAGAATTCCGCAGATCGATTACCTCCTTTTTGTGACAACATCTCCTTTAATTTGTTCCAGTAAATATTCTCAGAACATAAATACGCAGAGTTGTCTGATTTATTACTCTACCACAGGGGTGTCCAAACTTTTTTCAAAGAGGGCCAGATTTGATGAAGTGAACATGCGTGAGGGCCGACCATTTTGCCTGACATTCTTTGAACCATTAAAATTCGGTCTTATGCCGCATACACACAAGCGGTATTTCCGTGGGAAAATTCTTGGATGGTTTTTCCGATGGAATTCCGCTGAAGCTTGGCTTGCATACACACCGTCACACTAAAGTTCTCTGAAGTTTCAACCGAAAAGAACGCGGTGATGTAAAACACTACGGCGAGCCGAGAAAATGAAGTTCAATGCTTCCAAGCATGCGTCGAATTGTTTCCGAGCATGCGCAGGAATTTTGCGCCTCGGAATTGTGTACAGACAAACTGAATTTCTGGTAGAAACTTTTTCCATCGGAAAAATTGAGAACCTGCTCTCAGTCTTTTGCTGGCGGAAATGCCGCCAGCAAAAGTCCGATGGAGCGTACACACGGACGCATTTTACACGAACAAAAGCTCACATCGGACTTTTTCTGGCGGAATTTCCGATCGTTGTGTATGCAGCATTAGTGTGTTCGTCCGAGCACTAATACACGGCCCAACAAGAATGGGACCGTAGGCAGATAAATTATTCTCAGGCCGCTATTATAATAAATAATCTTGTACAACGTTTGGATTCATAAAATTATTTTATTGGCCGCGGCTTTATTTATTGGTTTACATATTGATATTAAACATCATTAAACAAATTTATAATAACTTATAGCAGAACTCATCAATAATCTTAATACAATCTTGCAATGAAACAACTCAGCTTTTATAGCTCTGGTTGTATTATACAATCATAAACGTAATAATAAATTGTCCCACAAAAGGCAGGAGCCATAATCAGCCTCCTGCCTAAAACACCCGGCCCGCGGCCTGTTCAATTGCTGTCTGAAAATTTAAATTCAAGATATCCAAAGCTATATTAGAAAGATGAATCCCATCCTTCCGATATAGGCCTTGTACTCCTCCCTCCAGGTCCACATGTCGAAATGTTGTCCCATATCCCAAAGACATGAATTTCTTTATACGTCTATTACCGTATATACTCGAGTATAAGTCGTTCTGAGTATAAGTCGAGACCCTAATTTACCACAAAAAAAATGGGAAAAACTTATTGACCCGAATATAAGACGAGGGTGAGAAATGCGCAGCTACTGTAAGTGGAAAAGAGGGTCAACAATGCCCATTTGCAGCATCACTGTGCCCATTTGAATGCCTCACTGTGCCCATTTGCAGCCATAGGTCCCCTGAACTTCAAACTCGGTAGTTAAGGGTTCCTAGATGCCCCCTAGCTGCAGCCAAAATTTGGGGTCTCTGAACCCAAAGGGTCCCGAAATGACATTGCTGCAGATGGACACAGTTGACCGAATTTGGGGCCCCATATCCTGGGCCCACTTAGTGCTAAGAACCCCAAATTTGGTGTGCAAACCCAGTGGAACTAGCACCATAAAATTTCCAAAGCTGGGGTTTCTAGAACCAAGTGGCCCCGAGATACAGGGCCCCAAAAATCAGTTTAGAAAATGTCAAGCACTTTTCTGCAGCAGAGAATGACATTTTCCAAACCAGTTTTGGGGCCCCGTATCTCAGGGCCACTTGGTGCTAGGAACCCTTTTTCTAGTTTTTTCAAAAACTGAAAGTTTGTCAGAATTCAACCGAACTAAACGGGGGATAACTTCAGAGAAAACAATGACAGTCTTGGGAGATGCAGCTTTAATTGCTCGAATAGTATCTTCAATCTGAAAAATTAAGTCCAATGTTTTTAATTTACCAATATCATTTCCTCCCAGATGAATTAATAAGACATCTGGTAACGGCCAATCATACTTTAATGTTCCCAAAACAGTCATTAATTCACTCCAAACCATTCCCCTCTCACCAAACCAATAAATCCGACATTTGTTCGGATCCAAATTCAAATTCTGTCCATAAATTCTTTCCACTGCTCTCTTATGAGCCCAGAACACAAAGGAGTGTCCTACGATCCATATCATTTTCTGTGCACCTGTAATTCAAAAAATTGTATTTTAATTAGGTCTAACATATAAAGTATAAGCATTAGATTTCCATCTACCAATCTTTTTTATCGTTATCTTTGTCGAAACCCATTTTTGCTGCTTCAGTTGCAGCTCCAATCCGAAAAGAATGACAAGACAAAGATAAACTACTTATGCGATGAAATTGCAAACGTTTGTTGAAAACTGAAAGTTTGTCAGAGGTGAATTATTCTCATGAACAAACAATAGAGGCTGCCCCAGAGGTCTAACACTAATATGAGCATTTAGCAGCCGAACTGGGCAAACTGCCGGATCATTACAAACATATAAATGAATCCACGACCCTTTGCACCATTGGTCAGTTTTAGAACGGTATAATATAAAAGTGGATTGCGCTAACTTCTGTGTATGATACCACTGCTGAAATATGCAAAAATAGGATATCTATCCTATGTAGCGTGCTTTTCTGTATCAATTAATATTGTGTCAAAAATATACTGTCCACATAGTGTTACTAGTGACAAAATAATATTCCAAAAAACTGTTTAAAGTGCTAGTGCTAAAAAAATATAATATGACAAATATTTAAAAATGTGCAATGTGCCAATATTACTTAGTGACCATCAAATATCACATATCACCATGCATATATACTACATGCTGCAAAAAATGTCCTCAACATGTGCAAAAACACTACAGCCCACTAGATGTCCTCAGTGAGTGATCACTTCTGTGCAATGACGTTCCTTTTTAGTATATTGTGCTCCTAATTCACCACTTATCGTGACTTCACCACCACCTCATACAATGGCCACTCACCAGATGTAATAGGAATAAACATCTTTGGTTCATTAAAGAGGAGTTCCACCCAGGGGGGCCATTAAAAAAAAATAAAATTAAAAGTCAGCAGCTACAAATACTGCAGCTGCTGACTTTTAATTGGACACTCACCTGTCCCTGGGTCCAGCGGTGCGGGGGATCGAAGCCCCGCTCGTCCCCCCCCCTCCGCTCGTCGGCGCCGGCATTTCAACTGTGGGCGCCGGGCTGTGGCTTCACAGCCTGGCACCCACTGCGCATGCGCGAGCGGCGCCGAGCGCCGTGATTGGCCGCTCAATCACCTGGGACCTGCAATGGGTCCCAGATGATTGACAGGAGGGAGGGAGAAGAGCCGAGCCCTTCCTGTGCCAGGGGGAAGTGATGTCACCAGCCCAGGCAGACGAAGGGGCAGACTACGAGGGACCACCTAGCAACAGGCATTTAGAGGTAAGTAAAAAAAAAAAAATATCCAAATGTTTTTTTGGTTTTTTTTTTAGAATTTTTTAGATATGTATGTTTTTTTGGGTGGAACCCCACTTTAAGGATAACCAATCCATTTGTGATGGGTCCAATACCAGCCTTTCCAAGCAATGTATTAGTATCTCTTGCTCTGTTCAGTGCTCATAAAGACATATGGATAGCCATCATGGTATAGTATGTCATTTCATTTTATTAAAAACATGATTAAACTCACATGTTATGGTGCCCTTAAAGTGGATGTAAACCCGAATATTTTTTTTTTTGTATCATACTGTAGAGTATAAGATTTCCTATCATTTGAGCCCAGTCTTGCCACAAAGAGTTAATCCATCTCTGAGCAACCTTCTTTTATTGTTCAGTGAGATAAAACTTGACAAACAGAGAAAAACTTTGTCAACTCCTCCCGCTTGCTGTGAGTGACAGGTGATTTACATATCTCGTGCACTAGCCTAAGACATGCATTATTTTTTATTTATTATTATTTTATTGATTATATTTCATTATTTTTTAGTTCCCACCCCCACTCCTTTCTTCAGCAGCTCTGCAAAGATTGGATGTTCCACACCTCAGGATTATTTTTCCATGCTGAAGTCATGTGGTTACTTTCCTGTCTTTTCACTGGATGTTAGAGATCATAGCAGAAGTTCAGTGTAAGAAATACACAGGAGAAAATGCATATTGACAAGGGGAGTGTAGAGGTGGGCGGGGAGTGTAGAGGTGGGCGGGGAGTGTAGAGGTGGGCGGGGAGCCTACTGACATACCGACTCCACCCACCGAGCTCCAGACAACAGACCCCGCCCACAGAATCTGCAGTTTTTCAGGTCTCATAACAGACAGAGGGGAGACATTTGCCAGGTGAAGATACATGCAGGAGGCGTGTCTATCCTTATAGATAACCCCTATGGCAGTAGTTTAGAAAGGATGACATTGGGTTTACATCCACTTTAAGCCGGCACCAAGCAAATCCAGCAGTGTATATGGAGAGCGGTGTCTCAGTTTAGGAGCTACGCAAGCACTCAGGCAAAAAGATGCCATGCAGTGCTTGAGTTGGTCTGCTTAGGGGACAGGAGCCACACTGGGGCAGAGGTTCTGTCAACTCTGCAGGGGCAGGCTCAGAGGTGTTTGACGCCACGCCAGCTTCAGCCAGGAATGGTTGTATGCGACAATGGCACCAACCTCCTCTCTGACAGGAACACTTGACCCATGTTCCCTGTTTGGCTCACGTCCTGAATTTGGTGGTGCAGCGGTTCTTGTGCAGGTACCCGGGCTTACAGGATCTCCTGAGGCAGGCCAGGAAAGTCTGTGGTCATTTCTGCCAGTCATATAATGCCAGTGCTCGGCTGGCTGACCTTCAAAGGGAATGCAACCTGCCCAAGAACCGCCTCATTTGTGACATGCCCATCAGGTGGAACTCAACGTTGGCAATGCTGCAGTGGCTGCACATGCAGCAGAGGGCCATCAATGAGTACCTGTGTGAGTATGGCACCACGACAGGGTCAGGGGAGCTTGGCTTTTTTTTCGCCATGCCAGTGGCTACTGATCAAGGATGCATGCACTGTCCTGTCACCATTTGAGGAGGCCACAAGGATCGTGAGCAGTGACAATGCATGCATCAGTGACACTGTCCCTCTTGTCTTCCTGTTGGAGTACGCGCTTCGTGGAATAATGGACAGGGCACTTGAGGCAGAACAGCGGGAGGAAGAGAAGGACTTCCTTACCTCTCAAGGCCTCCTTTATCCAAATAGTATTCCTGCGGGCCCACCGATCACACAGGAAGAAGAAGAGGAGGAGGAGTAGGATTGTGTCAGCATGGAGGTGGAGGATAAAACTCAGCATCAGCAGCAATCTTCAAGGGATCGTTTTCAGTCCCCAGAAACCCATGGCGTTGTACGTGCCTGGGAGGAGGTGGTTGCGGATCATGTGACCCTTAGTGACCCAGAGGACTCAGGATCGAATGCCTCTGCAAACTTACGCTGCATGACCTCCCTGGTCCTCTAAAGCCTGCGAAAAGACTCTAGGATTCGTGGTATCAAGGAGAGGGATCATTACTTGGTGCTCAGTCTTTGGCTGTGGAACTTTGTGTAAGTGGGAGTTAAAAACTAGAGTTTAAAACAGGAGGTTATAACAGGGCTCATAGTACCTGTGTAGTGTGAGTATCTGAGTGTTGTCTGAGTAGTGTGTGTGGATCGTTAGTACTTGTGTATTGTGTACTGTATACTTGAGTATTGCGAGTGCACGTAGGTCTGCGACTGTCCTGCGATTGCACGTAGGTCTGTGAGTACCTGTGTATTATCTTGTTGTGTACCTGTGTATTGTCTTGAGAATTAGTGCCAGGAAGCTAGCTGTTAGGTAATTTGGACAGGGTAAAATCCCCAAATCCTCACTAAATTTAATAGGTACGATGCCCGGCGGGTGTGGAGAGGCGACTCTTTGTAAATCTTGCCGCATGTATGCGTTCCTTGATCATCCGATCGAGGGTGAATACTGCTGTGCAAAATGTAAGCACATTGTTTCCCTGGAAGCCCAGGTTCTGAATCTGGGGAAGCAACTGTCAGCACTGAGAAGTCCCTCCATACTAAAGGTGAGCCAGGAACGTACACGGCAGGTGCCGGCAGGGGCCAGCACAGAGGCGGGTGGAGACAAAGAGGCACAGGCACTACCAAAGAGTAGACGGGTGACAGTCAGGAGGGGTAGAGGGGGAAGTGCCAGAGAGGCCGATCCAGGACTGAAGCATCCCAATAAGTACGCTCCATTGAGTGACATTGGTGAAACCAGTCAGGGACCAGCACTGCTGGAGCTGAGGGACTCTCCTAGCTGCCAGGGGAAGAACTCCTCCAGTGAGAGTGGGGGGGCAGCAAAGGGAAAGGAAAGACAGATTCTGGTGGTAGGGGACTCAATTCTTAGAAGGACAGAGAGGGCAATCTGTAACCAAGACCTGAAGCGCTCGGGTTCGGCACATCACGGACCTTGTGGACAGATTACTGGGAGGGGCTGGGGAAGACCTGGCTGTCATGGTGCACGTTGGCACCAATGACAAAGTCAGATGCAGATGGAGTGTCCTAAAGAACGATTTTAGGGACTTAGGAGCTAAATTGAGGAAAAGGACCTCCAAGGTAGTATTCTCAGGAATACTACTGGTACATCGAGCCACACCAGAAAGGCAGAGGGAGATTAGGGAAGTAAACAAGTGGCTGAAGAGCTGGTGTAGTAAGGAGGGGTTTGGGTTCCTGGAGGACTGGGCCGACTTCTCAGTCGGTAACCGGTACTATAGAAGGGACGGACTGCACCTAAATGAGGAGGGTGCAGATCTGCTGGGAAGGAAGATGGCCAAAAAGTTAGAGGGGTTTTTAAACTAGGCGATGGGGGGAGGGTCCAGAGACAAAGATAGCCAGCGCGGATGATATTCCAGGGGGTAGTGTTGGGGGCATTAGTGGTAGGTTAACCAAAGCACAAAAACACAAGGTGAGTATAGTAGCAAGTCCTAGTTGCAATTTTGAAACACCCAATGCGAGGACAATATGCGACTGGTCTAAACTATGTGGCATGTTCACCAATGCCAGGAGCATGGCAGACAAGATGGGTGAACTAGAGATACTGTTGTACAAGGAGGATTGGATTTTGTGGGAATTTCAGAGACCTGGTTCAACAGCTCTCATGATTGGCTGGCAAACATTCAAGGGTATACCCTATACCGCAAGAATAGAGAGGGTAAAAAAGGGGGAGGGGTATGCCTATATATCAAGAATAATGTACAAGTGAATGTGAGAGATGACATCACTGAGGGGGCTAGGGAGGAGGTGGAATCTTTATGGGTAGAGCTCAAAAGGCATGCAGCTAAGGGGAAAATAATACTGGGAGTATGCTATAGGCCCCCTAACCTGAGGGAGGAAGTGGAGACGGATCTCCTATCACAAATTGGATTAGCAGCAAGGATGGGAAGTGTTATCATAATGGGGGATTTTAATTATCCAGACATAGACTGGGCGGAGGGAACCGCACATTCATTTAAGGCTCGCCAGTTCCTTAATGTCTTGCAGGACAATTTTATGGGTCAGATGGTAGACGCACCAACTAGAAATAAAACATTACTGGATCTACTGATTACCAACAATACAGACCTGATCACAGATGTGGAAATACGGGGCAATTTAGGTAACAGCGATCACAGGTCAATTAGTTTCAGTATAAATCACACAAATAGGAAACATGAAGGGAACACAAAGACACTGAATTTCAAAAGAGCCAACTTCCCTAAACTACAAACCTTGCTAAAAGGCATAAATTGGGATAAAATATTAGGAACAAAGAATACGGAGGAGAGATGGGTTTGCTTTAAGAGCATATTAAGTAAGGGCATTAGCCAATGTATCCCATTGGGTAATAAATTTAAAAGAGCGAACAAAAATCCTGGATGGCTTAACTCCAATGTAAAAATGCGTATAAAAGCAAAGGAGAAGGCCTTCAAAAAATACAAGGTTGAGGGATCATCCTCAGCATTCAGACTTTATAAAGAATGCAATAAGAAATGTAAGGGTGCAATTAGGACGGCTAAGATAGAACATGAAAGACACATAGCGGAGGAGAGCAAAAAAAATCCCAAGAAATCCTTTAAGTATGTAAACAGTAAAAAAGGGAGGACAGACCATATTGGCCCCATAAAGAATGAGGAAGGACATCTGGTTACAAAGGATGGGGAGATGGCGAAGGTATTGAATTTATTCTTCTCCTCAGTCTTCACGAGTGAATCTGGGGGCTTCAGTAACCAAAACTGCATTGTTTATCCTCATGACACAACACAGGAAGCACCTCCATGGTTAACAGAGGACGGAATTAAAATTAGACTTGAGAAACTTAACATTAATAAATCACCGGGACCAGATGGCTTGCATCCGAGGGTACTTAGGGAACTCAGTCAGGTGATTGCCAGACCGTTGTTCCTAATTTTTACAGACAGTCTATTGACTGGAATGGTACCAGCTGATTGGAGAAAAGCCAATGTAGCACCAATATTTAAAAAGGGCCCAAAAAACATCCCTGGGAATTACAGACCAGTTAGCCTAACATCAATAGTATGTAAACTCTTGGAGGGGATGATAAGGGACTATATACAAGATTTTAGTAATAAGAACGATATCATTAGCAGTAATCAGCATGGATTCATGAAGAATCGTTCTTGCCAAACCAATCTATTAACCTTCTATGAGGAGGTGAGTTGCCATCTAGATAAAGGAAGGCCCGTAGACGTGGTGTATCTGGATTTTGTAAAAGCATTTGACACAGTTCCCCATAAACGTTTACTGTACAAAATAAGGTCCGTTGGCATGGACCATAGGATGAGTACATGGATTGAAAACTGGCTACAAGGGCGTGTTCAGAGGGTGGTGATAAATGGGGAGTACTCAGAATGGTCAGGAGTGGGTAGTGGGGTTCCCCAGGGTTCTGTGCTGGGACCAATCCTATTTAATTTGTTTATAAACGACCTGGAGGATGGGATAAACAGTTCAATCTCTGTATTTGCAGACGATACTAAGCTAAGCAGGGCAATAACTTCTCCGCAGGATGTGGAAACCTTGCAAAAAGACCTGAACAAATTAATGGGGGAGGGGCGACTACATGGCAAATGAGGTTCAATGTAGATAAATGTAAAATAATGCATTTGGGTGGCAAAAATATGAATGCAATCTATACACTGGGGGGAGAACCTCTGGGGGGATCTAGGAAGGAAAAGGACCTGGGGGTCCTAGTAGATGATAGGCTCAGCAATGGCATGCAATGCCAAGCTGCTGCTAATAAGGCAAACAGAATATTGGCATGTATTAAAAGGGGGATCAACTCCAGAGATAAAACGATAATTCTCCCGCTCTACAAGATTCTGGTCCGGCCGCACCTGGAGTATGCGGTCCAGTTCTGGGCACCAGTCCTCAGGAAGGATGTACTGGAAATGGAGCGACTACAAAGAAGGGCAACAAAGCTAATAAAGGGTCTGGAGGATCTTAGTTATGAGGAAAGGTTGCAAGTGTTGAACTTATTCTCTCTGGAGAAGAGACGCTTGAGAGGGGATATGATTTCAATTTACAAATACTGTACTGGTGACCCCACAATAGGGATAAAACTTTTTCGCAGAAGAGAGTTTAATAAGACTCGGGGCCACTCATTACAATTAGAAGAAAAGAGGTTTAACCTTAAACTACGTAGAGGGTTCTTTACTGTAAGAGCGGCAAGGATGTGGAATTCCCTTCCACAGGGGGTGGTCTCAGCGGGGAGCATTGATAGCTTGAAGAAACTATTAGATAATCACCTGAATGACCGCAACATACAGGGATATACAATGTAATACTGACACATAATCACACACATAGGTTGGACTTGATGGACGTGTGTCTTTTTTCAACCTCACCTACTATGTAACTATGTAACTTGCTGGCAACCCTTCTTGATCCACATTACAAGGGTAAGGTTGCAGAACTTATCCAGCTTTCGCAGAAGGAACAGAGGATGAAACATCTTCGGGAGGCCTTGCAGAAAGGTTTGTGCAATTTGTGCGTTTCCAGAGCCTGGGAGGTTACAATTTCCTGGTGCTGGACAACGTGTTACCGAGTATTCGTTCAGTCACAGAAAGAGCGGTGGAAAAGGTGGCCGGCTGACCGATGCCTTCAGACAATTCTTCAGTCTGCAGCGCCAAGGTCTGATTGGTTCCAGCAACCATCGCCAGCGTCTGAATTACATGGTACAGGAATATCTAGGGGCAAGATAAGACTTTGAGACCTTTCCAACAGAACATTCACTGGGTTACTGGGTCTTGAGGATGGACCACTGGCCAGAGCTTGCTCAATATGCAATTGAGCTACTGGCCTGTCCTGCATCCAGCGTTCTTTCTGAACGCACATTCAGTGCTGCTGGAGGCTTTGTAACCGATCACAGAGTGACTATCCTATTATGCTGAGTGACTATCCTATTCCTCCACAATCTTCATGATGATAGCTTCTAAGAATATTTTTGGTTCAGGGCACCACCACCACTGCCTAAGGCCCAATTTTACTGCCACTGTTTAACAGGGGCGTGTAATTACAATTTTTGATCAAATATTTCACAGCAGGGCCCGTTCCTGCGCCCACCAAGAGTAACTGTGAGGGCTTACATTGTTCTGGTACCACCAACACCTAAGGCTCAATTTTCCACAGAGTATATAGGGCAGGCCGTATAGGATATACAGGCGGTCCCTTATTTTCAAAGATCCGACTTACAAATAACTCCTACTTACAAACGGAGGGAGACAACAGGAAGTGAGATGAAATCTACCCCTAGGAAGGGAAATTCTCTGCTGTAAGAGTTAATATGGGAAAAAGGTGTCTCCTCCACTGATGCTTTATCACCAATCCTTGTTTCCCTAATAACCCAACATTTTCTAAATCCAATTGTCATTGGGACAGAAAGTGAGGTGAAATCTTCTGAAGAGGAGCACAGACAGCAAAACAAATGTCACAGGGGTGATAACCCTTCCCTATGTTGTCCAAAAAACATTAAAAATAGACTTTTTGACTGGATCTACACTTAAAAAATTTACCTGTTCCAAATTACAAGCAGATTCAACTTAAAGCGGAGGTCCGCCAAAATTTTTTTTTTAAAGTCAGCAGCTACAAATACTGCAGCTGCTGACTTTTAAAATATGGACACTTACCTGTCCAGGGTGCCCACAATGTCGGCACCCAAAGCCGATCTATCGCTCCGCTCTCGGGTGTTGCCACTGCCATCTTCAGTAAGGGAATCAGGAAGTGAAGCCTTGCAGCTTCACTTTCCGGTTCCCTACTGCGCATGCGCGAGTCACGCTGCGCAATCCGGATGGTCCCTGCTGTCTCTGGGACCCGTGTGTGCCCAGAAGTCTATGTCCAGAAGTGGGTGCAAACACCTGCACCGCCCCCCTGAAAGGTGCCAAGTGTGACACCGGAGGGGGGCAGGGTTCCATTTTTGTGTGGACCTCTGCTTTAAGAACAAACCTACAGTCCCTATCTTGTTTGTAACCCGGGGACCTCCTGTATACTGCTGTTCAGTGTATATAGGGCCTGGGGGCCCCATGCCTTTTTTTTCTTAAATTTGGGTGCGGGGTTCCCCTTAATATCCATACCAGACCCAAAGGGCCTGGTAATGGGCTGGGGGGGGGGGGGGGCCATGCTGTTTTTCTCAATGATTTTCATCTATATTGCCAGGACCCGACATTACATTACAGCCACAAGCAGTTTTAAATGACTTTTATTCCTTTAGAAATGTCATTTTGCTGCGGTATTGTTCTAAACACAGGAAACATGCGCCCCTTTACAGGCATACTCTAGACACCCCCCCAGGTACGAAATTTAAAGGAATATTTCATTTTTATTGTTTCACTTTAAGCATTATTAAAATCACTGCTCCCGAAAAAACTAATTTTTTTTTTGCATTGATCCATGTCCCCTGGGGCAGGACCCAGGTCCCCAAACACTTTTTATGACAATAACTTGCATATTAGCCTTTAAAATTAGCACTTTTGATTTTTCACGTTCGTGTCCCATAGACTTTAATGGTGTTCACACAAACGTTTTGTTAGTTCGCATGTTCTGCCGCAAATCGAACTGGGGGTGTTCGGCTCATCCCTACTGGCAATTAACTGACAGCTGAGCAGTCTGAGCTCTGAGAAGGAAGAGCTGAGCCCAGCCCTGACATCCCCAGAAAAGTAATAGAAGGGAAATCCTCCAATGGGAACACTAGTTCTAAGGGATTCCCTGACTTTTCCAGGACTTCCTCTCACTTCCTGTTTTGGCTATGGGACAGGAAGTTAAAAGGAAATCTCCCCAATGGGACAAAAAGATCTGCCTGGGGTTACTCCATTCCTTACTCTATCCAAAATGAAAAAAAAAGCGAATGATTGATAAGCTGCAATAAAGGACATTTTTGGATTTGGTGCATTATATTTGGTTAAACTCACAAGTTTTGTCATTGCTGCAATTCCTTTATAACGACTTTTAAGATTTACATACACAATGATTTAGAAATTTCATGAAAAGTTTAGCACTGTAAAACGCTTTCTATATTGAATGGTCCATTTTATCTACAGGTATATACAACAGACCAATATGAGGGGCAGATAAGGAGGGGGGCTTTATTCCAGAAGAAGGACAGCCCCTCTTAGTCAGGGACAGATGGCAGCTAGAGGAATGTACCAATTCCTACAGAATGTACAACAGAAAAAGTGACATTTAGAAAATGAAAATTACTGCTAAATGACATTTTACTGACCTTCTTCTGTTTGTACACAAAGTGGGCGGGACATCAGATGTGACATCACTAACTATTGGACAGGGGCATACAGAGTCAGTGATGTCAGTAAGCAAAAAAAGGTATAGGGTTCCCCATAAAAATCTATATCAGACCCTTCTCTGAGCATGCAGGAAAGGGAGAAGCAGTGAGCGTGACCCCTCTAGTGATATAAAGATCTATATAGAGGAATCAGGACCTTCTTCCTCCTTCTGGTGATCCCTCTAGTGATATAAAGATCTATATAGAGGAATCAGGACCTCCTTCCTCCTGCTGGTGACCCCTCTAGTGATATGAAGATCTATATAGAGGAATCAGGACCTCCTTCCTCCTTCTGGTGATCCCTCTAGTGATATAAAGATCTATATAGAGGAATCAGGACCTCCTTCCTCCTACTGGTGATCCCTCTAGTGATATAAAGATCTATATAGAGGAATCAGGACCTCCTTCCTCCTGCTGGTGATCCCTCTAGTGATATGAAGATCTATATAGAGGAATCAGGACCTCCTTCCTCCTGCTGGTGACCCCTCTAGTGATATAAAGATCTATATAGAGGAATCAGGACCTCCTTCCTCCTGCTGGTGATCCCTCTAGTGATATAAAGGTCTATATAGAGGAATCAGGACCTCCTTCCTCCCGCTGGTGACCCCTCTAGTGATATAAAGATCTATATAGAGGAATCAGGACCTCCTTCCTCCTGCTGGTGATCCCTCTAGTGATATGAAGATCTATATAGAGGAATCAGGACCTCCTTCCTCCCGCTGGTGACCCCTCTAGTGATATAAAGATCTATATAGAGGAATCAGGACCTCCTTCCTCCTGCTGGTGATCCCTCTAGTGATATAAAGATCTATATAGAGGAATCAGGACCTCCTTCCTCCCGCTGGTGACCCCTCTAGTGATATAAAGATCTATATAGGGGAATCAGGACCTCCTTCCTCCTGCTGGTGATCCCTCTAGTGATATAAAGATCTATATAGAGGAATCAGGACCTCCTTCCTCCTGCTGGTGATCCCTCTAGTGATATAAAGGTCTATATAGAGGAATCAGGACCTCCTTCCTCCTGCTGGTGACCCCTCTAGTGATATAAAGATCTATAGAGAGGAATCAGGACCTCCTTCCTCCCCCTGGTGATCCCTCTAGTGATATAAAGATCTATAGAGAGGAATCAGGACCTCCTTCCTCCCCCTGGTGATCCCTCTAGTGATATAAAGATCTATAGAGAGGAATCAGGACCTCCTTCCTCCTGCTGGTGACCCCTCTAGTGATTTAAAGATCTATATAGAGGAATCAGGACCTCCTTCCTCCTGCTGGTGATCCCTCTAGTGATATATAGATCTATATAGAGGAATCAGGACCTCCTTCCTCCTGCTGGTGATCCCTCTAGTGATATATAGATCTATATAGAGGAATCAGGACCTCCTTCCTCCTGCTGGTGATCCCTCTAGTGATATAAAGATCTATATAGAGGAATCAGGACCTCCTTCCTCCTGCTGGTGATCCCTCTAGTTATATAAAGATCTATATAGAGGAATCAGGACCTCCTTCCTCCCGCTGGTGACCCCTCTAGTGATATAAAGATCTATATAGAGGAATCAGGACCTCCTTCCTCCTGCTGGTGACCCCTCTAGTGATTTAAAGATCTATATAGAGGAATCAGGACCTCCTTCCTCCTGCTGGTGACCCCTCTAGTGATATAAAGATCTATATAGAGGAATCAGGACCTCCTTCCTCCCGCTGGTGATCCCTCTAGTGATATAAAGATCTATATAGAGGAATCAGGACCTCCTTCCTCCTGCTGGTGATCCCTCTAGTGATATAAAGATCTATATAGAGGAATCAGGACCTCCTTCCTCCCGCTGGTGACCCCTCTAGTGATATAAAGATCTATATAGAGGAATCAGGACCTTCTTCCTCCTTCTGGTGACCCCTCTAGTGATATAAAGATCTATAGAGAGGAATCAGGACCTCCTTCCTCCTGCTGGTGACCCCTCTAGTGATTTAAAGATCTATATAGAGGAATCAGGACCTCCTTCCTCCTGCTGGTGACCCCTCTAGTGATATAAAGATCTATATAGAGGAATCAGGACCCCCTTCCTCCTGCTGGTGATCCCTCTAGTGATATAAAGATCTATAGAGAGGAATCAGGACCTCCTTCCTCCTGCTGGTGACCCCTCTAGTGATATAAAGATCTATATAGAGGAATCGGGACCTCCTTCCTCCTGCTGGTGACCCCTCTAGTGATATAAAGATCTATATAGACGAATCAGGACCTCCTTCCTCCTGCTGGTGATCCCTCTAGTGATATAAAGATCTCTATAGAGGAATCAGGACCTCCTTCCTCCTGCTGGTGACCCCTCTAGTGATATAAAGTTCTATATAGAGGAATCAGGACCTCCTTCCTCCTGCCGGTGACCCCTCTAGTGATATAAAGATCTATATAGAGGAATCAGGACCTCCTTCCTCCCACTGGTGACCCCTCTAGTGATATAAAGATCTATATAGAGGAATCAGGACCTCCTTCCTCCTGCTGGTGACCCCTCTAGTGATATAAAGATCTATATAGAGGAATCAGGACCTCCTTCCTCCCACTGGTGACCCCTCTAGTGATATAAAGATCTATATAGAGGAATCAGGACCTCCTTCCTCCTGCTGGTGATCCCTCTAGTGATATAAAGATCTATATAGAGGAATCAGGACCTCCTTCCTCCTGCTAGTGACCCCTCTAGTGATATAAAGATCTATAGAGAGGAATCAGGACCTCCTTCCTCCTGCTGGTGATCCCTCATAGGCAATACATGTATTGTAATGACTCTGCACTGTGATAACACATGTGGTTGCTGGCAAGCATTTGATATACCCAAACCTAAACACTTATAATTAGGGATGAGCCAAACACCCCCTGGTATGGTTTGCAGCAGAACATGCGAACAGGCAGAAAGTTCTTTCAAATGCGTGAATACCCTTTAAACTTGCCCCTTCTTTTTGCCCTTGCAATTGAACCTCTGGCCATTGCACTTAGGTCATCCGACCAGGTGAGGGGCTTCAGAAGAGGCGATCTGGAAAAGAAAGTTGCATTATATGCAGATGAACTTCTGTTATTCCTAGGGGATATGCAGGACTCCCCTCTGAAGGCTATGAATATCATTAATAGATTTGGTCAAATCTCTGGATTAAAAATAAACTGGGCAAAATCTAGTCTGCTACCAGTAGATTCTCTGGTAGGCCCATTACCTGAGGAGGTAACTCAGATCCCAGTGGTGAACAAATTTAAATATCTGGGCATAAATATCTGTAAAGACCCTCAACAGTTCCCCTTAGATAATATTGATCCTCTGCTGATTAAATTTAAGGGAAAAATAAAAATCTGGAAACGCCTGCCATTGTCTGTGGCAGGTCGGTGTAACTTGATCAAAATGATCTGGTTACCCCCATCTCCTTTATGTATTGCACAATTCACCAATTTGGCTTTACAAAAAATGGTTTCAAAGGATAGAGACCCTGTTTAGGGAAATGATTTGGAAAGGCGGTCCAGCTAAAATTCGGTTAAGTACTCTGCAACTTCAACCAATTCAACCAGTGGCAAATTGCTATTGCTAAGTACTCCACATAACACCCTAGTTGAAACTCTAGAGGCGGATATGTTCCTTGACAATTACCCAACTATCAAGCTGCTAAGCAAACTTTGGAAAACTGTCAAGAAAATGATGGGATATGAAGATCCAACAGTTTATTCTCCTATTTGGAATAACCGTAATTTACAGGAAGTTCTTAAAATAGGTACCTTTGGGGAATGGGTGAATCTTGGCATCAGAAGGCTAAGCCAGCTTTATAACGACACCAAGCTAAAGAGCTTCCCTGAATTAGTAGGGGAATTCAAGCTACCGCGGAGTTCCTTCTTCCTATATCTCCAGCTAGAACACGCTCTTAAAACACAATTTAAAGCTCAGACTCTGCGCTGGGAAGAAATGCCTCTTTTTCAGAGCATAATGCAGGTGAATCCTACTAGGGGTTTAATCTCAAGAATTTATGATCAATTAAGTAAACCAGACAACAGTGGGGGAACACTCTATGGACTAAAAGCCAAATGGGAAGAGGATATAGGAGGAATTACCCAGGCTCAATGGGCGAAAACTTTGGAATTGTGTGTACAGGTCTCGGTGTCCCCTTCACAGCGGCTATCTCATCTACTCTTGCTGAATAGAGCCTACTATACACCTAAGAGGCTTTTTAAATTTGGGAGAAGGCCTAATGACAATTGCCCCAGATGTCAGAGCTCGGGAGACCTCATCCACATGCTGTGGAGGTGTCCCAAATTATTTAGATACTGGGAAGAAGTGACCGGTAACTTGGGAAGCATCTTTGGTACTATAGTAGTAAAAGAGGCTATAACCTGTATCCTGGGGTATAGAAGAGTTCTGGGGGAGAGACTGAGCACCACACTGGCCATCACGCGAGCCTTGTTTCAGGCTAGGAAGATGATAACACTAAGATGGCAATCAAAAGACCCCCCCTCGGTGAAAGATTGGATCTCTACTATTAACGATACTCTGAGTAGGGAAAGAGTGGTGTATATAAAGAGAGGCAACCTTCAGGAATTTGAAAGCACGTGGAAGCCATGGCTAGAGAAAGTAGGAGGCCCCTAATAGGCAAGGCATGGGACTTGACCAAGAGAGGGGATTCACACGGTTATATAGGTATCAGAGACCCTTGAGGACAAGGTTGCCCAATAGCGAAGTGAATTTGGCGCATATATTCTCTTTTTTTTTTTTTTTTTTTTTTGTGTCTTATTTTTAGTTTTCTTGTTTTTTCTTATTTTGATTAAATAAATAATCTAGATGGTTGTAAGTTAGACTTTGAGGGGGGTGGGGGGGGGGGTTGATTGGGGAATAAGTAAACTCTTTGTGAAATATTGGGCAGTTCAGCAAAGGATGGGCATGGGGAGCCCATAAGTCTTCTACTATACATTCTCTTTCTGCTTTTCCTTTATCTTTTTTATATCTTTACTTCTTTATACGAGGCCTTCTAACCTCGAATCTGGCCCAGAAAATGATAGAGCCACACCTTTCACTGGGCTCTAGCGTTATTACAGATGGAGCCTAGGTGTTGGGAATAAGGGAGGACTCGCTGCTAAAGTGATACATTAAGACATTTAGAGGGTCGATTCAAAAGGAATAGAAGTAATGAATGTTTCACTATGATGTAAACCGGAGAAGGCGACAGTCAATGAACACCGAGCTGATTTTGCCCTCTGCTTATTGGTTTCTGATGTGGAAAAAAAAAAAAATGACTCTGCACTGTGATAACACATGTGGTTGCTGGCAAGCATTTGATATACCCAAACTTAAACACTTATAATTAGGGATGAGCCGAACACCCCCTGGTATGGTTTGCAGCAGAACATGCGAACAGGCAGAAAGTTCTTTCAAATGAAAGTGAATACCCTTTAAACTTGCCCCTTCTTTTTGCCCTTGCAATTGAACCTCTGGCCATTGCACTTAGGTCATCCGACCAGGTGAGGGGCTTCAGAAGAGGCGATCTGGAAAAGAAAGTTGCATTATATGCAGATGAACTTCTGTTATTCCTAGGGGATATGCAGGACTCCCCTCTGAAGGCTATGAATATCATTAATAGATTTGGTCAAATCTCTGGATTAAAAATAAACTGGGCAAAATCTAGTCTGCTACCAGTAGATTCTCTGGTAGGCCCATTACCTGAGGAGGTAACTCAGATCCCAGTGGTGAACAAATTTAAATATCTGGGCATAAATATCTGTAAAGACCCTCAACAGTTCCCCTTAGATAATATTGATCCTCTGCTGATTAAATTTAAGGGAAAAATAAAAATCTGGAAACGCCTGCCATTGTCTGTGGCAGGTCGGTGTAACTCGATCAAAATGATCTGGTTACCCCCATCTCCTTTATGTATTGCACAATTCACCAATTTGGCTTTACAAAAAATGGTTTCAAAGGATAGAGACCCTGTTTAGGGAAATGATTTGGAAAGGCGGTCCAGCTAAAATTCGGTTAAGTACTCTGCAACTTCAACCAATTCAACCAGTGGCAAATTGCTATTGCTAAGTACTCCACATAACACCCTAGTTGAAACTCTAGAGGCGGATATGTTCCTTGACAATTACCCAACTATCAAGCTGCTAAGCAAACTTTGGAAAACTGTCAAGAAAATGATGGGATATGAAGATCCAACAGTTTATTCTCCTATTTGGAATAACCGTAATTTACAGGAAGTTCTTAAAATAGGTACCTTTGGGGAATGGGTGAATCTTGGCATCAGAAGGCTAAGCCAGCTTTATAACGACACCAAGCTAAAGAGCTTCCCTGAATTAGTAGGGGAATTCAAGCTACCGCGGAGTTCCTTCTTCCTATATCTCCAGCTAGAACACGCTCTTAAAACACAATTTAAAGCTCAGACTCTGCGCTGGGAAGAAATGCCTCTTTTTCAGAGCATAATGCAGGTGAATCCTACTAGGGGTTTAATCTCAAGAATTTATGATCAATTAAGTAAACCAGACAACAGTGGGGGAACACTCTATGGACTAAAAGCCAAATGGGAAGAGGATATAGGAGGAATTACCCAGGCTCAATGGGCGAAAACTTTGGAATTGTGTGTACAGGTCTCGGTGTCCCCTTCACAGCGGCTATCTCATCTACTCTTGCTGAATAGAGCCTACTATACACCTAAGAGGCTTTTTAAATTTGGGAGAAGGCCTAATGACAATTGCCCCAGATGTCAGAGCTCGGGAGACCTCATCCACATGCTGTGGAGGTGTCCCAAATTATTTAGATACTGGGAAGAAGTGACCGGTAACTTGGGAAGCATCTTTGGTACTATAGTAGTAAAAGAGGCTATAACCTGTATCCTGGGGTATAGAAGAGTTCTGGGGGAGAGACTGAGCACCACACTGGCCATCACGCGAGCCTTGTTTCAGGCTAGGAAGATGATAACACTAAGATGGCAATCAAAAGACCCCCCCTCGGTGAAAGATTGGATCTCTACTATTAACGATACTCTGAGTAGGGAAAGAGTGGTGTATATAAAGAGAGGCAACCTTCAGGAATTTGAAAGCACGTGGAAGCCATGGCTAGAGAAAGTAGGAGGCCCCTAATAGGCAAGGCATGGGACTTGACCAAGAGAGGGGATTCACACGGTTATATAGGTATCAGAGACCCTTGAGGACAAGGTTGCCCAATAGCGAAGTGAATTTGGCGCATATATTCTCTTTTTTTTTTTTTTTTTTTGTGTCTTATTTTTAGTTTTCTTGTTTTTTCTTATTTTGATTAAATAAATAATCTAGATGGTTGTAAGTTAGACTTTGAGGGGGGGTGGGGGGGGGGGTTGATTGGGGAATAAGTAAACTCTTTGTGAAATATTGGGCAGTTCAGCAAAGGATGGGCATGGGGAGCCCATAAGTCTTCTACTATACATTCTCTTTCTGCTTTTCCTTTATCTTTTTTATATCTTTACTTCTTTATACGAGGCCTTCTAACCTCGAATCTGGCCCAGAAAATGATAGAGCCACACCTTTCACTGGGCTCTAGCGTTATTACAGATGGAGCCTAGGTGTTGGGAATAAGGGAGGACTCGCTGCTAAAGTGATACATTAAGACATTTAGAGGGTCGATTCAAAAGGAATAGAAGTAATGAATGTTTCACTATGATGTAAACCGGAGAAGGCGACAGTCAATGAACACCGAGCTGATTTTGCCCTCTGCTTATTGGTTTCTGATGTGGAAAAAAAAAAAAAATGACTCTGCACTGTGATAACACATGTGGTTGCTGGCAAGCATTTGATATACCCAAACCTAAACACTTATAATTAGGGATGAGCCGAACACCCCCTGGTATGGTTTGCAGCAGAACATGCGAACAGGCAGAAAGTTCTTTCAAATGAAAGTGAATACCCTTTAAACTTGCCCCTTCTTTTTGCCCTTGCAATTGAACCTCTGGCCATTGCACTTAGGTCATCCGACCAGGTGAGGGGCTTCAGAAGAGGCGATCTGGAAAAGAAAGTTGCATTATATGCAGATGAACTTCTGTTATTCCTAGGGGATATGCAGGACTCCCCTCTGAAGGCTATGAATATCATTAATAGATTTGGTCAAATCTCTGGATTAAAAATTAACTGGGCAAAATCTAGTCTGCTACCAGTAGATTCTCTGGTAGGCCCATTACCTGAGGAGGTAACTCAGATCCCAGTGGTGAACAAATTTAAATATCTGGGCATAAATATCTGTAAAGACCCTCAACAGTTCCCCTTAGATAATATTGATCCTCTGCTGATTAAATTTAAGGGAAAAATAAAAATCTGGAAACGCCTGCCATTGTCTGTGGCAGGTCGGTGTAACTCGATCAAAATGATCTGGTTACCCCCATCTCCTTTATGTATTGCACAATTCACCAATTTGGCTTTACAAAAAATGGTTTCAAAGGATAGAGACCCTGTTTAGGGAAATGATTTGGAAAGGCGGTCCAGCTAAAATTCGGTTAAGTACTCTGCAACTTCAGAAACAGGAAAGAGGAGTAGCGCTCCCACACCCCTTTAGTTACTTTGTGGCGTCACAACTTGAACATTTAGGGGGGTGTAACGTAGAGGGTCATGAAGCAGGAAGGAAGATACTCCTACAAACCACTCCACATGAATCTATACCCGAAGCTTTGGAGGCAGGATCTTTTTCCCCAAAATTACCAACTTTGAAGCTAATGATGAAAGTTTGGGATACAGCGAAAATAATACTGAATTACAGAGGATTTTCGGATCTTACTCCATTGTGGGGAAATAGTAAATTAGGAGAGCTTCAGAACATAGGGATAATAAAGGAGTGGGAGAGATGCGGTTTAAAATGCCTCTCGCAGCTATACCAAAAGGGCATCTTGAAAACTTTCCAGGAACTAAGAGCTCAATATGCCCTGCCGAACAAATCCTTTTTTAAATATTTACAGGTCAGGCATGCATTAAAGGTACAGTTTAGGGGAAGGATTTTAAAATGGAGTGCAATGCCTATACTCCAAAATTTAATTAACTGTGATTCAACGAAAGGTTTAATCTCAAAAGTATATTTACATATTAACAAGGGGAGATTGGACAAGCGAGATCCCCCTCGGTATAAGAGTAAACGGGAAAAAGATTTGGGTAATATATCTGATACCCAGTGGAATAGAATCCTTGAAGTGGCCCTGTTGTTCTCCTTATCCCTGTCGCAGAGGATATCACACTTATTTTTATTGTATAGAACTTACTATACTCCCTACAGACTCTTTCAATTCGGCCGCCGGACAGATCCTAGATGCCCTAGGTGCGGGGAATTAGAAGGGGACCTGGTCCATATGTTTTGGAGGTGTCCGAAGCTATTCCAGTATTGGACGGAGGTGGTGAAAAACATTGACAGGGTAATCGGAACTTCCACGGATTTGGAGCCGAAAAAATGTCTCTTGGGGTTAGAGGAGGCCGAGGGTAAATTAGGTAATACCCAAGTAGCAGTGATGGGATGTTTATTTCAAGCAAGGATCTTGATTGCCCGAAGGTGGCAGTCTGCACTACCTCCGTCCAGTGAAGAATGGATAAACAGTATGAATGGCATAATTCTCAAAGAGAAAGTGGTATATATAAAGCAAGGTGCGCCTAGGAAATATGATATGATTTGGAAGCCCTGGTGGGAAGCAAGAGGGATTCATATGTAAAACACTAATAAACACTAAAATAATTTTGTAAAGGAAAAGGGATAATCGAGAAGGGACCCTTGAGAATTTAATGGTGAGAGAATGGAAGGAGAAGGAAGGAGTGAGATGTTTGAATCTGTGTGAGAGGGGGAAGCGGGTTTGTTAAGTTAATAAAAATATTATGAGAAGTATCCGTAGGCTCCACCCTATATTTAGATAATATATGCTCGGGTTTCAATGTTTTGGGATGGAGTTTTGGATCAACAAGGGGATATATGTATTTGTTGGATGTATATCTGTACTGTCCCTTTTTTGCCCTTGTATAAATAAGAAATTTTTTTTAATAAAGAAATAAAGTATAAAAAAAAAAGTTTATGGGACACGAACGGGAAAAATCAAAAGTGCTCATTTTAAAGTCTTATATACAAGTTATTGCCATAAAAAGTGTTTGGGGACCCGGGTCCTACCCCAGGGGACATGTATCAATGCAAAAAAAAGTTTTAAAAACGGACGTTTTTTCAGGAGCAGTGATTTTAATAATGCTTGGGGTGAAACAATAAAAATGAAATATTCCTTTAAATATCGTGCCTGAGGGGTGTCTATAGTATGCCTGTAAAGTGGCGCATTTTTCCTGTGTTTATAACAATACCACAGCAAAATGGCATTTCTAAAAGAAAAAAGTAATTTAAAACTGCTCGCGGCTGTAATGAATTGTCAGGTCCCGGCAATATAGATGAAAATCATTGAGAAAAACAGTATGGATCCCCCCCCAGTCCATCACCTTTGGGTATGGTAAGGATATTAAGGGGAAATTTTTTTTAAAAATGGCGTGAGGTTCCCCAGGCACTATATACTGTTAACAGCAGTATATATACTATACGGCCTGCCCTATATACTCTGCAGAAAATTGGGCCTTAGGTGGTGGTGGTGCCACAACACTGTAACCCCTCACAGATACTCTTGTTGGGCGCAGGAACGGGCCCTGCTGTGAAATATTAGATCAAAAATTGTAATTACATGTCTCTGTTAAACAGGGGCAGGAAAAATTGGGCCTTAGGCACTGGTGGTGGTGTCCTAAAGCAAAAATATTTTTAGAAGCTAGCATCATCAAGATTGAGGAGGAATAGGATAGTCACTCAGCATAGGCAGTCTTCAAGAGATCCCACATCCATAGAAAATTCAATTTGTTATATCAGCATCAGGTGCTTGATAGCTGCTGTTCCAAGACTGATTCATTTTTATGAATGTGAGCCTATCAACGGAGTCTGTGATCAGGCGCACTCTATGATCCAAGTTCTGGCCAGTGATCCATCCTCAAGACCCAGTAACCCAGTGGATGCTCTGTTGGAAAGGTCTCCAAGTCTGCTCTTGCCCCTAGATATTCCTGCACCATGTAATGCAGACGCTGGCGATGGTTGCTTCAGCGCCAAGGTCTGCTGATCAGACCTTGGCGCTGAGGACTGAAAAATTGTCAGAAGGCATCGGTCAGCTGGCCACCTTCTCCACCGCTCTTTCTCTGACTGAACAAAGCCTCAGCAACACGTTGTCCAGCACCAGGAAATTGTAACTACCCAGGGTCTGGAAATGCATCGCACAAACCTGTCTTCAAGGCCTCCTAAAGATGTTTCATCCTCTGCTCACTTTGTGAAGGCAGGATGAGTTCTGCAACCTTACCCTTGTAACGTGGATCAAGAAGGGTTGCCAGCCAGTAATGATCCCGCTCCTTGATACCACAATTCCTAGGGTCCTTTTGCAGGCTTTGCAGAATCAGGGAAGCCATGCAGCGTAAGTTTGCAGAGGTATTCGAGTCTGAGTCCTCTGGGTCACTAAGGATCACATGATCCGTAACAACCTCCTCCCAGCCACGTACAACTCCTTGGGTTTCTGGGGACTGAAAACTATCTCTTGAAGACTGCTGCTGAGTGTTATCTTCTACATCCATGCTGACACAATCCTCCTCTTCTTCCTGTGTGTTTGGCGGGCCTGCAGGAATACTAACTGTATAAAGGGGGCCTTGAGAGGGAAGGAAGTCCTCCTCTTCCTCCCGCTGTTCTGCCTCAAGTGCCCTGTCCATTATTCCACGAAGCGTGTGCTCCAAGAGGAAGACAAAAGCGACAGTATCATTGATGCATTCATTGTCACTGCTCACAATCCTTGTGGCCTCCTCAAATGGTGACAGGACAGTGCATGCATCCTTGATCTGTAGCCAATGGCATGGCGAAAAGAAGCCAAGCTCCCCTGATCCTATCCTGGTGCCATAATCACACAGGTACTCATTGATGGCCCTCTGCTGCGTGTACAGCCGCTGTAGCATCGCCAACGTTGAGTTCCACCTGGTGGGCATGTCACAAATGAGGTGGTTGGTGGGCAGGTTGCATTCCCTTTCAATGTCAGCCAGCCGAGCACTGGCATTGTATGACCGGCGGAAATGACCACAGACTTTTCTGGGATCAAGAATCGCTGCACCACCAAATTCAGGATGTGAGCCAAACATGGAACATAGGTCAAGTGTCCCTGTCGGAGGGCGGAGAGAAGGTTGGTGCCATTGTCGCATACAATCATTCCTGGCTAAAGCTGGCGTGGCGTCAACCACCTCTGAGCCTGCTCCTGCAGAGCTGACAGAATCTCTGCCCCAGTGTGGCTCCTGTCCCCTAAGCATACCAACTTAAGCAACGCATGGCATCTTTTTGCCTGAGAGCTTGCGTAGCCGCTTGAACGCTTACGGAGCACCGCTGGTTCAGAGGACAAATCTGCAGAAGAGGCCATAGAGGAAGAAGAAGAGGAGGGGGTGGAGGAGAGAACTGTGGCAGAATCACCACTAGCATTTTGGAGGCGTGGTGGCAGAACAAGCTACAACAATACTGAACCCTGTCCTGCATCCTTCCCAGCTGCCAGCAGTTACCCAGTGCACCGTGAAGAAAAGGTAACGTCCCTGCCAATCCTTCTGGACCATGAGTCAGCGGTAATATGCACCTTACTGCTGACCATCCTGCCCAACGAGCCCAAAACATTGCCTTCCACATGCTGGTAAAGAGCCAGAATGGCCTTCCATGAAAAGAAATGGCGTTTGGGAACCTGCCACTGAGGTGCAGCACATTCCACAAATTCACGAAAGGGGGCAGAGTCTACCAGCTGAAAAGGCAGCAGTTGCAGTGCTAGCAATTTGGCCAAGCTAGCATTCAGACGCTGAGCATGTGGATAGCTAGGACCGAATTTCTTTTTACGGTTTAGCCACTGGGGTAGGAAAATTTGCCTGCTAAAATCAGATGGTGGTGTATTGCTAGCAGATTGGCTGAAAGTACCTGGGACACCTATTGCTATACCTTCATTCCTCTCAGTGCAGGTGTTTGAGAGAACTGTAGGTATAGTGGGGTTGGAGATCCCAGATGAGGAGCAAGGAGAAGTCCAAATTTTTCTCTGATGTGGGTCTTATAAGTACTGTTGCCAACGGGCTGCATGGGAGGTCGTCATATGTCTGGTCAAGCATGTGGTGCCTAAGCGGCTTCTGTTTTGGTCAGGCTTGATCCGCTTCAGACTTAGGTTGCAAACAGCAATGGTGCGATCTGCTGCAAACGTGTCAAAAAATAGCCCACACCAATGAACTTTTTAAAATCAGCGGGGAGTCAGCAGCGCCCTGCACCTGCGGAGCTCTGCGGTGTGATGCAAT
>JBBDGP010002731.1:105000-438170 GCA_037952835.1 Lithobates septentrionalis
CCAAATCCTAGAAACATTGAACACTGAGGAAAGATGGGAGTGCTTTAGAAAAATATCAAAAAATGGCATTAGCGAATATTGGGCTATTCACTTTATAATATCTAAATATGAATGATGATTTGAGCCTTGAGAGGTATGGTTAAGTGAAACTTCTGACGTTTGCACATCTGGAATATCTGATAAATAATGGCTATTGTTTAATTGTTTAAGGGTAAATCTGTCTTTATTCTCACCGCAATGACTGTACTAAATTCTTGTATTGTAATGCTGATTTGTTAAATAAAATTTTCTGTTAAAAAAAAAAAATGGCATTAGCCAGTGCATTCCAATGGGCAACAAATAAAAGAGAAGGTTAAACCTGGGTGGCGAAACTTAAAAAGACATATTAAAAAGAGAAAAATTGCCTTTATAAAATATGAGGCTGAGGGGTCTTTGTCAGCAATCCAAAACTACAAGGAATGCAAAAAGAAGTGTAATGCCCCGTACACACGGTCGGACTTTGTTCAGACATTCCGACAACAAAATCCTAGGATTTTTTCCGACGGATGTTGGCTCAAACTTGTTTTGCCTACACACGGTCGCACAAAGTTGTCGGAATTTCCGATCGACAACCACGCGGTCACGTACACCACGTACGACGAGACTAGAAAAGGCCGGTTCAGAACCAAGTGCGGCACCCTTTGGGCTCCTTTTGCTAATCTCGTGTTAGTAAAAGTTTGGTGAGAGACGATTCGCGCTTTTTCAGACTCGTGGCTTTCAGATCGTTTTCTGCCGTTCAGTTTGTGCTTGTGGGTTTGTATCTGCTCTTCAGTGCGTGCAGTCAGTTCGTATTGGAGTTTTCTGTGCGATCTTGTCCGCTCATTGCTGTTTTTCAGGTCGCTCTTCACAGGCCTTGCTGTTCTTCAGTGCGTTCTGTTACTTCATTCTGAGCAGCCGACCGTTTTCTAGCCATGTTTCGTATGCGTACTCCTCGTACAGTTCGGGCTTGGTGTTGGGGTCCTGACCATGACACAAGTCCAGTCCATGAACAGGGCGAGGAGGAGTTCATGGACCAAGAATTGGTTGCTTCAGCGTGACCAGTTCTGTCATATGCCTTTGCTCCGTGAGATCCGTGAGAATAATCCTGGTGATTTCAGGAATTTTCTCAGGATGACTGACCCCGTATTTCACCGTTTGTTGGCTTCGCTGACCCCTTATATCAGCAGGCAGGATACCTGCATGAGGCAAGCCATCACTCCGGAGCAGAGGCTGGTCGCTACCTTGCGGTATTTGGCCACAGGGAGAAGCCTGCAGGACCTCAAGTTCTCGACAGGCATCTCCCCCCAGGCTCTTCTTTGTGGACATTTACTGCTTGTGTTTGTTTTAGCTGACCCTGACAGAAATGTGTGGAGTCCAGAAAATGTCGTGATTGTGTAACCTTATACAAAGCACTGTTGGGTGTTATTTACTAAATGCAAAGACACTTTTCACTACAAGTGCACTTGCAACTGCACTGAAACTGCACTTGTAGTGCAAAGTGGATTTGCCCTTAGGAAATTACCCCCATTTTCTCATCAAACAACAATTACATCACCCCAAAAGTGTTGTAGCGTTGAGACAATAATCCACACATTCTTGATGAACAATCTTTTTAATACCTGCACAATCACATGTGCATTTACCAAAGGTTTTTCTGACAAACCGACATGTTTGTTGTATAACAATTTTTGTGGTGTCATTATCCAAAATCAAAATGTGCATTTTATAGAAAACAGGCCTGTGTAAAACCAACAAGAAAGACACAAATCTTGATCTTACAAAGTTCACATTTGGTAGAACTGGAAGGCAATATCAGACATGAGTATTTAGGAACTGTGTTTGATATTGCGTTCAGATGGGGGGAAATCACCCCTGGAAAAGCCAAATTTGGAAGATGCACACAAATTTCCCAATGTCAACATGTGCTATCTGCCATCAGGGGGGATCAAGGGATGTGTTTTGGGGGAGAAAGCCCTTCCTCACCGTTACTTTATTATTGAGGAAGGGGTTGCACCCCCAAAACGCGTCCATTGATCTCCCATGATGGCAGATAGCACATGTTGGCACACTGTGTGCATCCTCCAAATTTGGCTTTGGGAAAAATCACAAAAACATTTCGCACATTGTAGCAGACAAAAGAAGAAAGTGATTTTGAGGGGCTTTAAACTCGCCCCAAAACATCAATGATGTTTTTATATTTTGGAATAACATCATTGATGTTTTGCTTGATGTTTTCCAATTGTAAATTACACCCCATGATCTCCCCGATCAGGATCTGGGCACTTTCGGATGTGAAAGGATCTTCATCCACAACCTCACGATCACCTAAAAAGAAATGAAACCCAAAATAAATTAGGTCTTAAAAAAAATGCCGCCATCCATCTCTTATCTGAGCCTGTGGTCGCAGACACTCACCTGTTGTGGTGACTAGTTCCACCACGTCTTCATCCTCCTGCTCAGCTTGTGTTGGGGGGATTTCCCCTTCTTCCAGAGGGGGGGGCTCTGGTCTCCTCGGATGAGGGGTGTCCTCCGAGTCTTTTCTCCCCTATGTAAAACAAAAATGGTATACTTAGCACACAGATATTTGATGGCAGAACTCTAAAGATGAAACATTGCTTGGAAGTGGGGTACAATTGTCTATTTTAGCAGAGTTCCAAGATGTAGCTTTTTTAGTGTCCTTTGTCAAGCTGCAATACTTTACCTGTTTTGTACAAGCTTCACAGATGGAGACCCCCCTATAGTATACACTGGAGCACCTGTGTGGCCCCCCTAATAAAAAGGGTGTTCTGGGGTCCCACACTAGTGCTCCAGTGTCCAGATGTGAAAACAGCTGCTCAGTGTCCTCTCCTTACACACAATCTAGTTTGCATTTCATTCTATTAACAAAGCCATCTACACAACCCAATTCTTTGAAGACAAGTATAGGGCCTCAAAATGGTGGCCAAATGCATATGGCCTAAACAATGGTATTTTATCGTCCGAAATAAAAATGTGTGATCCGAACGAATAATGTGCCCATGAACATGAAAGTTGCCATTTTAAACTGTACAACAGTTCCTAAAAGCACATGGAGCAGCACGAACGTAATAAACACAAGAACAATAGGAACACAGCACAACTACTTACTTTTTTGCAGCACTCTCCGGATCTTTCTGTACTGTTCATGTTCTCTTAATTTCAGGTCTGACCACCGCTTCCTGAGCTGATCTTTCGATCGCCGTACCCCGAATTTCCGGTGCAGACTCCTGACCACTTTCGCCATGATCTTGGCCTTTCGTATATTGGGGTTGGGGTAAGGCCCATACTTTCCATCATAGTCGGCCTTCTTCAGGATGTCCACCATCTCCAACATCTCCCCAAAGGACATATTTAAGTTCTTCAATCTCCTTCTGGATCGGGACGTTTCAGGCTCCGGCCTTTCCTCCTCCTCCTCGTTGCTGTAATTAGCACGATCCTGCTGTCTATCCGCCATGTGCTCTTCCTCCACTGCGCCGAACAAAAAGGGGCGGGGAATAGAATAGAAAGAACGTCAGGGGCGAGCGGAGTTATACGCATGCGCAGTGTGTATAAATCGTAACGCGCGCGTCTTACGTACAATCTTTGAGCGGAGGAAGGAGCATCGGAGACGCCGATCGTGCTAACGAAGGTAGGATCTAAACTTGGGCCTATACTGCTTCGAAATTGAAGCCTATATTGTAACAAGATTAGGGGAGTTTGGCCTGACATTAGGGTTTGTCTTGTGTTGTGTCTTGCAGAGAAAATGGATGGGTTCAACGACCACAATTTCCTGCCCCTGTTTATTGACAAGTACAGAGAGCTGCCCTGTCTGTGGCAGGTCAGACACCCCCACTATAACCACAAACAGAAGAGGCAGGCAGCGCTGGAGAAACTGCTGGAGTTGGTGAAGCCGGTGGTCCCCACAGCAACCATCCCTTATTTAAAAGCTAAAATTGGTGGCCTGAGGAGCACTTATCTTAGGGAGCGCAAGAAGGTCACAGATTCCCAGAGGTCCGGAGCTGCAGCAGATGACGTTTATGTCCCCAGGCTGTGGTACTATGAGAGACTGCGATTTCTGTCAGACCACACTGAAGTCAGGGAATCCCTCTCTACTCTTCCTTCCACGCTTCCTTCCATCCCAGCTGAGGCTTCCGATGTCCAACCTGGGCCTTCCAGCCAGGAAGAAGTGGAGGAGCCCAGCTGGAGTCAGGTATAGCATTCTTCTACAGATTTCTGGTCAATAAAGAAATGATGTTTACTAGATGTTATTATTGATCACTAATTGCTGCTTGAAAGTGTTTTACATATCAATAGACAGTAGTGGGCACCCAAAATTGGGACAAGAATGCAAAATGCTGGGCTCAGAAGGATAGTCTGTTATATTTGTTAACATTGAATTTGCAGCAGTCAGGAGGTGAAAATTGTGTGTGATTGATGAAAACAATACTAAAATTATGTCCCTTTTTCATACACAGGAAGACCTCAGCCAGGAGGAGGTTGTGGAATGTGGCAGTCAGGAGGAGGCGGGGATTAGTGGCAGCCAGGAGGAGGCGGGGCTAAGTGTCAGCCAAGAGAAGCCAGGGACAAGTCGCAGCCTGACTGAGTCTCAGGTCCCTCCCCTCCGCCTGCCATATAAAAGGGCCAGGAAGGCCACTCCCAGTCCTGTGCAGGATTCAGTGTACAGGCTGATCCAGGAGGCTTCGGCGTCCCTCAGAGCCTTCCCCAGTCCTGAAGAGGCCTTTGCCTGCATGGCTGCCACCAAATTGCAGGGCATGCAGGAGGGCCAACGCAAGATCTCTGAGGACCTGATTTATAAAGTCCTTCGTAAGGGGGAGAGTGGGGAACTGACACCCAAGACGGATGTCATTGAGATGGACGATCCTCCTCCTCCTCCTCCTCCTCCTGCTGCCACAACTCCACCACCACAGCCAAAGCCTGTAAGGAAGCGTGGAAAGAAGACCTGAGAGTGATGACCCTGGGTTCAGTCTGGTCTGACAGAATCTGCAGTCTCTCGTATGACCACAGCCTGGGGACACAGATGTCATCTGCTGCTTTCCGGATCTCTGGGACTTCTGGACCAGACTGCCCTCCCTTAGATATGGACTCCTCAGGCCACCAATTTTGCTTTTAAATAATTGATGTGTGCCCTGGGGGTCCAAGGCTTCACCCACTTCTGCAGTTTCTCCAGCGTTGCCTCCCTCTTTGTTTATAGTTGTGACCCCTTAATAAAACATTTTTAGGTAAATTCTACTCTCCTGTGTGTGTTTTCATCCAAAAAGGACAGTTTGTTGGTGAGTATTCAGGTACATTTCTAAAGTACAATGTGAAATTAACAAGGGACAACAACACCAAACAATCTCCTCCTACAGATTAAATAGAACAACATATCAATGGTGTTGTGGGAACTTGTCACAAAAAACACACAAACATTTTCGGGAGTACAAATCAAAATCACCAAAAAAATAAAAAATAAAAAGAGAAACACAAAAAAAGATTCTACATTAAAGTAAAAAAAAAAAAAAAAAAATATGTTGTCAGATGTGAGAAATCAAAATATATTGAGGGAATCCCGATAAATAGTAACGAAAAAAGTTTGTGAGAAGTGTGTGTGAATATGAGCATCAAAACGACTTCATTCTTGTCACATTATAAAGAAGAAGAGAGTGCGCTGTATTAAACCATTTTGAACATTGCAGCGTGACGAAAGTGCTTTATCCATTACGAACGCTAAGTTTACCAGAACGAGCTGTCCCGTGTCGGAATTTCTTCTGAGCATGCGTGGCACTTTGTGCGTCGAAACAGGCCACACACGGTCGGAATTGACGCGATCGGATTTTGTTGTCGGAAAATTTTATCTCCTGCTGTCCAACTTTGTATGTCGGAAAATCCGATGGAAAATGTCCGATGGCGCCCACACACGATCGGAATTTCCGACAACACGCTCCGATCGGACATTTTCCATCGGAAAATCCGACCGTGTGTACGGGGCATTACACTGCACTCTGTCTAGGCCAGTTGTAACCCCCCCCCCCCACAAGCCTAGTTTTATCAGCTTCTAATTTTATCATTTTGAATCTTCCCCCCACACCTTCCCAGTATAAATGTAGTTCATTTCTTGGGACGGCTGGAGAGGGTTTAGGCTGGTCACTCTTTGCACAAAGTGTCACTCCGGTGCCAAATGTTTGGAACTTGTAAACAGGCACTTTGACTGATGCCCTGTACACACGACCAGTTTTGCCGTCGGAATAAACTGAAGGTTTTTCCGACGGAATTCCGCTCAAGCGGTCTTGCATACACACGGTCACACCAAGTTCCAATCGTCAAGAACGCGGTGACGTACAACACGTACGACAGGACAACACGTACGACGTCTCATACATGCTTCAGACCATGCGTCATTTTTGGAACGTCGGAACAGCATATAAACGAGAGGTTTTCCCGATAGGAATTTGTTCCGTCGGAAAAATATAGAGCATGTTCTCTATCTAAGTCCATCTGAATTTTCAACGTATAAAGTCCGATGGGGCATACACACGGTCGGCATATACGATAAAAAACTCCCATCTGACTTTTTCTGTTGGAATGTCCGACCGTGTGTACGCGGCATAAGGCACTGCTACAAAAAAGTAAGTACAGACACTAGTGTTTAACGCCTATTTTACACGAAGTTCCCCTTCATCCTCTAACTTTCCTCAGCCTTTCTTCTATCCCCCTCTCCTCACCCTCCAACATGCTCACACTAATCTTTGTTATAACGTCCTCTCTCCTCAAACTCTCACGTCTTTACCCCCCCACCCCCCCTCCAGCCCCCAACCTGTACATATATCCCTCTCTTCTGCCCACTCAATATTACTCCACTTACCACCTCCTGCTCATTCTAAGCCCATACAGTATCACCACTTCCATTCCACCACAGCATCTGCTCTCCTATAAATCCCACTCCCTCACCCTCCTACTACTCCTGATGTCTGGGGACATCACACCAAACCCGGCCCTCCCACACCCAATTCCCAATGCCAAAATTGGCTGTCTACCTCCTCCAATAGTAGTCGTAACTTCAACCTTCTCGTCCCAATTCCTCTGATTCCACAAGTCGGCCCCCTGTTTCATGTGCCCTCTGGAATGCCCGCTCAGTCTTCAACAAACTAGCTTCTGTCAATGACCTTTTCCTCTTCAAATCCCTTAATCTATTTGCTATAACCAAAACCTGGCTCCAGGAATCTGACACTACCTCTCCAGCTTCCCTGTCCCACAGTGGCCTCCTCTGAACTCACTCCACCAGATCCAGTGGACGAAAAGGAGGTGGTGTCGGACTTCCCCTCTCCCCACAATGCCCCCTTCCAGGTACTTGCCACACCTCCCTCTTTCCCCCTGCTCTTTTGAAGTGCACTGCACTCTTTTCTCTCCAGCTTGTCTGAGGGTCGCAGTCATTTATCGGCCTCCAGGACCAGTGTCACCCTTTCTGGATAACTTCTCTGCATGGCTACTCTACTTCCTCTCCTCTGAAGTGCCTGCCATCGTCCTAAGTGACTTTAACATTCCAATCAATGATAATACTGCTACCACTTCTAAACTACTCAACCTAACCTCCTCTTTTAACCTAGCACAATGGACACAAACCATCACTCACTCGTACGGTAATAATCTCGACCTTGTATTCTCCCATCGCTGCACTCACTGCAACCCTTTCCTCTCTCTGATCACAGCCTTATCTGTTTCACACTCTCCTTGTCTCCTACCTCACATGCTACCAACCCACAAACCACTACCCGCAGAAACCTTCACAACCTTAACCCTTCCTTTCTTCACTCTGCTACTGATGGCCTTTTACGACAAAATCGCACACCTGTCCTGCCCAGACCTAACAACACGCCGTCATCCTCCCTAGACATACTTGCTCCTCTTTCTACACGCAGAACCAAGCTCCATCTACCACAACCCTGGCAAACAGACGACACCAGAAGTCTAAAGAGACGCAGCCGTGCTCTTAAGCGAGCATCTAAGTCCCTGCAAGACTTTACCCTCTACAAATCTGTCCTTCTCAAATACAACTCGTGCCTCCACACTGCTAAACAAACCTACTACAACACTCTCATCAAAACCCTCTCATTCAAACCTCGTCAACTCTTTTCTACCCTTAATTCCTTACTTCACCCCCCACTGCCCCCACCCACCAACTTACTTACCGCACAACAGATTGCCAACCATTTCAAAAGCAAAATCAACACAATTTGCAAGGAAATATCCAACATTCAGCTTCCTCCCCTACCCAACACATCAGGTCCAACACCACACTCAATACTCACCTCCTTCTGCCCAGTTACCACCAATTGAAGTTGATAAACTCCTCTCCATGGCCCACCTCACTACCTGTCCCCTGGACCCTGTACCCTCTCAATTACTGTGACCACCTTCCCGCTCAATCCTAAACTCCCTAACCCAAATCTTCATCCTCTCCCTCTCCTCCGGCACCTTTCCTTCCCCACTCGAACATGCACTGGTTACCCCCATACTTACAAAACCCTCACTAGACCCCACCTGTTTGAATAACTTAATCTCCCTGCTCCCGTTTGCCTCCAAGCTCATCGAACGCCTTGTCCATGACCGAGTGAGTCGCTACCTCACGGACAACAACCTTCTCGACCCCCTACAGTCTGGCTTCCGCCCACAACTTTCTACCGAAACTGCCCTACTAAAACTCACCCATGACCTACTAACTGCTAACCCAATGGGCACTACTCCATACTCATACTCTTAGACCTCTCTGCTGCCTTTGACACAGTTGGCCACCCACACCTCCTCAGCAAACTCCACTCCCTTGGGGCCACCGTGATTCTGCTTTATCCTGGTTCTCCTCCTACCTATCTCAGCGCACTTTCAGTGTCACACCTCTATCTTCTCCCCTTCTCTTCCTCTCTCTGTTGGAAACCCCAAGGCTCTGTCCTTGGACCCCTCCTATTCTCGCTCTATACCTCTTCCCTGGGCCAATTGATAACCTCCCATGGCTTCCAATACCACTTCTACGCCGATGACACCCAGATCTATCTCTCCACTTCTCAACTCACCCCCACTATCTCCTCACGGATCTCAAACTTACTGAATGACATATCGGTATGTATGTCACACCACTTCCTCAAACTCAATCTTTCTAAAACTGAGCTTGTTATATTTCCTCCTTCCCGGTCCCCCCTCCCCCGTGACTTCACCATTAAGATCAAGACAACCATTGGTCCCTCCACACATGCCAGGGTCCTGGGTGTAATCCTTGACTCTGACCTCTCCTTCAGCCCCCATATCCAATCACTGGCTAAATCCTGCCGCGTTAACTTCCGCAACATCTCCAGAATTCCACCCTTCCTGACTAATGACACCACAAAGCAACTTATTCACTCCTTGATTATTTCCCGCCTCGACTACTGCAACTCTCTCCTTAATGGCCTACCCTTACACAGGCTCCTCCCCCTTCAGTCTATTATGAATGCCGCTGCTAGACTAATACACCTCACTAATTGATCCGTGACTGCTGTCCCTCTCTGCCAATCTCTTCACTGGCTTCCCCTCCCCCACCGTATAAAATTCAAATTGCTAACCACAACATACAAGGCCATCTACAACATCTCCTGCAGCTACATCACCAACCTCATCTCCACATACCGCCCAAATCGTCCCCTCCACTCCTCCCAGGACCTTCTGCTCTCTAGCTCCCTTGTTACCTCCTCCCATGCTCGCCTTCAGGACTTCTCCAGAGCCTCTCCCATCCTCTGGAACTCCCTGCCCCGGTATGTCCAATCAGCCCCTACCCTGTCCACCCTTAGGAGATCCCGGAAAACTCATTTATTCAGGGAAGCCTATCCCACACCCACCTAAAAACTGTCCCCGAGCCACCCCATCAAATCATTCCCCACATCTATTACCTTTTGTACCACCTCCCCCTTTCTTTAGAATGTAAGCTCTAAGAGCCGAACCCTCCTGTCCCTTCTGTATTGTACTTTAATTGTGCTGTCCTCCCTCTACATTGTAAAGCGCTGGGTAAACATGGGGCGCTATATAAATTGTGTATAATAATAATAATAATGTAAAGTAGTGAGTGTACAGCTTGTATAACTGTTTAAATTTGCTGTCCCCTCAAAATAACTCAACACACAGCCATTAATGTCTAAACCGCTGGCAACAAAAGTCAGTACACCCCTAAGTGAAAATCTCCAAATTGGGCCCAATTATTATTATTATTATTATACAGGATTTATATAGCGCCAACAGTTAACGCAGCGCTTTGCAATATGAAAGGGAGACAATACAGTTAAAATACAATAAAATACAAAAGGATTAAGAGGGCCCTGTTTAGAAAAGCTTACAATCTAATAGGGTGGGGCAGGTGGTACAAAAGCTTGTAACTGTGGAGAATGAACTGATGGAAGTGGTAAAAGATTAGTTGGAGACGTGATAGGCTTCCCTGAAGAGATGATTTTTCAGGGATCGCCTGAAGGTAGCAAGAGTAGGAGACAGCTGGACAGGTGGAGGTAGCGAGTTCCAGAGGATGGGAGAGGCTCTGGAGAAATCCTGGAGACGAGCATGAGAGGAGGAGACGAGAGAGCTTGAGATTAGCCATTTTCCTTTCCCAGTGTCATGTGACTCGTTAGTGTTACAAGGTCTCAGGTGTGAATGGGGAGCAGGTGTGTTAAATTTGGTGTTATCGCTCTCACTCTCTCATACTGGTCACTGGAAGTACAACATGGCACCTCATGGCAAAGAACTCTCTGAGGATCTGAAAAAAAGAATTGTTGCTCTACATAAAGATGGCCTAGGCTATAAGAAGATTACCAAGACCCTGAAACTGAGCTGCAGCACGGTGGCCAAGACCATACAGCGGTATAACAGGACAGGTTCCACTCAGAACAGGCCTCGCCATGGTCCACCAAAGAAGTTGAGGTCACGTGCTCAGCGTCATATCCAGAGGTTGTCTTTGGGAAATAGACGTATGAGTGCTGCCAGCATTGCTGCAGAGGTTGTAGGGGTGGGGGGTCAGCCTGTCAGTGCTCAGACCTTACGCCGCACACTGCATCAAATTGGTCTGCATGGCTGTCATCCCAGAAGGAAGCCTCTTCTAAAGATGATGTATAAGAAAGCCTGCAAACAGTTTGCTGAAGACAAGCAGACTAAGGAGATGGATTACTGGAACCATGTCCTGTGGTCTGATGAGACCAAGCTAAACTTTTTTGGTTCAGATGGTGACAAGCGTGTGTGGGGGCAACCAGGTGAGGAGGACAAAGACAAGTGTGTCTTGTCTACAGTCAAGCATGGTGGTGGGAATGTCATGGTCTGGGGCTGCATGAGTGCTGCCGGCACTGGGGGGCTACAGATCATTGAGGGGACCATGAATGCCAACATGTACTGTGACATACTGAAGCAGAGCATGATCCCCTCCCTTCAGAGACTGGACCGCAGGGCAGTATTCCAACATGATAACCACCCCAAACACACCTCCAAGATGACCACTGCCTTGCTAAAGAAGCTGAGGGTAAAGGTGATGGACTGGCCAAGCATGTCTCCAGACCTAAACCCTACTGAGCAAGATAGAATAAAATATTTACAAAAATGTCAGGGGTCTACTCACTTTTGTGAGATACTGTATATACTGACACTGATCATATATACAGTGCCTTGAAAAAGTATTCATACCCCCTGAAACTTCCCACATTTTGTCATGTTACAACCAAAAACGTAAATGTATTTTATTGGGATTTTTGTATGGCGCCCCCCGGAGTCAATACTTTGTAGAACCCCCTTTCTCTACAAGTCTTTTTGGGGATGTCTCTACCAGCTTCGTACATCTAGAGAGGAAATTTCTCCCCATTCTTCTTTGTAAAATATCTCAAGCTCTGTCAGATTGGATGGAGAGCGTCTGTGAACAGCAATTTTCAAGTCTTGCCACAGATTCTCGATGGGATTTAGGTCTGGACTGTGACTGGGCCATTCTAACACATGAATATGTTTTGATCTAAACCATTCCATTGTAGCTCTGGCTGGATGTTTCGAGTCGATCTCCTGCTGGAAGGTGAACCTCCCCCCAGTCTCAAGTCTTTTGTAGACTCTAACAGGTTTTCTTCTAAGATTGTCCTGTATTTGTCTCCATCCATCTTCCCATCAACTCTGACCAGCTTCCCTGTCCCTGCTGAAGAAAAGCATCCCCACCACATGATGCTGCCACCACCATGTTTCACGGTGGGGATGGTGTGTTCAGGGTGATGTACAGTGTTAGTTTTCCCCACACATAGGGTTTTACTTTTAGGCCATAAAGTTGAATTTTGGTCTCATGTGACCAGATCACCTTCTTCCACATGTTTGCTGTGTCCTCCACATGGCTTCTCACAAACTACAAACAGGACTTCTTATGACTTTCTTTCTCCAATGTCTTTCTTCTTGTCACTCTTCCATAAAGGGCAGATTTGTGGAGAACACGACTAATAGTTGTCCTGTGGACAGATTCTCCCACCTGAGCTGTGGATCTCTGCAGCTCCTCCAGAGTTACCATGGACCTCTTGGCTCTTCTCTGATGAATGCTCTCCTTGCCCGGCGCGGTCAGTTTAGGTGGACGGCCATGTCTTGGAAGGTTTGCAGTTGTGCCATACTCTTTCCATTCTCCGATGATGGATTGAACACAGAGCTCCGTGAGATGGTCAAAGCTTGGGAGATTTTTTTATAACCTAACCCTGCTTTATACTTCTCCACAACTTTATCCCTGACCTGTCTGGTGTGTTCCTTGGCCTTCATGATTCTGTTTGTTCACTAAGGTTCTCTAACAAACCTCTGAGGGCTTCACAGAACAGCTGTATTTATACTGAGATGAAATGACACACAGGTGGACTCTATTTACTAATTAGGTGACTTCTGAAGTCAATTGGTTCCTCTAGAATTTAGTTAGGGGTATCAGAGTAAAGGGGGCTGAATACAAATGCCCCCCCACACACACACACACACTTTTCACATATTTATTTGTATCATTTATCATTTTCCTTCCACTTCACAATTATGTGACACTTTGTGTTGGTCTATCACATAAAATCCCAATAAAATTTACATTTTTGGTTGTAACATGACAACATGTGGAACATTTCAAGGGGTGTGAATATTGTTTTCAAGGCACTGTACATACTGACACTGATCATACAGTTAGGTCCATATATATTTGGACATAGGCACAGTCCTCATACTTTTGGCTCTGTATACCACCAGAATAAAATAAAACAATACAATCCAAATGAATTTAAAGTGCTGACTTTCAGATTTAATTCAAGGGGTTGAACATAAATATCAATGTACAAATTTTAGGAACTGCAACCATTTTTATACACAGCCCCTCCCCCCATTTTCAGGGGCTCAAATGTAATTGGACAAATGAATATAATGATAAATAAACTGTTGATTTGTAATATTTTGTTGGGAATCCTTTACTGGCAATGAGTGCCTGAAGTCTGGTGCCCATGGACATCACCAAAGACTGGCTTTCCTCCTTTCTGATGCTTTGCCTCTACCTGCAGCTGTCTTCAATTGTTCTTTGTCGCTCTTTCTGCTTTTAGTTTTGCCTTCAGCAAGTGAAATGCTCTATTGGGATGAGATCAGGTGATTGACTTGGCCATTGCAGAATATTCCACTTCTTTTCCTTCAGAAGCTCCTGGGTTGCTTTTGCAGTGTGTTTTGGATCATTGTCCATCTGTACTGTGAAGCGCCGCCCAATCATTGACTGAATCTGGGCTGACAGTATATCTCTAAACTGCAGAATTTATCAGGCTGCTTCTGTCTTCTGTCACATCATCAATAACCACCAATGACCCAGTGCCACTGGAAGCCATGCATGCCCATGCCATCACACTGCAAGCTCTACCATGTGACCACAGATGACGTTGTATGCTTTGGATCATGAGCTCTTCTAAGCCTCCTCCACACTTTTTTCTTCCCGTCATTCTGGTACAGATTAATCTTAGTTTCATCCGTCCAATGAATGCTTTTCCAAAACTGCTCTGGCCTTTTTAGATGTTTTTTTTTTTTGAAAAGTCTAATCTGGCTTTTCTATTCTTCAGGCTTATGAAGTGGCGGCCCGTCCATAGGGGGCGCACGGGCACCGCCCCCCCCCCCCCAAAGATAGTGAGAATTCTTTTTTAAATAAATAAACAAGGGCCCTTTAACCGGTTGCGGTCCACAGTTTTACTGTGGCAGGTTGGCTCCGCTGCGCAAAATCACTTTATATTACGTGATCTCGCGGGACTTGGATAGCAGGCGCACGTGTGTGTCCGCCGCAAGCTCCATGAATCCGACCACAGGTTAACCCCTTCACTGCCAGTCACATTTACACAGTTATGCCCTGTACACACGGTCGGACATTCCGACAACAAAATCCATGGATTTTTTCCGACGGATGTTGGCTCAAACTTGTCTTGCATACACACGGTCACACAAAGTTGTCGGAAAATCCGATCGTTCTGAACGCGGTGACGTAAAACACGTACGTCGGGACTATAAATGGGGCAGTAGCCAATAGCTTTCATCTCTTTATTTATTCTGAGCATGCGTGGCACTTTGTGCGTCGGATTTGTGTACACACGATCGGAATTTCCGACAACGGATTTTGTTGTCGGAAAATTTTATATCCTGCTCTCAAACTTTGTGTGTCGGAAAATCCGATGGAAAATGTGTGATGGAGCCCACACACGGTCGGAATTTCCGACAACAAGGTTCTCTTACACATTTTCCGTCGGAAAATCCGACTGTGTGTACGGGGCAAAATCAATGCATTTTTAACTGCACTGATCGCTGTATAAATGTGAATGGTTCCAAAATACTACCAAAAGTGTCCGATGTATCCACCATAATGTCACAGTCATGATAAAAGTCGCAGATCGCCGCCATTACTAGTAAAAAAAAAAATATTTAAAAAATGCCATAAATCCCCTATTTTGTAGACACTATAACTTTAGCGCTTTTTGCGATTTTTTTTTTTTTATCAAAAATATGTAGAAGAATATGATCGGCCTAAACTGAGGAAAAAAAATGTTTTTTTATATATTTTTGGGACTATTTATTACAGCAACAAGTAAAAAATATTGCGCTTTTTTTTCAAAATTGACGCTCTTTTTTTGTTTATAGCACAAAAAATAAAAACCGCAGAGGTGATCAAATACCACCAAAAGAAAGCTCTATTTGTGGGGGAAAAAAGGACATCAATTTTGTTTGGGTACACAATCGAATGACCACACAATTGTCAGTTAAAGCGACGCAGTGCCGAATCAAAAAAAATGGCCTGGTCATTCAGCAGCCAAATCTTCCGGGGCTGAAGTGGTTAAAAAAAATGTAAAAAGTTCTTTAAGTTCACTGTGCTTGGGCGCCGGCCACAGGGCACTATGGAAGCGTCATGTCAATGCAATCCCGTGATTGCAGGCGAGATGCTACATTTTTGATTTTTTGTGTTGCTTTGTGGCGCAAAGCTAAGTGCCTCTCCACTCTCATTGGGTCAGTCTTCTGTCTGTCTGCCTATCTGACCATCAGCACCGCCGTAAGACTTGGGCGGTGCTTTCCCCGGGCAGTCGTGTCACTTTCGGTTTCTGTGCCAGTGGGAAGTCGGCTCCATGAAGCAAGAATCAAGGTAATGTGAACTGACACTCTGTCAGTGTCTGTCCGTCCAATACCTTGTAATGTTCTCATCCTGTAATGATGATCTGTGATTGGACGGTGGAGGGAGGGGGGAGGGGGTGCCCTGCTTCTTCTGTGCCCGGGAATTAACCTCCATTCACCCAACAATCTGCAGGAGCAATTCATGACACATGATGTCCTGTATGTGTAACATGAGGGGTCCCAGCACTGTGTCCTGCCATCGTACACAGTATATCCTCATCTTCACCAGGTCTCTGTCTATCTCTCTCCCTCTCTCTTCTCTATCTATCTATCTATCTATCTATCTATCTATCTATCTATCTATCTATCTATCTATCTATCTATCTATCTATCTATGTACCTGTCAGTCTGCCTATCGATCTGAATGCCTATCGATCTGTCTGTATGTCTGTGTACCAATCTGCCTGCCTATCGATCTGTCTATCTATCGATCTGTCTGTCTGTGTACCTAGCGATCTGCCTGCCTATTAATCTGCCTGCCTGTGTACCTATCTGCCTGCCTATCAATCTTTATGTCTGTCTGTCTGTCTGTCTGTCTCTGTACCAATCTGCCTGCCTATCGATCTGTCTGTCTGTAGGCCCTATCAAGGGCGAGTGATAGGGGGGGGTGGTGTTGGTTGGGGCTCTGTTTGCGCCCCCCCCCCCCAAAAGCACCAGCCGCTGATGCTTATGAATGGTTTGCACCTTGAGGTGAACCCTCTGTATTTGCTCTTGTGAAGTCTTCTCTTGATTTTAGACTGACAATGATACTCCTTCACTTGTCTCCACCTCCTGAAGAGGGTCCTTCACTTGTCTCCACCTCCTGAAGAGGGTCCTTCACTTGTCTCCACCTCCTGAAGAGGGTCCTTCACTTGTCTTCACCTCCTGAAGAGGGTCCTTCACTTGTCTCCACCTCCTGAAGAGGGTCCTTCACTTGTCTCCACCTCCTGAAGAGGGTCCTTCACTTGTCTCCACCTCCTGAAGAGGGTCCTTCACTTGTCTCCACCTACTGAAAAGGGTCCTTCACTTGTCTCCACCTCCTGGAGAGGGTCCTTCACTTGTCTCCACCTCCTGAAGAGGGTCCTCCACTTGTCTCCACCTCCTGAAGAGGGTCCTTCACTTGTCTCCACCTCCTGAAGAGGGTCCTTCACTTTTCTCCACCTCCTGTAAAGAGTCCTTCACTTGTCTCCACCTCCTGGGGAGGGTCCTTCACTTGTCTCCACCTCCTGGAGAGGGTCCTTCACTTGTCTCCACCTCCTGGAGAGGGTCCTTCATTTGTCTGGATGTTGTGAATGGGTTTTTCTTTACCATAGAGAGGATCCTGCCATCATCCACGACTGTTGTCTTCTGTGGACGTCCAGGCCTTTTTATGTTGCTGAGCTCACCAGTGCATTCTTGTTTCCTCAGAATGTATCAAACTGTTGATTTGGCCACTCCTAATGTTGCTGCTATCTCTCTAATGGATTTATTTCATTTTTGAAGCCTTACAATGGCCTGTTTCACTTGCATGGACAGATCCTTGGAACTCACAATGTAGGTCCACAGCAATAGATCCCAAATGCAAATACCACACTTAGAACCAACTCCAGACCTTTTACCTGCTTAATTGATGAATAAATAAGGAAGGAGTAGCCCACACCTGGCAATGAAATACCTTTTGATTCAATTGTCCGATTACTTTTGGTCCCTTGAAAAAGGGGGGCGGCTAATTTTAAGAGCTTTACTTCCTAAACCTTTCCTCTGATTTGAATGTACATACCCTCAAATGATACCTGAGAGTGTGCACTTTCAGCCCATATCCATTATATAACTATATGTAGCACGGCCCCTTAGAGGACTGCTTAGAATTACCTGCTCATCTGCACGGCCCTGACCTGGTAAACGTTCCATCCCACCTGACACTCTGGGCTCAGACATCCTTGTATCACTGTATAGCAATAATCAAACCACTCAATGTATTCAGGTTCTAGAAATATTTTACTTGAACCAAAAGAAGGGAAGTTGGTACAAAGATTAGGTAATAAATCTGCTGAGTTCTCGGCAACAGCGCCAACTCAGCAAAATAATTCCTCCGAAAGACACAAGACAATATTTTAGCAACAACAATATACGTATATATAGACTTCCTTTAGCTGTAATACTGCCCCCTTGTGGATATCGCAGTTAACTGCTTATATGACCACACTATAGGAGATGGAACCTGGCCAGCCTACAAGCTATCCTGGGAAGGGAGAGCGTGTTTATAGAAGAGTAATATAGGGGCCTTTCTATTAGTAGAGTCCACATTGCAGATCTGATGTTCTTCACAGGTTAGTTGGAGCTCATTAACTGTAATCCATTTGGGTGTATTGGGAACAGTATATTCTTTGTAGTGAATAGGATTAAAGGTGTCTGAGCACAGTGTTCAAGTAATGCAGTAAAGTGTTCTGTGCAAAGTGTCTCAATGTAATGGTGGCAAAGGATGAATAAAGGTCGAGCTATGTGCCCTCTTTCTAACGAGCAGATCTCTCTGATGTCTCCCGAACAGGAACTCATGTAGCGACACTCTTGCAGCAGGTCCGCTGTCTCCATCTTTCGGCGTGAAGCTTGCCTCTCACCCCAACAGGCAGGCAACTGGAGTGGTACTGGAAAGGATGTCCAACAAGTGAACAACAGAGCTAGGCCCCTCGGGCCACGGGTAGGAAGGAAGGCTCTGCGTGGAAGGCCGTGACCTCTCGCTCTCTGTTACACAGAGAGGTCCATCTTGCGTCAGACTCAGGAGGAAGAGACCCTCAGCGTGGGCTTCTGCTTCTTTAATAGCTACTCCCAGCAAACTTCAGATGGCAGCAAGGATTCCTGGGATATGTAGTCCTGGCACACAATCGTGCAAAGCAATCATCTGCTGGTGAAACTATTCGTCCCACAATCCTTTTATTTGGCACACAAATATGATGTCACTGAATACATTGATCACTAGAGGGACAGGCAATACCTGTCATAATGCCAGAAGGTACAATGCTTTATGTTTGTAGTCCATATTGCTACATATAGCTTGAATATGTTTTGGTAAATACCCATGTAGCAAAGTCCTGGGTCCCTTGAGGCCTAATGGTGACCTCCAGAGTCAGGGAGAGCTGACATCCTCCTGTGTAGAGGGGGTTACAAGGCATGGTGGGCGTACTGTAAGATGAAATGGTGGGCGCCAGACACTTTTTGAATGCAAAGAGATTTATTGTCTCTTGAACACAACTGTGGGAGAGAGGATTAGGGCCAGGACACCCTTAGGTAGATGCAAAGATAATTGTCAGACTCCGAGACTTCTATAGGTAGACAGCTATACAGGTGAAGGCCTCCAGTATAGCTGGAGGCGGTAGGACCGTTGTCTCCTTTGGCAACTATCTTGTAGCAGTTACTAACGGTAACAGTTGTCAACTATTGGCAACACAAACAGTTCTCCTTACCCCACCATCACTCACTGTGGATCTTTACTCAACAAACTCCCAGTCTTTCACTAGACTTCAGATCCAATAGCCACTGGATCTCTTGAGCTCTTCTACTTTTAGCACTCAGTATCTTCTTCCAGCGTCACCCCCGCTGACACGCTAGGTGTCTGGCTTGACACTCACGCTCCAGAAGCGTCCCCTCTACTGTCCCGCTGGGTCCCTGACTTGCCACTTGCTGAAGTTTCCCACTTCTTCACCATCCCTGGCTGGTGAGAAGTCTGCTCCGGTACTGGCCTCAGCCTACTCACAGTGGTCTCCGGTAACAAGGTGGATGGTCCCGACAGCTTCCCCTCTATCTCCGACCACGACTGGTTCCCCGGCAGGTGGAACTGTTACTTCTGGTTAGACTACAAGCTCACAGTCCCAACCCTATGCTGCTCTCCTGCTCCTTGAAAGGCCCTCAGGCAGCCTAGCAGCAAAATGTCCCCGGGATAGTCCTCAGGCTTCTGACCTAGCAGCCCGGGGGGGGAGGAATCAACACACGTCCACCCAGACAGCCGTCCGGGTGGGACAGAACCTTGATCAAAAAATGGTGTAAAAAAACGCGTTATAGGAACCACAAACTAGATAAAAAAGGTGATGACAAGATGATTAATCCCCAACCAACACTAAGGTAGCAGTAATTAATATGTACAACATCAATACACACACAAAATGGAAAAAATGATTAAAATGCTGGGAGCGCCTATTTATTTGGGTGGAGTCAGGCGATCATGGTTCTGTGGAAAAAAGATTAAAATCACGCTACCCTTGAAAGTATTGTATAGTGAGCATGACACACATATATATAAAAAACTACGTGGTAAATATGACATATCACGGGCGCGTTGAGAAATCATCCCCCCACCCACCGGAACCTACTCCAGTGTGTCTAAGGTGTCACATCCAAATTTGACTCAGACAACCTCTAGTGGTAAACTCTAGTGGTAAAGTCAATATGACTAAAAAACTAAGAATGGTTAAGAGCGCCCCAGATTCTATAAAGTGGTAGTGGTGATCCACACCACCCTAAACTGGAACGCTACCGGACCCTAAAGTAAAAAACAAAAAATAAATATATACAAAAATGTATATAAAAAAGGATATAAAAAAAGGATATAAAAAAAGGGGGGATGTAGGCATGTAGTAAATATAACCAAGTGACACAACGTACACCTGTGCACCAGAATTGAATAAGTGGCGCAAGGGTGTCGTGCTACAACTGATAAATCAAACAGTATCTGATAGGTAAACTAAATAATAAGTCTGCCCAAAACATAAAGAACGTAAAAATGTCGTCCGGTAAGGGCGCATTCTTGTTGACTTATGGTGGTGGATTTCACATACTATTTGAAGACAACAACCGATTCACCAACTTTTCATACCAATTTTTTACATTTTGATGGACTATAATTCACTTTAATTTATATTTCACTGGTGCATATTATAGTATTTTGTTTACCGATCACTGACTGTTTGATATTGGAAGTTCATTAACCACTGGTCATCTGTCATTGCTTATGTCAAATACTATTTTCACCATTGTCCACTATTACCTGAATGATATATCAATTTTTCTGCTTGTCAATTATTGTTTTTGGTTTTTATATACATGTCATATTTACCACATAGTTTTTTATATATATGTGTGTCATGCTCACTATACAATACTTTCAAGGGTAGCGCGATTTTAATCTTTTTTCCACAGAACCATGATCGCCTGACTCCACCCAAATAAATAGGTGCTCCCAGAAGGCCAAGGGACTTAAAGAAACCCTGGCAATTGGCTGAGACACCCCATTCATTCATAATCTGTCCTTGCTATGCCCTTGTCTTATCCAATGTCACCAGTTACAATGCCACCTAGTGACAGAAGAGAGAAGTGCAGCAACTACATAATTAGGGGTAAATCAATTGATCTCCTAACAATTGGCCAAGGCAACTGTCACCTAGCAACTAAATTTGATAGCAGCCCTGTCTAAACATCAGGGTGCTACAACTGAAAAAAAAAATTGTGCCTGTGTCCAAATATATATGGACCAAACTGTATATCGAAAAATCGGGACCTCCTTCCTCTCACTGGTGATCCCTCTAGTGATATAAAGATCTATATAGAGGAATCAGGACCTCCTTCCTCCTGCTGGTGACCCCTCTAGTGATATAAAGATCTATATAGAGGAATCAGGACCTCCTTCCTCCTGCTGGTGACCCCTCTAGTGATATAAAGATCTATATAGAGGAATCAGGACCTCCTTCCTCCTGCTGGTGACCCCTCTAGTGATATAAAGATCTACATAGAGGAATCAGGACCTCCTTCCTCCTGCTGGTGATCCCTCTAGTGATATAAAGACCTATATAGAGGAATCAGGACCTCCTTCCTCCTGCTGGTGACCCCTCTAGTGATATAAAGATCTATATAAAGGAATCGGGACCTTCTTCCTCCTGCTGGTGATCCCTCTAGTGATATAAAGATCTATATAGAGGAATCGGGACCTCCTTCCTCCTGCTGGTGACCCCTCTAGTGATATAAAGACCTATATAGAGGAATCAGGACCTTCTTCCTCCTGCTGGTGATCCCTCTAGTGATATAAAGATCTATATAGAGGAATCAGGACCTTCTTCCTCCTGCTGGTGACCCCTCTAGTGATATAAAGATCTATATAGAGGAATCAGGACCTCCTTCCTCCTGCTGGTGACCCCTCTTATAAAGATCTATATAGAGGAATCAGGACCTCCTTCCTCTTGCTGGTGACCCCTCTAGTGATATAAAGATCTATATAGAGGAATCAGGACCTCTTTCCTCCTGCTGGTGACCCCTCTAGTGATATAAAGATCTATATAGAGGAATCAGGACCTTCTTCCCCCTGCTGGTGACCCCTCTAGTGATATAAAGATCTATATAGAGGAATCAGGACCTCCTTCCTCCTGTTGGTGTCCCCTCTAGTGATATAAAGATCTATATAGAGGAATCAGGACCTCCTTCCTCCTGCCATTGACCCCTCTAGTGATATAAAGATCTATATGTAGCACCCTGGAGTTTAGGCAGAGTTACTCCTCACAAATTTACTTGCCAGGAATAATTATCATTTTTGATTGTTAGAGATCTATTGATTTCTCCCTAAGTTTGGGTATGTGGGGTATCTCAGCCAATGGGCAGGGTTTTTTTTTTGATCCCTTGGCCTGCTGGGAGAGCCTATATATTCAGGTGGAATCAGGTGATCTGTATTCTGTGACACCTAGACAGCTATCTGGGTGGACATTTGTTGTATTGCCCAGGCTGCCAGGCCATAGATTGGGCCTATCCCGGGGGCATCTGGCTGCTAGGTTGTCTGAGGGCCTATCCAGAAGCAAGAGAGCAGCGCAGGGTTGGGATTGCGGCTTACAATCCAACCAGAATTGACGGTTCTGTCGGCTGGAGAACCTGTCCTTGCTGGAGGTAGAAGGGAAGCTGTCGCCTCTAAGGGACCAACCACCTTATTACCAGGGACCACTGGGAGTAACTGAAGCAAGTACCGGAGCAGTATTCTCACCAACCGGGGACGGTGAAGAATCGGGAAACTTTAGTGGGTATCAAGCCAGGGACACAGCCAGAGGTGGTGACACTTGCAGAGCAGCCTCGTGTGTCAAGCCAGGGACCGAGCAGGACAGTGGGGGTGAAGCTTGAGGGGTATCTAGAGTGCCAAGCAAGAGGCCCAGCAGAGAAGTGGGGGTGACACTTGAGGAAGATACCACTGTGAAGATTGGAGGAGCTCAAGGGATTCAGTGGCAGTGAATCAGAGGGTCTAGTGAGAGACCGGGAGCTCAGTGGCCTGAAGAACTACAAGGAGTGATTGTAGTGGAAGTGAAAGGAACTGTTACGCTTTGTGTTACAAACTGTTAAAAAATGTTGCCATAGGAGACAGCATTCCTGCACATGCAGATGTGTCATCTGGCTGGATGCCTTTCCCTGCGTGGCTGTCCTCCTATTGAAGTCTCGGAGTCTGCCAAATGAACTTGCAACTACTTAAGGGTGAGGCGATCTCTCTACAGCAGTTGCCCTTAACAACTGGTCTCAGCTTCAACAGGATTTCGTCTGGCTCCGTGGGAAGGTGGCAATTAATATCTATAATTGTAATAGACTGTGTTGTAGTGTGTACTATTGGGAAAGAACCAACAAGTCTCATTGCTCAGGGGAGAGGATCAGCCTTCCCGACAGCGCTGTGAAGGTTAATACAGACTCCAAAATGGACTCCAGTACAGTTTTGGCGCGCCGCAGCATGAAGAAGGTGGGCGCCACAGTTCCCAGAGAACATTTGCACCAATCCATTGGCAGGAGGAGGAGTTCCCCCTGTTGTTGCTGCCAACGTTGAAATTAAATTGTCTGCCAATGCAGTCCTGTTGATCAGCATTTCCAGGTCTTTTGAGGAAGATTGCTCAATGGGTTCCCAAAGTTCACCCTATGACGCCCATGCTCAACACTAAACCAGACCATAGGCCTGATGTGGTCGCTGGGTGCTCTGTTTAGCGTGCTCCAGATTCCGGGTTCTACCCGGATATGGAGATCCCAAGACCCTGCCTCAGCTGTCCAAGATACAGCGGATAATAATTAAGAAAGTGGTAGAAGACTACGGGTACTTATACCCCTACATTCCCCCTCCTCTGGAAGAGGAGATCTCGGAGAAGGAAATCCAATGGGTGGATAAGGCCGTGCGTGGGTTCCTTCAGATCCCTCTCAAGACAGACTTTCTGAAGCTGTCACCTAGGATGTCCGAGAAGTACCTATCAGTGTTGAATACCTGGGATTATGGCAGGAAGAATAAACTAGATGGTTTAGTCGTCCGCCGACCAGACAAAAAGGATCTCAAGTGATTTATAACCACGGTGAATGTGAAGGGAGAGTCTGTAATTCTACTTGACCTGGGTACCACTGGTAGAATGTCATAGAACTGGTATCACTACCACCTTGGATTACAAATATGTGTTGTGTGATGTCAAGGACGCTATGCTGACAGCCACTTCACACACACATGTAAATTTTTGTTAGTGGAGATCATTCCAGAGAGCTGTACTGCCCGGACTGTGCTGGACTGAATGCTGCATATACATGGAGTGCCCACCTGAGCCATGTTGGCTAAAAGTTTGAAGTTGTTGGGGTGATCCACCCCAAATGGCAATCTGTGATCTTCAGCAGGTTGTTGCTTTCCAAGTGATGACAAAGAACCTGACCTGTCCTGTGGACAATGCTCAAGGGTTAAAGGATCCAACTGACAAAAAGCTGGAAACTTTATTTAAGGCCACTTTCTCTGTGGCGGGCGCTGTGGTCCAGCCTATGGTTGCAGCAATTGGCATGTGCCATTTTCTCAAGGAACAAATGAAGCAGGTGCTTAGCCTTCTTTCCACTGAGGAGGCCGAGGTTTATGCAGAACTTCCTAAAGCCTTGTGTTTTATGGTTGATGCCATTATGGATTCTGCTCAGCAAGCATCTCGCCTCACTCTCCTGCTGGTACAGATGCGCATGTCCCTTTGGCTTAAGCATTGGGCAGCTTAAGCTTCATGCAAAAAATATTTAACTGGGTTCCTGTTTCGTGGAGAACGCCTGTTTGGGGATGATCTGGACAAATATATCCAGAAGATTACCGGGGGTAAAACCACGTTTTTACCGGTCAAAAGGAAGAGTAAACGTCCTTCATTTAGACGTTCTCTGTCCCCAGCCCCTGGAGCCTCATCCTCCAGGCAGTGGCGATGGCCTCCCCAATCAAATACTAGGAGAAAGGTCCAAAGTCAAGCCCAAGAGCAAAAGAAACCTTGGAGTTCAAGATCTGGTAAACAGAACCCCAAATCCTCTCTATGAAGGGGCGCCCCCGCTTGGACAAGTGGGGGGAAGGCTGCTGCAGTTTGCAGGCGCCTGCCGGGAAGAGATTCAGGAAAGATGGGTAGCCTCCACGGTGTCTCTGGGCTACAAGCTAGAGTTCCGGGAGCATCTCGTTTCCTAAGGTCAAGAGTCCCCAGGGATCCAGAAAAAAGAAGGCCCTTACTTCTGGCCTTAGAACGTCTGTTCTCCCAAGGGGTAAATATAGAGGTGGCAGTAAATGGGAATGAATTCTGGACAGCCGCACTCATAGATTAGCCTTGTTTATTAAGAAGATGCATATCAATTACAGGGTAACAGCAGACAGGAATAGAGCTGACATTTCGCACTAACATTAGTGCTTACTCATAGCACAGCTATGAAATGTCAGCTCTATTCCTGTCTGCTGTTACCCTGTAATTGATATGCATCTTCTTAATAAACAAGGCTAATCTATGAGTGCGGCTGTCCAGAATTCATTCCCGTTCACTGCTACCAGCAATAGCCAGCACCTTTAACCTCTGAACCAAGAAGGATTTATTTTGGTCTGTTTGGACTTTTTCCCGGAGCGGTGATTACTCCTAATTATAGAGGTGCCCCCAGAAGAGCAAGACTCAGGGTTCTACCCAAACCTCTTAACGATTCCAAAACCAAACGGAGATGGCAGACCAATTCTGGATCTAAAAGACCTGAATCAATTTCTAGAAGTTCGTCCTTTCCGCATGGAGTCTATCTGCTCAGTAGTCTCCACCCTTCAGGTGGGACATTTCCTGGCATCAATAGACATCAAAGATGCATATTTGCATGTGCCAATATTTCCCGCTCACCAAAGATTCCTAAGGTTTGTGGTGGATCAGCGCCACTTTCAATTTGTGGCCCTTCCTTTTGGTCTTGCTACTGCTCCTCAAGTGTTCACAAAAGTTCTAGCCCCGCCCCTGGCAAATCTAAGGGCTCAGGGCATAACTGTGACAGCTTATCTGGATGATTTGCTACTTACAGAACAGTCTGTAACACGCCTAAGCCACAATGTGCTCTGCACGGTAAAGTACTTAGAGTACCTAGGCTGGGTCCTCAATCTAAAGAAATCCTCCTTGCAGCCCCTAAAAAGGCTAGTGTATTTGAGTATGGTCATAGACACAGTCCAAAGCAGAGTGTTCTTACCCAGGTCAAAAGTCAGGGCCATAAAAGATTTGGTCCGGGTAGTCTCAGCAAAGAGAAATCCCTCCATCCGACTATGTATGAGACTATTGGAGAAAATGGTCGCCTCTTTCAAGGCTGTCCCTTACGCCCAGTTTCACTTGAGACCTTTACAAAGCAGCATCCTCTCTGCCTGGAACAAGAGGGTTCAAGCCTTGGATCTTCCAATGTGCCTATACCCAGGGGTGCGCCAGAGCCTCAATTGGTGGTTACTGATCAAGGATCTTCTAAAAGGAAAGTCCTTCGTCCCAGGAAACTCGTAACCACAGACGCTAGCCTAATGGGCTGGGGAGCAGTTCTGGAAGAAGCTTCCAACCAGGGAAGATGGTCCAGAGCCAAAAGGCTCTGGCCCATCAACATTCTGGAAATTCAGGCAATTCGTTTAGCCCTCAAGGTCTGGACTTTCAGACCACAGGGTCATCCTGTCCAGATACAGTCCGATAATGCCACGGCTGTGGCTTATATCAATCACCAAGGAGGCACCAGGAGCCTGGATGCCCAAAAGGAGGTGAATCACATTTTTTTTTCTTGGCAGAAAGGCATATTTCCTTGCCTGTCTGCGGTCTTTATTCCAGAGGTAGAAAATTGGCAGGCGGATTTTCTAAGGCGCCAGCAGCTGTGTCCAGGAAAATGGTCTCTACACCCCGACATATTTCAGACCATATGTCAAAATTGGGGTACCCCGGATGTAGACCTTTTTGGCAGGCGGATTTTCTAAGGCGCCAGCAGCTGTGTCCAGGAAAATGGTCTCTACACCCCGACATATTTCAGACCATATGTCAAAATTGGGGTACCCCGGATGTAGACCTTTTTGTGTCCAGGTTCAACAAAAAACTGGACAGCTTTGTGTCAAGAACAAAGGATCTGCTAGCACAAGGGTCAGATGCCTTAACGATGGGATCGGTACTCTCTGATCTATGCCTTTCCTCCAATTCCGCTTCTTCCACGGTTCCTTCGGAGGGTCAAAAGGGAAGCAAAGTTGATCATTCTGGTGGCCCCGACTTGGCCCAGATGACCTTGGTATGCAGAGATCATAAAGATGGCAGTGGGAAGACCCTGGGTTCTTCTGCTGCGTCCAGATCTACTCTCACAAGGTCCAATATTCCGTCCTGCCTTACTAAGTCTGAATTTAACGGTTTGGCTACTGAGACCCACATTCTTAAAGGCCGTGGGCTCTCAGAATGAGTCCTTTTCACTCTGAATATTGCTAGGAAGCCGGCCTCCAGGCCCATCTACTACAGAATCTGGAAGACATATGTTTCCTGGTGTGAACTCAGGGGGTGGCATCAAAGAAAGTATGCCATTATCAGGATTCTTGCTTTTCTTCAGTTAGGCATTGAAATGAGGCTGGCTTTGAGCACTATCAAGGTCCAGATCTCGACCTTATCAGTATTCTTTCAAAAGCCACTTGCCTCACATTCCCTGGTCCGGGCCTTTATTCAGGGGGCACTGTTACATAGTTACATAGTAGGTGAGGTTGAAAAAAGACACAAGTCCATCAAGTCCAACCTATGTGTGATTATGTGTCAGTATTACATTATATATCCCTGTATGTTGTGGTCATTCAGGTGCTTATCTAATAGTTTCTTGAAACTATCGATGCCCCCCGCTGAGACCACCACCTGTGGAAGGGAATTCCACATCCTTGCCGCTCTTACAGTAAAGAACCCTCTACGTAGTTTAAGGTTAAACCTCTTTTCTTCTAATTTTAATGAGTGGCCACAAGTCTTGTTAAACTCTCTTCTGCGAAAAAGTTCTATTCCTATTGCGGGGTCACCAGTACGCTATTTGTATATTAAAATCATATCCCCTCTCAAGCGTCTCTTCTCCAAAGAGAATAAGTTCAGTGCTCGCAACCTTTCCTCATAACTAAGATCCTCCAGACCCTTTATTAGCTTTGTTGCCCTTCTTTGTACTCGCTCCAATTCCAGTACATCCTTCCTGAGGACTGGTGCCCAGAACTGGACAGCATACTCCAGGTGCGGCCGGACCAGAGTCGTGTAGAGTGGGAGAATTATCGCTTTATCTCTGGAGTTGATCCCCCTTTTAATGCCAATATTCTGTTTGCTTTGTTAGCAGCAGCTTGGCATTGCATGCCATTGCTGAGCCTATCATCTACTAGGACCCCCAGGTCCTTTTCCATTCTAGATCCCCCCAGAGGTTCTCCCCCCAGTCTATAGATTTTATTCATATTTTTGCCATCCAAATGCATTATTTTACATTTTTCTACATTGAACCTCATTTGCCATGTAGTTGCCCACCCCATTCATTTGTTCAGATCTTCTTGCAAGGTTTCCACATCCTGTGGAGAAGTTATTGCCCTGCTTGAACTGTTTACCCCATCCTCCGGGTCATTTATGAACAAATTAAACAGGACTGGTCCCAGCACAGAACCCTGGGGGACCCCACTACCCACCCCTGACCATGAGTACTCCCCATTTATCACCATCCTCTAAACTCACCCTTGTAGCCAGTTTTCAATCCATGTACTCACCCTATGGTCCATGCCAACGGACCTTATTTTGTACAGTAAACGTTTATGGGGAACTGTGTCAAATGCTTTTGCAAAATCCAGATACACCACGTCTACGGGCCTTCCTTTATCTAGATGGCAACTCACCTCCTCATAGAAGGTTAGTAGATTGGTTTGGCAAGAACGATTCTTCACGAATCCATGCTGATTACTGCTAATGATACCGTTCTCATTACTAAAATCTTGTATATAGTCCCTTATCATCCCCTCCAAGAGTTTACATACTATTGATGTTAGGCTAACTGGTCTGTAATTCCCAGGGATTTATTTTGGCCCTTTTTTAAATATTGGTGCTAATATTAAATATTGGCTTTTCTCCAATCAGCTGGTACCATTCCAGTTAGTAGACTGTCTTTAAAGATTAGGAACAATGATCTGGCAATCACTTGACTGAGTTCCCTAAGTACCCTCGGGTGCAAGTCATCTGGTCCCGATGATTTATTAATGTTAAGTTTCTCAAATCTAATTTTAATTCTGTCCTCTGTTAACCATGGAGGTGCTTCCTGTGACGTGTCCTGAGGATAAACACCTCCGATTCCCTCATGAAGACTGAGGAGAAGAATAAATTAAATACCTTCGCCATCTCCCCATCCTTTGTAACCAGATGTCCTTCCTCATTCTTTATGGGGCCAATGTGGTCTGTCCTCCCTTTTTTACTGTTTACATACTTAAAAAATTTCTTGACTCCGCCAGTCAAACCTCCTGTGCGCCCATGGGATCTGAATTTGGTCTTGTCTGTTTTGCAAGAAAAACCCTTTTAACCATTGCGCCATGCTTCTTTAGTTCTTCTCACAAAGAAACTGGTCTTTTTGGTAGCCATTTCCTCGGCTAGAAGGGTATCAGAATTAGCAGCTCTTTCTTGTAAAGAGCCTTATTTGATTATTCACAAAGACAGGGTGGTGTTGCGTCCTCACCCAATTACAAGCAAACAGATCACAGGTGAGGATGGTTACCTTTTTTTTAATTGGAAAAAGCCAACTTTATTTTGGATAAGGTTCATTTTACAAAGTAGTTGTATACATATGAAAATAAAAGTACAGTTTACAATCATATTGTGTGAGTTTCACTGTATTTACAGTATATGGCAAAGGTTTGTGTATATATGTCAATTATGTACAAAGGAGACTTCTCATGTCTCAGAAGCAAAAAAGAAAAGGAAACAGATATAATACCTGGGTATGGTTTTCAAGTTATGTACCATCATAAAACATTAGTTCTCTGCTATTGTCAGGGGAAACCTTGCACCAAGGTATAGGAAGTATCATGTTCATGTTTCCCCGTCCTCGAGCCATCTATCCCAGACCTTCGAAAACTTGTGGGCACAACCTCTATGGGCATAGACTAGTTTTTTGAAAGTTAGTGTATCATTGACGTCCTTCTTCCATTGCCATATTGTAGGGGGCGGGGTCTGCATCCACACCTTAGGAATTACCTTGCGTGCCATGAACAAAGTTCATATCAAATATAGCTTGGTATTTGTCAATCTCTACCTCAGGAAGTAATCCCAACAGGCATAATTTAGGGTGTGGAACTGCAGGGGATCCCATCTTGTCATGCAGAAACCCGACAATCTGCATCCAATATGTCTGCACAATTGGACAACTCCATATCAGGTGGTAGAAAGTGCCCGGGGCTGCATGACACAAATGGCATGTTGGGTCATAAGTGCGTATGAACTTTAACTTTTTCACTGGGGTCAAGTAGGCTTTATGTATAATATATAGTTGCGTCAGTCTGTCCGAAGGCTTGGGGGATGCTGTTTTAATTCCACCCAGTATTTCGTCCCAGTCCTCGTCTTCTATTTGGCCTTTATCTTGCTCCCATTTTATTTTTGCCTTCTGTGCAATGGTTGTCGACCTCTGTTTTCTGAGAGCATAATACAAGTTTGATCTGAGTTTAGTAGGATCCTCACCCATTATTACACTAAATACAGGTGGAGAGTCAGCCACTACCTCTAAACTAGGTAATTGTGTTCTTATTGCATATCGGAGTTGTAGGTATTTGAAGGCTAGTGAATTAGGAAGTGTGTATTCCTCCTTAAGTGTATGGAACGGTTTAAGCCTGGCATTGGACACCACCTGATGCAGATATATTATACCATGTGAGGCCCAAACTGTCGAGTCCGGAATGGATTCCATTTCGTGAAGGTGATTATTATGCCATAATGGGGTGTGGGAGTTATGTTTTTTTAGCGCAATTTCCCATACTCTCTGATGATGAAGTAACATTCCCACAATATATCTAAGGGGAGAATAGCCTAGAGCGGGGTAAATGCTGGGTGGCCTGGTTTGTTACAAACTAAGGACCTGCTTCTTTGCAATTCTACAGTATTAAAGTGGTAAAAGTGGGATAGTTGAGCCGTCAAGTAGTAATCTTGTAAGTCAAGTAGAGATACTCCCCCCATATCCGTAGGGTTCTTTAAGATACTCCATGCCAGTTTGTGTCTGCTATTCCCCCATACAAATGAATTTAGGATGGCCTCCATATGCTTATAGATTTTTAAGGGGATATAGAGCAGAGCATACCACACCATGTAAAGTATTTTAGGTAATAGGATCATTTTTATTATGTTTATACGTCCCATGACCCCTAGTGGCAGTCTAGACCATGTCTGCGTTTTGGACTTGATAAGCTCAGAAATGGCTGTGACATTCAGGGGGGGTATAGTCCGCCCGGGTTCTAGTAACTTCCACCCCCAAGTACTTAATTTGCGATACTCTGGGCACTGACTGGGCACATGTGGATGGCCATGGGGTACATACCTGGCCATCCACATGTTGCCCCTTCCCTGGTGGTCCTAGTGGTGATCCCCGGTGGTCCAGTGTGGTGATCTGAGGGGGGGCTGCGCTGATAAACAATCAGCGCAGACCCCCCCTGCCAGGAGAGCCGCCGATCGGCTCTCCTCTACTCGCGTCTGTCAGACGCGAGCGAGGAAGAGCCGATCAACGGCTCTTCCTATTGGACACGGCTGATCACGTGGTAAAGAGCCTCCGCCGGAGGCTCTTTACCAAGATCGGTGTAGCGCTGTGTCAGACTGACACACCGATCCACCGATCGCTGCGATGCGTGCCCCTGTGGGCGCGCGGCAGCATGTTATCCTGCTGGACGTCATATGACGCCCAGCCAGGATAACTGAACCACCGCCCGGCCGTCATTTGCTATGGGCCGGGCGGGAAGTGGTTAATTATCTTGCACCCACCATGCCTGACAACCCACTATATTCAGAAGGATGTCAGCTATCTCTGGCCCTGGAGGTTCTCATTAGACCGAAGGAGGCCTGGGACCTTGCTACATATATAGAGGAATCAGGACCTCCTTCCTCCTGCCGGAAATCCCACTAGTGATATAAAAATCTATATAGGGGAATCGGGACCTCCTTCATCCTGCCGGTGATCCCTCTAGTGATATAAAGATCTATATAGAGGAATAAGGACCTCCTTCCTCCCACTGGTGACCCCTCTAGTGATATAGAGATCTATATAGAGGAATCAGGACCTCCTTCCTCCTGCTGGTGACCCCTCTAGTGATATAAAGATCTATTCAGAGGAATAAGGACCTCCTTCCTCCTGCTGGTGACCCCTCTAGTGATATAAAGATCTATATAGAGGAATCGGGACCTCCTTCCTCCCGCTGGTGACCCCTCTAGTGATATAAAGATCTATATTGAGAAATCAGGACCTCCTTCCTCCTGCTGGTGATCCCTCTAGTGATATAAAGATCTACATAATGGAATCGGGACCTCCTTCCTCCCGCTGGTGATATAAAGATCTATATAGAGGAATCGGGACCTCCTTTCTCCTGCTGGTGACCCCTCTAGTGATATAAAGATCTATATAGAGGAATAAGGACCTCCTTCCTGCCGCTGGTGACCCCTCTAGTGATATAAAGATCTATATAGAGGAATCGGGACCTCCTTCCTCCCGCTGGTGACCCCTCTAGTGACATAAAGATCTATATAGAGGAATCGGGACCTCCTTCCTCCCGCTGGTGATCCCTCTAGTGATTAGGGATGAGCCGAACACCCCCCGGTTCGGTTTGCACCAGAACATGCGAACAGGAAAAAAGTTTGTTCGAACACGCAAACACCGTTAAAGTCTATGGGCTTATTTGGGGGGGTAGGGCTTATATTGCAGCCATCACCGACAATCAAGCTAGGTCTTATTTTCGGGGAAACAGGGTAGAGAAAACAGGACCTCCTGGTGGTGATCCCTCTAGTGATATAAACATCTATATTGAGAAATCAGGACCTCCTTCCTCCTGCTGGTGATCCCTCTAGTGATATAAAGATCTATATAGCGGAATCGGGACCTCCTTCCTCCCGCTGGTGATATAAAGATCTATATAGAGGAATAAGGACCTCCTTCCTCCTGCTGGTGACCCCTCTAGTGATATAAAGATCTATATAGAGGAATAAGGATCTCCTTCCTCCCGCTGGTGACCCCTCTAGTGACATAAAGATCTATATAGAGGAATCGGGACCTCCTTCCTCACGCTGGCGACCCCTCTAGTGATATAAAGATCTATATAGAGGAATCGGGACCTCCTTCCTCCCGCTGGTGACCCCTCTAGTGCCATAAAGATCTATATAGAGGAATCGGGACCTCCTTCCTCCCGCTGGTGATCCCTCTAGTGATTAGGGATGAGCCGAACACCCCCCGGTTCGGTTCGCACCAGAACATGCGAACAGGAAAAAGTTTGTTCGAACACGCAAACACCGTTAAAGTCTATGGGACATGAACATGAATAATCAAAAGTGTTAATTTTAAAGGCTTATATGCAAGTTATTGTCATAAAAAGTGTTTGGGGACCTGGGTCCTGCCCCAGGGGACATGGATTAATGCAAATAAAAAGTTTTAAAAACGGCCGTTTTTTCAGGAGCAGTGATTTTAATAATGCTTCAAGTCAAATAAAAGTGTAATATCCCTTTAAATTTCGTAGCTTGGGGGTGTCTATAGTATGCCTGTAAAGGTGCGCATGTTTCCCGTGTTTAGAACAGTCTGACAGCAAAATGACATTTCAAAGGAAAAAAGTCATTTAAAACTACTCGCGGCTATTGCATTGCCGGTCCGACAATACACATAAAAGTTCATTGATAAAAACGGCATGGGAATTCCCCACAGGGGAACCCCGAACCAAAATTTTAAAAAATATGACGTGGGGGTCCCCCTAAATTCCATACCAGGCCCTTATCCGAGCACGCAACCTGGCAGGCCGCAGGAAAAGAGGGGGGACAAGAGAGCGCCCTCCCTGAACCGTACCAGGCCACATGCCTCCAACATTGGGAGGGTGCTTTGGGGTAGTCCCCCAAAACACCTTGTACCCATGTTAATGAGGACAAGGGCCTCATCCCCCAACCCTGGCCGGTGGTTGTGGGGGTCTGCGGGCGGGGGGCTTTTCGGAATCTGGAAGCCCCCTTTAACAAGGGGACCCCCAGATCCCGCCCCTCCCGTGTGAAATGGTAAGGGGGTACAAAGGTACTCCTACCATTTCACTAAAAAACTGTCAAAAATGTTAAAAATGACAAGAGACAGTTTTTGACAATTCCTTTATTTAAATGCTTCTTCTTTCTTCTATCTTCCTTCATCTTCTTCTTCTTCTGGTTCTTCCGGCTCTTCTGGTTCTTCGTCCAGCATCTCCTCTGCGGCGTCTTCTATCTTCTTTTCCCTGGGCCGCCCCGCACCCATGGCATGGGGGAGGCTCCCACTCTTCTCTTCATCTTCTTCTCTTCTTCATCTTCTTCTCTTCTTCATTTTCTTCTCCGGGCCGCTCCGCACCCATGCTGGCATAGAGGGAGGCTCCCGCTGTGTGACGCGTCTCCTCTTCTGACGGTTCTTAAATAATGGGGGGCGGGGCCACCCGGTGACCCCGCCCCCCTCTGACGCACGGTGACTTGACAGGACTTCCCTGTGACGTCACGGGGAATGCCACAGGGAAGTCCTGTCATGTCCCGTGCGTCAGAGGGGGCGGGGTCACCGGATGGCCCCGCCCCCCGTTATTTAAGAACCGTCAGAAGAGGAGACGCGTCACACAGCGGGAGCCTCCCACCATGCCAGCATGGGTGCGGAGCGGCCCGGAGAAGAAAATGAAGAAGAGAAGAAGATGAAGAGAAGAGCGGGAGCCCCCCCCCCCATGCCATGGGTGCGAAGCGGCCCAAGGAGAAGAAGATAGAAGACGCCACGGAGGAGATGCTGGACGAGAACGCCGGAGGAAGAACCAGAAGAGCCAGAAGAACCAGAAGAAGAAGATGAAGGAAGATAAAAGAAAGAAGAAACATTTTGTCAAAAACTGTCTCTTGTCATTTTTAAAATTTTTGACAGTTTTTTAGTGAAATGGTAGGGGTACTTTTGTACCCCCTTACCATTTCACACAGGGGGGGGCCGGGATCTGGGGGGCTTCCAGATTCCGATAAGCCCCCCGCCTGCAGACCCCCACAAACACCGGCCAGGGTTGTGGGGATGAGGCCCTTGTCCTCATCAACATGGGGACAAGGTGTTTTGGGGGGCTAAACCAAAGCACCCTCCCAATGTTGAGGGCATGTGGCCTGGTACGGTTCGGGGGGGCCACTCTCTCGTCCCCCCCTCTTTTCCTGCGGCCTGCCAGGTTGCATGCTCGGATAAGGGTCTGGTATGGATTTTTGGGGGGACCCCACACCGTTTTTTTTTTTTAATTTTGGCGCGGGGTTCCCCTTAAAATCCATACCAGACCTGAAGGGTCTGGTATGGAATTTAGGGGGACCCCCATGTCATTTTTTTTTAAAATTTTGGTTCGGGTTCCCCTGTGGGGAATTCCCATGCCGTTTTTATCAATGAACTTTTATGTGTATTGTCGGACCGGCAATGCAATAGCCGCGAGTAGTTTTAAATGACTTTTTTCCTTCGAAATGTCATTTTGCTGTCAGACTGTTCTAAACACGGGAAACATGCGCCCCTTTACAGGCATACTATAGACACCCCCCAGATATGAAATTTAAAGGGATATTACACTTTTATTGTTTGACTTTAAGCATTATTAAAATCATTGCTCCTGAAAAAACGGCCGTTTTTAAAACTTATTTTTGCATCGATCCATGTCCCCTGGGGCAGGACCCAGGTCCCCAAACACTTTTTATGACAATAACTTGCATATAAGCCTTTAAAATTAGCACTTTTGATTTCTCCCATAGACTTTTAAAGGGTGTTCCGCGGCATTCGAATTTGCCGCAAACACCCCAAATTGTTCGCTGTTCGGCGAACTTGCGAGCAGCCAATGTTCGAGTCGAACATGAGATCGACTCGAACTCGAAGCTCATCCCTACTAGTGATATAAAGATCTATATAGAGGAATCGGGACCTCCTTTCTCCTGTTGGTGATCCTTCTAGTGATATAAAGATCTATACAGCGGAATCAGGACCTCCTTCCTCCTACTGGTGACCCCTCTAGTGATATAAAGGTCTATAAAGAGGAATCAGGACCTCCTTCCTCCTGCTGGTGATCCCTCTAGTGATTTAAAGATCTATATAGAGGAATCAGGACCTCCTTCCTCCTGCTGGTGATCCCTCTAGTGATATAAAGATCTATATAGATGAATCAGGACCTCCTTCCTCCTGCTGGTGACCCCTCTAGTGATATAAAGATCTATATAGAGGAATCGGGACCTCCTTCCTCCTGCTGGTGACCCCTCTAGTGATATAAAGATCTATATAGAGGAATCAGGACCTCCTTCCTCCTACTGGTGACCCCTCTAGTGATATAAAGGTCTATAAAGAGGAATCAGGACCTCCTTCCTCCTGCTGGTGATCCCTCTAGTGATTTAAAGATCTATATAGAGGAATCGGGACCTCCTTCCTCCCGCTGGTGATCCCTCTAGTGATACAAAGATCTATATAGAGGAATCGGGACCTCCTTCCTCCCGCTGGTAATCCCTCTAGTGATATAAAGATCTATATAGAGGAATTGGGACCTCCTTCCTCCTGCTGGTGACCCCTCTAGTGATATAAAGATCTATACAGCGGAATCAGGACCTTCTTCCTCCTGCTGGTGATCCCTCTAGTGATATAAAGATCCATTTAGAGGAATCTGAACCTACTTCCTCCTGCTGGTGACCCCTCTAGTGACATAAAGGTCTATATAGAGGAATCGGGACCTCCTTCCTCCCGTTGGGGACCCCTCTAGTGATATAAAGATCTATATAGAGAAATAAGGATCTCATTCCTCCCGCTGGTGACCCCTCTATTGGTATAAAGATTTATATAGTGGAATCAGGACCTCCTTCCTCCTACTGGTGACCCCACTAGTGATATAAAGGTCTATAAAGAGGAATCAGGACCTCCTTCCTCCTGCTGGTGAACCCTCTAGTGATTTAAAGATCTATATAGAGGAATCAGGACCTCCTTCCTCCTGCTGGTGATCCCTCTAGTGATATAAAGATCTATATAGATGAATCAGGACCTCCTTCCTCCTGCTGGTGACCCCTCTAGTGATATAAAGATCTATATAGAGGAATCGGGACCTCCTTCCTCCTGCTGGTGACCCCTCTAGTGATATAAAGATCTATATAGAGGAATCAGGACCTCCTTCCTCCTACTGGTGACCCCTCTAGTGATATAAAGGTCTATAAAGAGGAATCAGGACCTCCTTCCTCCTGCTGGTGATCCCTCTAGTGATTTAAAGATCTATATAGAGGAATCGGGACCTCCTTCCTCCCGCTGGTGATCCCTCTAGTGATACAAAGATCTATATAGAGGAATCGGGACCTCCTTCCTCCCGCTGGTAATCCCTCTAGTGATATAAAGATCTATATAGAGGAATTGGGACCTCCTTCCTCCTGCTGGTGACCCCTCTAGTGATATAAAGATCTATATAGAAGAATCAGGACCTCCCTCCTCCTGCTGGTGACCCCTCTAGTGATATAAAGATCTATATAGAGGAATCGAACCTCCTTCCTCCTGCTGTTGACCCCTCTAGTGATATAAAGATCTATATAGAGGAATCAGGACCTCCTTCCTCCTATTTACCAAATTTAGAAAAATGTGTCCTTTAGGTAGTAGAAGTCCACCAGCAACCGGAAACCAGAAGTGAACGGCTGGACGGCTCCTTGCAGCTGAATGTGGATTATCCCCAGCACCACCTCTAACAGAGAGCACGGTGGACCGGGTATGCAGCATAGTTGTAAAGGCAGAAGGTGCATTCTATGCATCAAGATAAAAAGCCTTCTGTGTATAGCAGCCCCCCTAATATTTACCTGAGCCCCCTCTCTGGCCAGCGATGTCCACGATTCCCTCAGCCATCCAGGACTCTCTTCCTGATTGGCTAAGGCACAGCAGTGGTGCCATTGGCTCCCGCGGCTGTCAAAGTCAGTTAGCCAATCAGAGGATAGAGGGGGCGGGGACAAACGGCAGCTCTGTGTCTGAATGGACACACAGAGCTGCAGCTCAGCTCAGGTTCCGCCATAGCAAGCTGTTTGCTGTGGGGGCACTCGACAGGAAGGAGGGGCCAGGAGCACAGAAGAGGGACCCGAGAAGAGGAGGATCTGGGCTGCTCTGTGCAAAACCAATACAGAGAGCCGGTAAGTATAACATGTTTGTTATTAAAAAAAAAGACTTTATAATCAATTTAAGGACCGTGGCCAGTGGATATGATCCAGCAGTTGATGACCAAACCAGCCAATGCTTACCTAAACTGTGAGTTTCTCCAGCTTGTGTGTGCACCTTTACTTCTGCTTGGGCTATATGGTCTCACTACTACATACCCACAGGAAACCCATAACCTTTACCTACCTGTAGAAAACTGTTCTAATATTCAGGATCTTCCTAGCTTGGTTGCATCATCCATTGCTGTTGAACTGACATGTCTACATTTGTGCTAAATGAGCATACAATACATGTAGATCAGGGGTCCTCAAACTACGGCCCTCCAGTTGTTCAGGAACTACAATTCCCATCATGCCTAGTCATGTCTGTGAATGTCAGAGTTTTGCAATGCTCATGGGATGTGTAGTTCTGCAACAGCTGGAGGGCCATAGTTTGAGGATCCCTGATGTAGATGATAGAGTTTCACTTGGCTGGTACTACTTTGATGTACCGCAGCTCACCCTGTCCATTTTCTCTGATCTAATGGTATTCACACTCCATCATCCACGTGACTTCAGTGCAGTACTCACGCTTATTTTTCAAGCACATGATAACTAGCTGGAATAGCTTCCTTTTAAGCTGACTTTATTTGACTATCATGAAATGATGATTCTGTATGCACCTGTTACTGTGTAAACTTTATGTACTTTAATCAAGGACATATAGAGAGCTTGGAGATCCTCAGTTAAGCAAAAGACTGGTAATCAGTGCGTACTATAGAGGTTTCCCAGGACCCTCTTAGTCCTATCTTTATACTTCATTGTTTACCTTCACATTACCGGTTGCTTTGAGTTGATTGGCACGTGCGGTTGAAGGGGCGTGGTGTGGCTGAGCTCATGGGCATGCATTTTTAGTCTAAGCAAAAGAGAGAGGCGCCTCTGGGTGCAGACTAGAAACAAGGTTTATTTCATAAAAAGGTAATGATCAGCAAACTCACATGTTGAAGGTCGTCAGTAGGCATAAAATAGTAATCAATACTGAGGAGGACATCATCCATCAAAGGTTCAAGACAGTCAAAAACAACTCCTAGCAGGGGGCTCTGCCTGTGTGTGAGGAGAGGTACCGCTGAGATGTGAGGCCGGCCGCAGCGGTGACAAGTCACAGTACTAGGTGGAGAGCATGGAAGGCTGTAAACATCCGGCGAGGAGTGATGACGTCATGAGTCGAGCGACGCGTTGCCGGGCGTACGGGCTGTGATGACGTGACAGCCGCGCCCCTTCATCAGGCCTGATGAAGGGGCGCGGCTGTCACGTCATCACAGCCCGTACGCCCGGCAACGCGTCGCTCGACTCATGACGTCATCACTCCTCGCCGGATGTTTACAGCCTTCCATGCTCTCCACCTAGTACTGTGACTTGTCACCGCTGCGGCCGGCCTCACATCTCAGCGGTACCTCTCCTCACACACAGGCAGAGCCCCCTGCTAGGAGTTGTTTTTGACTGTCTTGAACCTTTGATGGATGATGTCCTCCTCAGTATTGATTACTATTTTATGCCTACTGACGACCTTCAACATGTGAGTTTGCTGATCATTACCTTTTTATGAAATAAACCTTGTTTCTAGTCTGCACCCAGAGGCGCCTCTCTCTTTTGCTTTTCCTTAGGATTGGAATGTGGTTTCACTTCTTGATGAAGGCAGCCCTGCTCGTGGACCTATCATTATTAACTGGACCCTTGAACTCCTCATGTCCACATGACAGTGAGACCGTACCCTATATATGTTAATGAGATATTCAATTTCTCCACTTTGGACATATACATGTGGACATTATCTATCCATTTAATGTAATGTGAGACTGGAAACATTTCAGTTTGTCCCCTATCCCTTCGTTCTTATTATTGTTGTTATTGTTGTTATCGCCAGTTCTTTGCGCCTTCACTTGCATAATGCATTTTTAGTCTGACAACGTATTTTTTTTTCCATAATGTGCAATTACCTATTGTCTATGCCTCTTTGTAAAGATTTTAACATATTTACATTTTTTTGAATAAAGATTTAATCAGGAATATACCGCTGTCAGTTCCTTCTCCTATCCCGGAGCCAAGGACAACTTTTGGGTTCTCCTTTCTCCCACCCTTCCCTATTTTGGGCTACCTGTCTTGTTCTAAAAGGGAAATCTACCCTGGTCTGGGTGAGTTGGTACACCTGTTTTTTAAATTCTTTTTGACCCGAAAAGCCAACATGGCAACAATATTTAAAAAGGACAGAGAGATATTCCTGGAAACTACAAGCCAGTCAGTCTAACATTAATAGTATGTAAACGATTGGAGGGGATGATAAGGGATTATATCTAAGAATTTGCTGATGAAAACATTATCATTAGTAGAAATCATCACTGGTTTATGAAGTATTGTTCTTGCCAAACCAATCTGTTAACAGTCTATGAGGAAGTGAGCTGCCATCTAAATAAGTGAGGGTCTGTGGACTAGAGAGAGTCCAGACAAGGACAGTAAAGCTAATAGGATGGAGGATCTTAGTTATGGGGGATGAAGGATCTCAGTTATGAGGGATGAAGGATCTCAGTTATGGGGGATGAAGGATCTCACGAGGAACATCTTAAAACATTAAACTTATTCTCCCTGGAGAAGAAACGCTGAGAGGGGATATACCTCAATGGCAATTCCAGTGTAGAAAGAAACCTATTCAGTCTCAGGGAATGTAAGAAGACACGGGGCTACTCAATGAAATTGAAGGAGAAGTGGTTAAACCGTAAACCAGGTTCTTTACTGTCAGAGTGGAAAGGTTTTGGAACTCCCTTCAACAATCGGTGGTGTCAGTGGGAAGTGTTGATAGTTTCAAAAACTCTTAGATGGGCATCTTAGCAAACACACACACAGGTTGAACTGGATGGACTGGTGTCTTTATTCAACCTTGACTATGTAACTATGTTCTACAAAGTCCATAGTTTATTCAAACTTACCAGAGGATGGCACCATAAGTGAAATGTCTCAGAGCCTCGCAGGACCCCGTCCTCAGTTCTATGATCCCGCCACCCTACCAGACAGTACAGCCAGATCTTCAGCCATCAATGCATCTATAGCTAGATAACCTGGTCAGAACACACCCCCAGCATGATGATTGGATAATAAAGGGGCAGTAGCACAATGATCAGGCCACACCTCATGTTCACTGCAGCACATCTGATTGGCTTCCGGTGCTGCCCCTCCCTCTCCCAGTCTGAGTGCTGCTGTGCAGGAGATTACAGGAGGATTGTAATAAGACAAATATACCTCCTTGTAATATCTAAATTGAGTTCAGCTTTAAAACCATAGTTGCCATCTTTAGAAAAACCCATCAATGATTGGTCTGATGGAACATTGTATCAGTCTGTGAATATTTTATAATCATTTATAAATCATATTCCTCCATCTATCTTCATCCTGTTTCCTGCTCTGCAGAGCTACACAGTGACTGCACTTTACTGATCTCCTCCCCCATTGTAAGTCTATAGGTCAGGTCTGGTAAAGAGAACCTGTCATGTCAGTAATGTTCTGGGAGTTGTATGCAATAGTCTGCAGATCCCTCCACATGTCTTTACATGTCTGCTGGGCAAACCAAAGCCGGGAAGTTCTATAATACAAATCTGGGTTCAGCATAGAAAGTTCTGACCCGTCCTGAACCCCCAATTCCTGCAACCGCCATCACCTCTCATATCTTATAGTCATGTGTGGGAGGAGCCAGACAGAGCTGAACTTTATATACTGTACATTATATAATGTGTGGGAGGAGCCAGACAGAGCTGAGCTTTATATACATTCTATGATGTGTGGGAGGAGCCAGACAGATCTGAACTTTTATACATTTTATGATGTGTGGGAGGAGCTGAGCTTCATATACTGAATATATATTATATACTGAATAATATCCTCACTGAATATCCATCAGATCCCGGAGAGATCCAATGACTCCTCATTCTGTCATACTGATCCTCTGGCTTCAATACTGTCACTGATATAGAAGTACACCGAGCCGGAGATCTGACTTGTCTCTGAGCAGCTGATGCCGAGTCCAGAGGTAGATGTCCATCCCCCACCCAGACAACGCTCACCCAGCCAGATAAAAGGAAATAGGAAGATATGAGTCCCTCCTCAAATCTTCTCATATGGTCAGATGACCACCATTAATGAGAAGATACAAGGCCCTCCTCGGATCTCAGAACTCCTCCTCATATGGTCAGATGACCGCCAATAATGAGAAAATATGAGTCTCTCCTCAGATCTCCTCCTCACACCAGTGGCACTGTGAAGGATTCCTCTGCAGTCTGATAATTATAAAACACCTCCAATTTGATTGTACATTCTGAGTCCTCCGGTGTGAAGGTGATGGTGGATGTACAGTCGGTGCCGTCCTGTCTGTTCTCTATTTCTCCATCAATAGGAAACATTCCTGTAGACCAGGTGAACTCCGCACTGTCTGCCTGACATTCTTCAATGTACGCTACAAGAGTCACCTCCTCACCCACCCGGGGGCGCTCCGTCACACATTTAATCTCCCGTATTTGGAACTTCTTCTCCGGTCCTGTGGTGGGAAGAACATTGTCATTATTGGCGAGCCAGCCATGACCTGTCTGATGTCAGATACTATACTCATCTTCTCTTCAATCCCCTCCTCCCCCACCACACATACTCACCTTTACTTCACTCCCCACCAGAGGCTGAAGACAACCTGTACTTCCAGGTATGGAGGAACATGTCACTCACCCCATGTGGCAGTGCTGGGCCAATCAGCATGTACCAGAGCTGTCACATGGGGAGAGTGTATATTATGACTTGAAGGACTCTGAGCTTATATGGCTTTTCCTGCTGCTGGCAGCTGAGCGGGGTGGTGGGGGAGGGAAGGTGAGTATGGACTGCAGAGGAAGGGAGGGGGGGTGTTAAGGGAACCTATTGGTTTGCATTGTATGAGTAAGAATGGGCTCATTTAAAGGGGTTGTAAAGGCAGAAGGTTTTAAAATAAAAAGCTCTCTGTGTGCAGCAGCCCTCCTCAGCCCCCCTAACACTTACCTGAGGTCCATCTCTGTTTACGAGTGTCTCAGCCGTCTGAGATTCTCCCTGCTGTTCGGCTGAGACACAGCAGCAGGGCCATTGGCTCCCGCTGCTGTCAATCAAAGTCAGCTAGCCAACCATGAGAGAGGGGGCGGGGCCGGGTCGCAGCTCTGTGTCTGAATGGACACACGGAGCTGTGACTTGGCTCGGGTGCCCAATAGGATGCTGCTTGTTGTGGGGGCAGGAGGAAGGGGCCAGGAGCACAGAAGAGGGACCCGAGAAGAGGAGGATGCAGTGGCAGTGACATGGCATTGACGTGTTCCTATTGGAAGTATCTCACCAAAAATGAGATTTTTGTTGCAGGGGATGCCTGAAATCTAACTTGAAGCTTACTGCAGACTTCTGGGGAAAGCAGTGAGCCAATCACACAAGCAGGAAATTACATATCTGGGGGGCATTCTGTGTACAGAACACCTCCAGGCGGCCATATTGCATTTTCAGAAAATTACTGCAGCTGCAGATTGAAAAGGAAAAAGGTATTTTTTTAATAACATTCAATTACAATAAGACTTGTGTCGCAGTTGTATAAGCTATATATATTTTTTCTTTATTTGCTATTTTTCTTTCCCCACGAAAGTGGAGCTGCCCTTTAAACATTTCTCATTAGAGAAGTCCATCCTCCTAGGACACGAGCAAAAACTGAGGCATGATGGGAGTGGGAGGGGTTATATCAGGCTGGCTACATTTTGTTTTTGTCTGCTGGTGTCAAAATCCTCTTGTAGGTGGCAGTATAACCTACAAGTCTCTGAATTCTGTGTCCCTCAATGATCAAGAAAGAAAGAAAAAAAAAGGAAAAAAAAAATGTACTCCCAGGAAGATTTTATAAATCATTCTTACCGATTTTTGTTGCTTCTGCCTTCCTAGAATCTCCTATAAAACAAGAGAAACATTTACCAATATAAAATAAATCAAATTATTACACAAATATCATTACATGTCGATATATTGATAATTGGATCCATAAAAATAGGAGACTTCAACAGCACAGAGCTCAAATCAGCCCCCTAAAAAGCCCATCCCCCGCACTGTTCTCAGTGTACATAGTGCTGCATCATGTATGGGGATGCTGCAGGCCGGCCACAGTCTAGGGACACAATGACATCACAAAGAGGTCCTGAACTCAAAGATGAAGTTTTGCTGTTTTATAGGGAATGTCTAGAAATGTTCATTCTAAGCAATACCCTGAGAAATCTACATCTTGTCTTGAATTCCTCTTTAAAAACAACAGAACATTTCCTAGGACACTCCTGTTCCATAGCCTCATAGCTGTGTGTCTGCAGTCTCACCAGATTTGGAAATGTCATTATCATACCTCCCAACAGTCCCTGATTTGGAACAATGTCCCTCTTTCCTCCTCATTTGTCCCTCATTTTGGTTTGATGTATATACCTGTATTAAAAATGCACTATTTGGAGGGAGATGGGCGGAGCCTAGCGGAGCAGACATGCATTGTTAGAGCTCCGCACCGCTGAGAAGAGAAGGACAAAGCGGAGCCTGCAGGCTCAAAAGTTATCCATTTGAACCTTTTTGCCCCAGGGAACAAACTGTGAAAGTTTGGGCAGGAAATATGGTACTGGGAGGAAACCGTGGCAGAAATAAAAATCACCTCACAAAGAGCTCACAGGCACTCACTGCAGCTGAAGCAGCTCCAGTCACCTCACAAGATACAGCATCAGGGCGCTCTCACAGACAGAAAATGTCACAGCAAGACTCTCCATTTGAGTCAGATACAGAACAAATCCTCTCACAAACTTCTCCACAAGCCTCCTCAGCATCCCCAGTAATATTATTACAATTTGAAAAGATGCTTCATAAGGCTTTAAAACAAACCTCAGACCAAATAACAAAAAGCCTAACCAAAGAAATAAGAGAGCTGGGAAACCGCACCGCAGCCTTAGAAATAAAAATGGATGAAATTGAAATTACAACCCAAGAAAATATAACAATTAAAAGAAGAGAATTTAATACTTCAAACTAAGCTCGAAGATTACGAAAATAGAGCCAGACGTTCAAACTTGCGCATAAGGGGAATACCTGAAACTGTGACAGACCTGCAATCTACTATTACTGCTCTATTACAAGAACTAAAGCCAGATTTCCCTATTGAACGTTTAGAACTGGACAGAGTACACAGAGCCCTCACAGCCAAAAAGAAAGATGGACCCCCACATGATATAATCACAAAATTTCATTATTACAGAACGAAAGAACAAATACTAATTGCTGCAAGAGAAAAAAAAGGAACTTATTTTTCAAGGACACAATTATCAAATTTTTGCTGACCTATCCCAACTTACTATTACTAAAAGACGATCCATGAAACCCCAACTAATGAAACTGCAACGCCACAACATTATGTATCAATGGGGCTTCCCCTTTTCAGTCAGATTTAACTACCAAGGTACAATTTACAGAAGCAGATCAGCAGATGAACTACAACAAACCCTTTTAAAATTAAATCTGACAGAACCCACAAGCAGCAACTCTCCCACACACAGAAGAATGGCGTCATCTTCACCTTCAGGCAGCACCCAGAAAATTTCAGAACAAAATGGGAATCATCATTCTCACAAAAGAGGCCGTTATGCCACATCATCCATGGACCAAGAAGATTCAATGGACTGACATCCTAATTCCTGATATCTCTTCATTTATTATACTAAGAGATGGTTCTCTATAAAAAAACCTATATTTATAACTGAATGTAACTGCATTCTGATAGTCACACACTGTGTGGGATCATGTTACATTCCAGTTATATTTCTTATTACTTCTGATTCATATAGCCTTAGAATATATAAGTGAAATAAGGAAATTCTTGTTCAGTTATATATTATCAGGTAATAACAATAGATTTATTACTTTTTAGGACAAATATGTTCAATAATCCAGAAGTAATGGAAGCTTTTTCTTTCTTTTCTTAAAACAAATATATTATTACCTAACTAGTTCCTAGAATTATGTTTTTGTTTATTCTAATCTGAAGCAATACAACCTCAATTTTATGAGTTAACATATCTAAACAGTTACATATGAATAAAATATGTAATTGTTTACTCTAAAAGGGTTAAAATCCCAAAATAATTCAAACTATCTTCATCAATACCAAAGTTATTAACAGTACCTTTCTAACTGAATTATTTAGCCTAGGGCAAGACTAACCATATACAACCATCCTGGAATAAATAATTTCAACAAAAACTATATTCTGCACTCCAATTAATGAAACATCATTTTGATGTCTTTTGACATAGCACTTCTCTCCTGTAAGCGGAAGATCCCTGTACCCCAATTAGCCCTCCTCATTCTCCCAACCATATTATGTGGGAGTGTGACGAAGGCACTTATTCCCCTGAGAGAGATATTTATTCTCTTTCACGGGTAAATTGTGATTACTTGCAAAAAATAATTTATACAATGTATCATTTAATCTCATATGTTTTTTGTTTACTCTTTACTCCAGAATTCACTGGTTTCTTTTCTATCTTTTCATCTCTTCAGTCCACACAGGTTGATCTGCGCAGTCAGCTCTGCATAACAAAAAGTAAGTCAAAACTATTTGATCTGTTGCCATGGCACCACTGAATATACTTTCCCTGAATGTTCAGGGAATAAATGTCCCTCAAAAAAGGACCAAAGCCTTCCGTACTTTCCATAACAAGAAGGCTCACATAGTATGCCTCCAAGAAACACACTTCACCAAAGATTCTACTCCAAAATATATTTCTCCTTTTTATCAACAAATTTACACGGCTTCTGCCTGTACCAAACAAAGGGGTACTCTAATTGCATTTCACCGATCCACACCATTCACCTTATCATCAGAAATTAAAGACCCAGAAGGTAGATACCTGATACTCATGGGTTATATAATGGATACAGCAATCACGGTGATTTCCTACTACGCTCCTAACAAACAACCTACACCATTCCTCTCACATATATTACAAGTGATTAATACACACAAAATAGGAACAGTGATAATGTGTGGGGATTCGAACCAGGTCCTCCTCCCATTTCTAGATAAATCACCTTTTACACCATCCAAAATAACCTCTAGATTACCTTTTTCTCAACTTCTTTCCAAATACAATCTGGTAGATTCGTGGAGAGAAAGTAACCCAATGAAAAAGAAATTCACTTATTTCTCGCACCCTCATCAAATCTTCACCAGAATAGATCATATTTTTCTAACAATAGGAATGATACCAGAAATTATTGCATCAGATATAATTCCGATTCCGTGGTCTGACCATAATGCAGTATACACTACTATAGCCTCAGCCATACCAAAAGCGCATGACCCAACGTGGTACTTACCGGACATAATGCTCAAACACCCACAACATCAGATGGCCATTGAACAAGCTTTAAAGGAATACATATCAATTAATAATACAACAGACATCTCCCCAATAACACTGTGGGAAGCTCATAAGCCTGTCTTGCGTGGTACAATACAAAGACAAATGGCACTATTTAAACGGGAACGCAAACATCTAGCAAAAAAACTAGAACTCAATTTTAATGCAGCCTACATATCATTTCAAGATAATCCATCTCAGAGTACAAAATCTCATCTGGAAAAATCTAGATTGGAATACGATCTATTTCTCACTGAGTCAGTTGATAAATCCCTCAAACGCTCCAAACACAATTTCTACATGAATACAAACAAACCAGGTACATATTTGGCTCGGGCATTAAATTCAACTAACAAATCTTTCAAACCAATACGTTTGAAATTATCAACAAATGTTTATACTTGTAATCCAGTTAAAATAGTCCATAAATTTCACTCACATCTCGCAACTTTATACAAGACAAACAATGAATTTAATCCTACAGAAGCTGAATCCTTCTTCTCAAAAATAACCTTACCTGAGTTATCTCAGAATCAAAAAAGCAGTTTGGATGAGCCTATAACTATAGATGAAGTTGCTAACGCCATAAAAGACCTAAAACTTAACAAAAGACCAGGCCCAGACGGCTACTCGGCTTTATACTATAAAACATTCTCAGAAATACTCTCTCCCATTCTCACTGAAACTTTTAACAAACTTCTAGATGGACATTCTTTTCGGCAAGAAACACTAATGGCAATTGTTTGTATGATCCCAAAACCCCTTTCTGATGATACTTCCTGTGTGAATTATTGGCCTATCTCTCTGTTAAACCTCGATATTAAATTATTAGCAAAAATAATAGCAAAACGCCTCAATAGCATTATAGGAAAATTAATACATAGAGATCAAGTAGGCTTCATGCCAAATAGACAGGCAGGCGATAATATACGCAGGGCAGTGTTATTGGCACATATTGCTAAAAAACGGAAAATCCCTTTATGTTTTCTATCTCTCGATATTAAGAGGGCATTTGACACAGTATCCTGGCAATATATGCAATATTCATTACAAAAATGGGGTTTTGGACCCCACTTTTTAACATGGATCAAAGCATTATATAATAAACCCAAAGCCTATATAAAATATGCTGGATACAAATGTGATGCCTTTAATATCGAAAGAGGTACCCGACAGGGTTGCCCATTATCTCCCTTATTATTTGCCCTTATACTCGAACCCATGGCCCAATACATCAGAACAAACCAAACTATAACTGGCATTGAAGTAGGAGGTATTACACACAAATTATGTATATTTGCAGACGATATATTACTTTTTCTATCATCACCACAGGTCTCTGGTCCTAACTTAATACCAGCTCTTGATGGATTTGCAGCCCTATCCGGCCTTATGATTAATCCTAAGAAATGCCTAGTGCTTAATATTTCGCTCACAAACATGGAATTAATCCCGGCTAGGGCTGCACTCCCATTCACATGGGCAGAAAAATCAATCCCATATCTTGGAATTCATTTAACAGCATCTCATTCTGACTTATTCTCAACCAATTATCCTCCTGTATTAAGACAGATCACAAATCTAATAAAACAATGGTCGCAACTTCCTTTATCCTGGATAGGGAAGATTAATGCAATCAAAATGACTATTCTACCCAAATTGCTTTATCTATTCAGAGTCCTCCCTATTCCAATTCCTTCCTATTTTTTGAGAATAGTACAAAAAAGAGCAACTTCGTTTATATGGGGCCCTTCTAAACCACGTATACCTATATACACACTACATCTTCCCAAAAATAAAGGAGGCCTGGGATACAATAATTTTACTAACTACTACAGAGCAGCACATTTGGCCAGTCTGTCCAAATACCATGCAAAACAGGAAATCCCATTATGGGTATTTATAGAGGCTTCAGAAAATGATCCTCTATTAATATCAAATTTATTATGGCTTGATCGTAAGACCGCTTTAAAATTCATAATCCCATAACTAAACACTTCTTATCTCTCTGGGATAAACTAAAAACCAAATATCAGTTACAATCTCCACACAATCCTCTCCTTTCTTTTATCAGAAATCCGGCCTTTTATCCGGCATGGATCTACCCAAATTCTTTTAAAGCTTGGACAACATCAGGCATTCAGACACTAAATGACTTCATAGCATCTAAATCATTCCTTTCATTCCCATCGCTTAGAGAAAAATATGATCTACCAAACTCTGAGATATTTAGATATCTCCAAATCAAAAATTTCTATACACCATTCCTAAAGGGGGATACACCATTATCCCAATTATCCATTTTTGAATCAATCTGTACAAAAGATCCATTTGCTAAAGGTACAATTTCATCACTTTATAATCAATTATATGGAGTAGCAAATCTTAATAGACCCTCTTACGTTCAGAGGTGGGAGGAGGACCTGGGACGAACTTTAGAAGACACGGACTGGTCTAACATATGGCTCACATCTAAGTCATCTTCACCCAACATCTTAGCACTGGAGACAAATTATAAAGTCCTAACTCGCTGGTACCTTGTACCCGCTAGAGTGGCAAAATATTCACCTAATACCTCAGCTCTTTGTTTTCGAGGATGCCCAGAAATAGGCACACATTTACACATATGGTGGACGTGCCCAGTAATCCAAACCTTCTGGAAGGAAGTCTTCGTGATTGCATCTAAAATATTTTAAAAAATAATACAACCAGATCCATATTTAACTTTACTTAATCTAAAACCGGAATGGTTAACACTCTCTCAATTCAAACTTATGATCCAACTAATAACGGCTGCAAAACAAACAGTGGCCAAGGCATGGAAATCTCCTACATTGGTACTAGCAGAAACAATTCACAGAATGAATAATACAATGTCCCATGCTAAGATGGTAGCCATCGATCAAAATCAAATTCCAAAATTTGAAAAACTTTGGCATCCTTGGATAAAACAACAGTTCCCGTCAAACTTCAATGACTCTGTCCTGTTGCCATGGTAACAGATTAAATGACTTACAGAGACACCCATTCTAAGGCTTCAAAGAGAACTAAAAAGAATAATAAACTGACGAGCGGGACAACCTTGTGGACCATACCTCTGCCTTTCTACCCTTTTTCTTCTTTCTCTTTCCTTTTCTTCACCTTACGATTAAAGCTCATTATCAGAATTTATTTGACCTATATACACTCTACTTGTAAACTATATGTATAGTAGGTATAAATCATTTACATACCTACAAAAGTAACTAAGGAAATGATATATATCTTTAATTTAGGTTTACGTGAACCCAATGTTTAATATTTGAAATTTCATGATATTTACCTATATAAACCCTACTGTAAAACAATGAGCTTACTTTATAGATCCTTGTAAACTTACTTTATGTATCTTTATAATATTGTATACTCAATAAACTTCTTTTGACAAGGAAAAATGCACTATTTATCTATCAAAAAGTGTTTTACAGTGTTAAACCTTTCATGCCATATCTAAATTGCTGCATTTGTACGTTTCAAAGGCCAATATCAAGGAATAGTATTGGTAAAAAAAAGCACTTGTTGTTTAACCAATCATTTTTTGCGTATTAATTCTCCTTGTAAGGGGGCGTGTCCCATTAATGCATACTTTTGCTTATGGGTCTTTCTCACTCCCATCTCAGAAAGTTGGGAGGTTTGCATTATTATGCTGCTCACTGTTCTCCATGCTGGAGGGGAAGCTGCACCTGAGGAGCTACAGTGCAAGGATCTCCCTGCTTCATCCATTCTGTTCATCTGTATTTCCTCCACCTCTATCATTACCCCTCCAGTCAACAGAAAAGCAATAATCAAGGGGGGCAGCTCTGGCATGAGGAAGCAAAACCCTGCTGCTCTACCAAGATGGCCACCTCTTCCAGTAATGGAGAAAAGATCATCTGTGGGGAGATGAAAGATGATACTGATGACCTGTCCTGTGTCCTCTGCTTCCACTGTACAGGTCACCTTTCCCAATTACTATTATTCCCTCCTGTGATAAGCGTCACGGCCAGCACTATTCTCCTCCTCCTCCCATCTGCAGTCACTTCAACAGGAACATTCCGTCCAGCCAGACATTTGTGTTTAGGAATCCTCCACCGAATCCTATTGGCTGAGGGTGATGGGATGTACATGGAGCGCCCCCTCTGGGCTGAGGGTGATGGGATGTACATGGAGCGCCCCCCTCTGGGCTGAGGGTGATGGGATGTACATGGAGCGCCCCCTATGGGCTGAGGGTGATGGGTGTACATGGAGCGCCCCCTCTGGACTGAGGGTGATGGGATGTACATGGAGCGCCCCCTCTGGGCTGAGGGTGATGGGATGTACATGGAGCGCCCCCTCTGGACTGAGGGTGATGGGATGTACATGGAGCGCCCACTCTGGACTGAGGGTGATGGGATGTACATGAAGCGCCCCCTCTGGACTCATCTAATGAATGACATATGAACACATCATACATATGAAGAATACACAGAGATCTCACCTGTCAGGTGCAGAGTATAGCGCTTCTCTCGGATGGTCTTGGACTGACTGTGTGTCACCTCACACCGGAGGGTCGTATTATCATCGCTTATCTTCGGGGTGAAGGTCAGCTTGCTGGAAGATTTATACAGACTGTCTGATCCGATCTCTGGATCCGATATTGTCACCTCAGATTGGGGGACAATGCTGAACTCCTTATACCATTTTATTTGTAGGTCTCGGGAGGAGTATCCTGATATTGTTACTTGGAATGAGGTCTCCTGTTTGGCTGTCACTGTCGTTGGATGGACAACAATGTCGGATAATGTGGGCGGTCTCTCTGTAATGATAAATACAAACAGATGTGTGTTATTCTGTGTATGGAGTGTAGAGCAAGAGATACGATAGAAGGGTGGAAGATTCTGGTCATCAGAGACACTACATGACCGCACTCACATATCATAGAAGGATAAAGTCCATTCATCTGAACAGATAGAGGAAATCTTCCCGGAGAGGAGCTGTGTCCCCGGGAATGGATGCCAGCAATCCAGACACAAGGTCACCATCTACAGCCCCATCGGTGTCACCACAAACATAGAACTTTCCGAGACTTCAATGGATCCTCAGAGAAATAATATTGGACCCAGAAGTGTGAACTTCATACATCATATGGAAGCCTTCACTGCCCTCCCTGTTCTGAATATTCATCAGCCGGGAAGGGGGGGAAATCTATAAACCTCTGTGAGCTCCATCATTCCTCCATTATGTCTGACCAGCTAAAGTCAGTGGAGATGCCAGGAAGCCGGATGTAGATGAAGAGAACCTGTCTGATGCTGGATGAGATCATTCTATGCACAGAGGAAGTCCAACTCTACAAACTCTGATCTGTCCTGATATAGAGGTAATAATAATAACATCATTCTGTGCACAATATGAACCCCAGCAAGGAATTCTATGACACCAAGAGAAAGGAAAGTGATGTCACCCAGGGCAAAGTATTCATGCTGTTTTATGTTGTGTAATCTGCACAAATAAAATGAGAGCAGAATCCTGATTGGTTGTTAGAGGTAACACCGACTCTTTGTATTTATAGTGTAGCACCCCACTACCCCTTGGCTGTTGAGGAGGAAATTCCTGGCTTATTGTGAGGTAAAAAGCAAATTGGGGGCCAGTTACTTAAAGCGGGGGTCCACCTAAACCGCCTAAAAAAAAAATAATTAAAAGCCAGCAGCTACAAATACTGCAGCTGCTGACTTTTAATACATGGCCACTTACCTGTCCCAGGGTCCAGCGATGTCGGCAGCCGACGCCGAGAACCCGCTCGGTTCTTGGCAGCTGCCGCCACCATCCTAGGTGAGGGAATCTGGAAGTGAAGCGTTGCGCTGCGCGATCTGGATGGTCCCCGCTATCTCCTGGGAGCTGTGTGTTTCCCAGGAGACAGCGCGGAGGGACAGGAAGAGGCATAGACTCCAATGGGAGTCTATGCCGGAAGTGGGTGCAAATACCTGTCTTAGACAGGTATCTGCACCCCCCTCCCCCCTGAAAGGTGCCAAATGTGACACCGGAGGGAGGGAGGGTTCCGAAAAGTGGAAGTTCCATTTTTGTGTGGAACTCCGCTTTAAGAACATTTAAAGGATTTATTTTTCTCAAAGAAATCCAGTAGAGAGAGTTAGGGCACAGAATACCCCACATGACCTCCTCCTCCTCCTGTCCCATCTCCTTCATCCCTTGTCTTCCTCCAGTCCCATCTCCTCCATCCCATGTCTTCCTCCTGTCCCATCTCCTCCATCCCTTGTCTTCCTCCTGTCCCATCTCCTCCATCCCATATCTTCCTCCTGTCCCATCTCCTCCATCCCATGTCTTCCTCCTGTCCCATCTCCTCCATCCCTTGTCTTCCTCCTGTCCCATCTCCTCCATCCCATATCTTCCTCCTGTCCCATCTCCTCCATCCCATGTCTTCCTCCTGTCCCATCTCCTCCATCCCTTGTCTTCCTCCTGTCCCATCTCCTCTATCCCTTGTCTTCCTCCTGTCCCATCTCCTCCATCCCTTGTCTTCCTCCTGTCCCATCTCCTCCATCCCATATCTTCCTCCTGTCCCATCTCCTCCATCCCATGTCTTCCTCCTGTCCCATCTCCTCCATCCTATGTCTTCCTCCTGTCCCATCTCCTCCATCCCATGTCTTCCTCCTGTCCCATCTCCTCCATCCCATGTCTTCCTCCTGTCCCATCTCCTCCATCCCATGTCTTCCTCCTGTCCCATCTCCTCCATCCCTTGTCTTCCTCCTGTCCCATCTCCTCCATCCCATATCTTCCTCCTGTCCCATCTCCTCCATCCCATGTCTTCCTCCTGTCCCATCTCCTCCATCCCTTGTCTTCCTCCTGTCCCATCTCCTCCATCCCATATCTTCCTCCTGTCCCATCTCCTCCATCCCATGTCTTCCTCCTGTTCCATCTCCTCCATCCTATGTCTTCCTCCTGTCCCATCTCCTCCATCCCTTGTCTTCCTCCTGTCCCATCTCCTCCATCCCATATCTTCCTCCTGTCCCATCTCCTCTATCACGTCTTCATCCTGTCCCATCTCCTCCATCCCTTGTCTTCCTCCTGTCCCATCTCCTTCATCCCATGTCTTCCTCCTGTCCCATCTCCTCCATCCTATGTCTTCCTCCTGTCCCATCTCCTCCATCCCTTGTCTTCCTCCTGTCCCATCTCCTCCATCCCATATCTTCCTCCTGTCCCATCTCCTCCATCACATGTCTTCATCCTGTCCCATCTCCTCCATCCCTTGTCTTCCTCCTGTCCCATCTCCTCCATCCCATGTCTTCCTGCTGTCCCATCTCCTCCATCCCTTGTCTTCCTCCTGTCCCATCTCCTCCATCCCATATCTTCCTCCTGTCCCATCTCCTCCATCCCATGTCTTCCTCCTGTCCCATCTCCTCCATCCTATGTCTTCCTCCTGTCTCATCTCTTCCATCCCTTGTCTTCCTCCTGTCCCATCTCCTCCATCCCATATCTTCCTCCTGTCCCATCTCCTCCATCACATGTCTTCATCCTGTCCCATCTCCTCCATCCCATGTCTTCCTCCTGTCCCATCTCCTCCATCCTATGTCTTCCTCCTGTCCCATCTCCTCCATCCCTTGTCTTCCTCCTGTCCCATCTCCTCCATCCCATATATTCCTCCTGTCCCATCTCCTCCATCACATGTCTTCATCCTGTCCCATCTCCTCCATCCCTTGTCTTCCTCCTGTCCCATCTCCTCCATCCCATGTCTTCCTCCTGTCCCATCTCCTCCATCCCTTGTCTTCCTCCTGTCCCATCTCCTCCATCCCATATCTTCCTCCTGTCCCATCTCCTCCATCCCATGTCTTCCTCCTGTCCCATCTCCTCCATCCCTTGTCTTCCTCCTGTCCCATCTCCTCCATTCCATATCTTCCTCCTGTCCCATCTCCTATATCCCTTGTCTTCCTCCTGTCCCATCTCCTCCATCCCTTGTCTTCCTCCTGTCCCATCTTCTCCATCCCATATCTTCCTCCTGTCCCATCTCCTCCATCCCATGTCTTCCTCCTGTCCCATCTCTTCCATCCCATGTCTTCCTCCTGTCCCATCTCCTCCATCCCTTGTCCTCTTCCTTCTCCATCCCATGTCCTCCTCTTCCAGTCTCATCTCTCCCATCCCATGTCTTCCTCCTCCTCCAGTCCATGTCCTCTTCCTCCTCCAGTCGCATCTTCTCCTCCAGTCCCATCTTCTCCATCCCATGTCCTTCCCTTCCAGTCTCATCTCTCCCATCCCATGTCCACCTCCTACTCCATTCCATGCCCTCTTCCTCCTCCAGTCCCATCTCCCCCATCTCATGTCCTCCTCCTACTTCTCTAGTCCCATGTCCTCCATACCATGTCCTCCTCCTCCTCCAGTCCCATATGCCATGTCCTCCTTCTTTAGTCCCATGTCCTCCATACCATGGAGAGGTGACTGTGTGTGATGCTGTGTAAATCCATACCTTCTGATATGAACAGGCCTTACGGTATGGGGCAGAGTAGAGTTCAGGACTCCACCTGGGAGATAGAAGGCTCTGCCCAGAAGTCAGGGTGTAAGTCAGTGCAGCTGGGGGCAGATAGTTGGTACCTATGTGCACAAGAGCCTGTGTGAGTATTGTCTGGAGGATCAGACAAGTGCCTGAAGTAGGAGCAATGGTGTCACAAGAAAAAGCCAGGAGGCTAAAGTAAAGAATTTGTGGCCTTGAAATTGGAATGATGTATAATCACTGATGGAAAGCGTGATGTAAGGATCTTTTTCAATTAAAATGGGCAGATATGTCCTCAAAGTGTTACTAAACCCACAACAGTAAAATCAGTCTGTATATGCAGAATAGCATGCTTGTTATAATCACTTTGGAACTTAAGGGGTTAATTTTCTGCATTGTGTAAAAAGGCTGTTTTATTCTGTATGCAGATCCCCCTCCTGTAATGTCTAGCTTGGGAAGGCAAGCTAACACACAGGCAATAGCCAACCTGATTGGCATCACACTATTGACATCACACATGTGGGCGTGTATACAGGCTGCAGGGAAAATCTCCTCCTACCTGATCTCTCAGCACTGATGAAACTCTGCAGTTTATCATGTAATTGTGATATACAGATCAGCGAAAAAGGTATATAGTGGCAATATTTTAATGTAAAAAGAAAATTAATAAGCTGTGGGCACTGTGTGTGTGTGTGTGTGTGGGGGGGGGGACAGATGAACTATTTTCATATTACTGGGTTTAGTAAAACTTTAAATGAATGTTAGCGAGTGGACCGCCTCCTTAAAGAACTACCTGGAGCTAATCTTCCCCCACCCAAAACGAGCAAAAATATCCTTCAGACCCCAAAATACAGACCAACATCTGGGAGGCAAATCTGGATCCTGGACTCACATTCCCCCCAGGCAGGGCCAGTCCTAGACGGGGTGCACGGGGTGCAGTGCACCCAGGCGCCAGACAGGTGGGGGCGCTGAAGGGCCAGAGTGCTCCCTTCCCTCCTCCTCCTCTTGATTGTGTCCGGCGGCGGCGCTCTCCGCCGGTGTTGAAAGAAGAAAGGCGCCGCCGCCGCTGTGTGTGCTGCTCAAGCCCCTCCCTCCTCCTGTCAGAGAAAGAGAGACATCGGAGGCAGAGCGGCTGGTCTCTGCGTGGAGAGAGACCAGCCAGCCGCACAGTGATGTCGCGCGGGGGGGGGGGGGGGAGTGGTCCGTGCCCGACACATTCTGCTCTGTGTCTCCTGCCTGCTTTAAACTGCTCTGCTCTCCACCTGGGCGGCGCGGCTGGCTGCACACTGTTCTCTCCTCTTCAGCTGCCGCCCGGGTGTATATATGTACCCTAATGGGAGGGGTCTGTACTAATGAGGGGGGCTGTACTAATGGAGGGGGGGGCTGTACTAATAATGGGAGGGGGCTGTACTAATGGGGGGGTCTGTACTAATGGGGTCTGTACTAATGGAGGGGAGGTCTGTACTAATGGTGGGGGGTCTGTACTAATAGGGGGGTTCTGTACTAATGGAGGAGGGTCTGTCCTGGGGGGTCTGTACTAATGGAGAGGGGGGGTCTGTACTAATGGGGGGGTCTGTCCTGGGGGGGTCTGTACTAATGGGGGGGTCTGTACTAATGGAGGGGGGGTCTGTCCTGGGGGGTCTGTACTAATGGAGGGGGGTCTGTACTAATGGAGAGGGGGTCTGTACTAATGGAGGGGGGTCTGTACTAATAGGGGGGTCTGTACTAATGGAAGGGGGGTCTGTACTAATGAAGGGGGGGTCTGTACTAATGGAGGGGGGTCTGTACTAATGGAGGGGGGTCTGTATTAAAGAAGGGGGGTCTGTATTAATGGATGGGGGGTCTGTATTAATGGATGGGGGGTCTGTACTAATGGAGGGGGGTCTGTACTAATGGAGGGGGGGTCTGTGCTAATGGAGGAGGGTCTATACTAATGGAGGGGGGTCTATACTAATGAAGGGGGGGTCTGTACTAATGGTGGGGGGTCTGTACTAATGGAGAGGGGGTCTGTCCTGGGGGGTCTGTACTAATGGAGGGGGGGTCTGTACTAATGGAGGGGGGTCTATACTAATGGAGGAGGGGTCTGTACTAATGTAGGGGGGTCTGTACTAATGGAGAGGGGGTCTGTCCTGGGGGGTCTGTACTAATGGAGGGGGGTCTGTGCTAATGGACGGGGGTCTGTACTAATGGAGTGGGGGTCTGTACTGGGGGGGTCTGTACTAATGGAGGGGTGGTTTGTCCTGTGGGGGTCTGTACTAATGGAGAGGGAGATCTGTCCTGAGTAAGGTCTGTACTGAGGGAGGGGTTTATACTTAGTGCGGGTTCTGCACTGACGGAGGGGGGGGTCTATATGTAGTGGAGGGGGGTCTGTACTGAGGGGCGACTATAGTTGGTGGAAGGGGGGTGACCCTAACCCTAGTGAAGCCAATGCAGCTGCGGGCTCTCCTTTCCCCCCTCCCTCTCCTTTCCCCCCTCCCTCTCCTCCTGCATGCTTCTGTACTAGTGAGCGGTGCTTGCCAGCACAGCTGCCTACTATGTTTCTTCCCTCACCTTCATATCAACCAGGGAGGAAACAGAATAGAAAAAGGAGCAGAGAAGAGGATTGTGGGACATATAGTCCCGAGAACTGGCAGCCCCACTGTAACACGGAAACTGCAGCCCACACAGCATGCTCAGCTGAATGGGAAAGAGAGAGAGAGACAGGAGCCTGGGAAAGTTTTCAGGGAAGTACACCCAGGACTCCAGAGGGAGAGGGCAGTGCTGAGAGAACACCATCAGAGAGAGAACCCCGCTGCCCTGCGCCACCAGAGGGAAAGCCACACAGCCTAGCACCATCGCTGGCATTGAAAGGAATGGAGTCATTGCAGGAATACAGCGGAGTCACCATGGGCAATTCAGAGTGAGCTGACTCCTGATCAGAGGAACCGTTGCTGTATCGCTGGGTCAGGTGAGAGGGCCGATCGGCCAATATGTACTATGTCTGCAGTCTCTGATCATCTCCTGTACTATGTCTGCAGTCTCTGACCATCTCCTGTACTATGTCTGCAGTCTCTGATCATCTCCTGTACTATGTCTGCAGTCTCTGGGCATCTCCTGTACTATGTCTGCAGTCTCTGACCATCTCCTGCACTATGTCTGCAGTCTCTGATCATCTCCTGTACTATGTCTGTAGTCTCTGATCATCTCCTGTACTATGTCTGTAGTCTCTGATCATCTCCTGTACTATCTCTGCAGTCTCTGATCATCTCCTGTACTATGTCTGCAGTCTCTGATCATCTCCTGTACTATGTCTGCAGTCTCTGATCATCTCCTGTATCATGTCTGCAGTCTCTGACCATCTCCTGTATTATGTCTGCAGTCTCTGATCATCTCCTGTACTATGCCTGCAGTCTCTGACCATCTCCTGTATCATGTCTGCAGTCTCTGATCATCTCCTGCACTATGTCTGCAGTCTCCGATCATCTCCTGTACTATGTCTGCAGTCTCTGATCATCTCCTGCACTATGTCTGCAGTCTCCGATCATCTCCTGTACTATGTCTGCAGTCTCCGATCATCTCCTGCACTATGTCTGCAGTCTCTGATCATCTCCTGCACTATGTCTGCAGTCTCTGATCATCTCCTGTACTATGTCTGCAGTCTCCGATCATCTCCTGCACTATGTCTGCAGTCTCTGATCATCTCCTGTACTATGTCTGCAGTCTCTGATCATCTCTTGTATTATGTCTGCAGTCTCTGATCATCTCCTGTATCATGTCTGCAGTCTCTGACCATCTCCTGTATCATGTCTGCAGTCTCTGATCATCTCCTGCACTATGTCTGCAGTCTCTGATCATCTCCTGTATCATGTCTGCAGTCTCTGACCATCTCCTGTATCATGTCTGCAGTCTCTGACCATCTCCTGTATTATGTCTGCAGTCTCTGACCATCTCCTGCACTATGTCTGCAGTCTCTGATCATCTCCTGTACTATGTCTGCAGTCTCTGATCATCTCCTGTATTATGTCTGCAGTCTCTGATCATCTCCTGTATTATGTCTGCAGTCTCTGATCATCTCCTGTACTATGTCTGCAGTCTCTGATCATCTCCTGCACTATGTCTGCAGTCTCTGATCATCTCCTGTACTATGTCTGCAGTCTCTGATCATCTCCTGTATTATGTCTGCAGTCTCTGATCATCTCCTGTACTATGTCTGCAGTCTCTGATCATCTCCTGTACTATGCCTGCAGTCTCTGACCATCTCCTGTATCATGTCTGCAGTCTCTGATCATCTCCTGCACTATGTCTGCAGTCTCTGATCATCTCCTGTACTATGTCTGCAGTCTCCGATCATCTCCTGCACTATGTCTGCAGTCTCTGATCATCTCCTGTACTATGTCTGTAGTCTCTGATCATCTCCTGTACTATGTCTGCAGTCTCTGATCATCTCCTGTATTATGTCTGCAGTCTCTGATCATCTCCTGTATCATGTCTGCAGTCTCTGACCATCTCCTGTATCATGTCTGCAGTCTCTGATCATCTCCTGCACTATGTCTGCAGTCTCTGATCATCTCCTGTACTATGTCTGCAGTCTCTGATCATCTCCTGTATCATGTCTGCAGTCTCTGACCATCTCCTGTATCATGTCTGCAGTCTCTGACCATCTCCTGTATTATGTCTGCAGTCTCTGACCATCTCCTGCACTATGTCTGCAGTCTCTGATCATCTCCTGTACTATGTCTGCAGTCTCTGATCATCTCCTGTATTATGTCTGCAGTCTCTGATCATCTCCTGTATTATGTCTGCAGTCTCTGATCATCTCCTGTACTATGTCTGCAGTCTCTGATCATCTCCTGTACTATGTCTGGGGGCTCTTTCTAACAGACTCTCTAACAGAAGCCCTCTTTGTGTGCATCAGAGAGACTCCCCTCCAGGTCTCATTAGTGTAGGCTCTTCCTGTATTTTTTTTTATTGTTAAAAGATCATAGGAGGATCCTAGGGTAACAAAGAGTTCTTAGGGGAGCATCTCTGTGTTTGAGTCATTGCCATAGAAACATTTGTAAAGGGGAGGAGTTGGTAAGATGACCACGCCCATGTGGGGGCGCCAGAAATATTTCTGCACCCAGGCGCCGGTGACCCTAGGATCGGCCCTGCCCCCAGGCAAAGCCTAAAGGGCAAAAGACCCCTTTTCAGAAGGTCACCCCAAATATTTATTTCTTCCCCAGACTATATCACTGGCACTAAACCTTCTAGTGATTGGCCGGAGTGAAATAAATGTTCATAATTTACAACAATGTATCTTCTTGCTTCAGCTACCGGAAAACGGCAACAGACAAGCAAACAATATCCTAAACGAAAACAGTAACAATGAGAGCTCAGGCTGACTACAGCTTAACTGGAACACTATATGTGGATCAGGGACACCCCGGCTTATGGTAGGACCCCTACAATACAACACAATACAAAAGAATTTGCTAACCATGTTTTACATGTAACTGCCCATCAAACACTTTAGTAGAAGTGCTGAAGTAATTATTTATAAGTAATAGGTTCTTGCCTTGGAGAGCAATATAGGCTGGTGTAGGGAACTGTGATTTCCCCAGGGTTTCCCCCTCCACCTATCTCCCCTTTTCTAGCATATATGAGAAGATAACACCCCCTCCCTGTGTACACCACATAGCCAGACCCCCCCATTATACATTTTCACCAATAAGGACATACAAGTTTAATTTCATATAGCTAACACACCAGGAGTTAGTTATTTTCAGTTGAGTCCATTGAGATGCAATGACAGTCACATGACTAAATTAGAGATCCTTATCTTTGTGAAATGAGCCTATAGTATGCGATATATAAATAGAGATTATCTCTGATATCAGATGTATTATAATATAAAGTTCAGAGCTCTTCAAATGTCAAACAATGCAACTCTCATATCATTGCAGTCCTATATGAGTTTTATAGTTTTCTGTTTCCAGATTTCCTTCCAATAAACTTACCTGGGAGCCTCAGATGTATTTTTTTCTCAATAGATTTTCCCATTTTCTTGTGTGTCACCCTGCAGGAATAGACTTTCCCATAATCCCGAGCTGTAGGTGTTATAGTCAGATAACAGGACAGAACATCTCCACTGCTTCGGGTCTCTCTCTGCTGTCCTTTCCCCAGCACTTCTCCAGTACCTGACCAGGTGACCTCGGGGTTGTCGCCGGGATCACAGCCAATCACATCACAGCGCAGAGTCAGAGGCTTTCCATAATCTGGTGTACTGGAATCACTGGAGATCTCACTGACCTTATAGAAACCTGCAGGGGAAGAACATGAAATAGTCACATCAGTCTCTGTACCAGAGGAGCTTACACTCTAATGTCCCCTCCCCCACAGTCAGACACTATTATTATATATTTATATAGCTCTGACATATACCGCAGTGCTGTACAGAGAACACTGAGCCAGTCACATTAGTCTCTGTACAGAGGAGCTTACACTCTAATGTCCCCTCCCCACAGTCACATCAGTCTTTGTACAGAGGAGCTTACACTCTAATGTCCCCTCCCCCACAGTCACATCAGTCTCTATACAGAGGAGCTTACACTCTAATGTCCCCTCTCCCCACAGTCACATCAGTCTTTGTACAGAGGAGCTTACACTCTAATGTCCCCTCCCCCACTGTCACATCAGTCTCTGTGCCAGAGATGTGCTGCAGCTCTCCCTTTCCAGACACCAGGAAGAAGGTGAGTCCCCTGGCCCGAGGGAGGAAGGAAGATTCTGGGGATGACCTGGGCGATGGTTCCCCTGGGGGATCCAACCTGCAATCCCAAACCACATCTTCACCTGAAGATCTTGGTTATGGCCCTAAAAAAGGGGAGTCTACCCCCGCTTTCAGAAAGCGGGTTGCTGACCTTTTATAGAAGATTAAGAAGGAGGAGGAAAAGCTGGTGAGCCTGAAATCAGAGTACAGGTAAAAGAAAGCCATGAGTGATAAAGCATTTAGCAAGAAGAGACAGAGCCTAAATCCGGAGGTCAAAGTTTTGGAGGACGCCATGAAGCGCCAGCAGAATCTGGTGAGAGCGTTGAAAGAGAGAAGTGGAGCATTCAAGGAGAAGTTCCAGAATGGGGAAAGGTTCCAGAAAATGAGGGATGACACCAGTTGTGAAAGGGCATCGGTGGTACGGGTGAAGAGTGAGGAGGAGGTCCTGGATGCTGCCCCAGTTATCCCATCCACCTGAGGATCATCTTCACCAGAGGAAAGGGCGGCCTCTGCCTCCCTCCCTCCCCAGCAAGCTGGAGGAACAGCACAGGAGGTAAATCAAGATGGCGGAGGCTTGCTTAACTTTATTCAGGAAATGGAGTCTCCCTTAAGTGGAAGAACCTTCCACTCTTCAGTGGACGAGGATGATGGTGAAGACTCTGTACCCGGACCTGTAAAAGTAAAACTCACCAGATGCCATGCTTTGTAAAAACTGACATTATGGACTCCAGCATGGAGGGTGTTTTGGAGGGAAAACTTCCAGTGTCTGCACAGGACTCTGCAGAGAAGAAGGCTGCTGTGCCTGCAGGACTGGACTCTGCTAATAACATGCCTGGGATTCTGATCTCTGACAGTAAGTCATCTATGACTGTGAACGCTGCTGGGGGGAAGGGAGCTGCCATTATTCCTGCACCATCTCCACTAATGGCTATAGGTGCAGCGGATGTGAAAATGAATGTGAATGATAAAGCTGCTTGTAATGCTGGAAAAGGGAATGCATGTGTGTTGGTGGATGGAGTGACAGCTGCTTCTGCTGGTGATTTGCAGAGCGGGGGTTCTGAGGCTCCTGCAACCAATAATCAGGGTACAGCTGTCAGGTCTGGAGCTTCTAATCCTGCTAATAAAACCTATGTTGGGGCTCTGGCTGGGATGAGGATGTCGCATTGGGGGGCAGCTCAGGGAGGAGGTCTGCCAGCTGCACCCCTATCTTTCAGACGGAGGAATGTGGTGCTGCTCAGGTCGGAGGGCGGGGGTGCCCCCCCCCCCCCCCCCCCCAGTCAGGAGGTTGGTTGTGGACAAGATTTTGGTGATGAGTTTCAAGGCAGATGACATCTTTGCTCTGATCAGTCTGGTAGGCTCCTATGAGTATGATCTGTCTTTTGTTCGCCCTGAGTCTCTCGATGTGTTTTGGAAGAAGTATGAACATGTGTATAGGGGGTCTACTGGAGTGGGGGGGCTTGTTCCAAAACTTGTCTCACGCCAACCTCTTGTGAAGAATGTCACCATCCTGGTAAGGAATGAATCCATTCCTTCTGATGACCTGTCTGTCTGACTGAGGATATTTGGGGAGCTTCTGACTCCATTGAAGAAGATTGTGGATGAGAGGGGCATATGGACAGGTGGGTGGTCGGTGCAGATGAGACTGTATGTGAATGTGGTCCAGCATCTGCCCTCATTAGGAAGGATAGGATTGTTGTGTTCTACCCTGGACAGCCCAAACTCTGTAACAAGTGCAGTTCTCAGGGTCATTTCGCCTCCTCATGTCCAGATATAAAGTGCTCTTTGTGTCAGGACCTGGGGCATCTGGCTAAGGATTGCAATAAGGTCAAATGCAATCTTTGTGTTACGTTTGGGCATGCATACAGCCAGTGCCCTGAGGCCTTGCATAATCAGTCAGCTTTGGTGAAAGAGTTTTCTCGTCTGGACATGGAGGAGGCAGAGGAAAGGGGGGGGGGGGCGGGGCTGTGCCAGGGCTTCCCAATGTCTCTGTCCCTGTTGTCTCAGTGGAATCAGTGTCTGATGGTCCATCCAATGTTGTGTCATCCCCTTGTGTCGTGCGCCTCGAGTTGGTGTCTGTGGATGTTGTGTCTGATCCCCCCAGAGGTAGTGGGGACTGTGGAGGGAGCTGGAACAGTGTGTATGGCTGCACCGACCCCCACTCCCCGACGTCTGAGGACCGGAGGGCACAAGGCGCCGGGGGATGGAGTGAATGATGGTGGAGGTGCTGGTGTAAAGGGTGGGGGGGACTGATGTGGTGAGTGGGGTGGATGATGTTGTGGGCGATGGTGGAATGGAAAGGGAGGGGGAGGGGGCTTTGCAGTCAGGGTTGTCTCATGATGATATAGTGTGGTTGGAGGCAAAAAGAAACTCTGGGAAGAAGAGAAAGAAGAAAAAGGAGTTGCCTGTACCTGACCCTGGGGGGGGGGGGGGGGTGGAGGTGTCCAATGAGTTTGAGGTGTTTTCTGAGGTGGGGGATGAGGGTTCTTGGGGTGATGAATCTGTGATTTCAATGGAGGAAGAATCACAGAGGACATTGAAGCGTGTAGGGTCTCCAGGTAGGGAGGGGGGTAAGCAGGCTAAGAAACGTATACCTCAACCATCGTGATGGCGGTTCTCACTCCTTTGAAGGTGGCGACCATTAATGTCGCCAGCATAAAATTGGTAATAAGTGCTCGTAACATGGCCTTATTTTTGCTCAGCAGGTTTGATGCTGATATTTTCCTTTTGCAAGAGACCCGGTTGTCTAGTTTGGCTGATATTCATCTGGCGAAGGAGGAGTGGAGGCGCGGCCACCTTTTTCTGGTCTCTTACGGCCGAGCCTTACACTGGAGTTGCGGTACTTTTTTCATGGCATTGTAACCTGTTGGCGGATTATTGAGGTAGAAATGGGGAGATGCATGGTCTTAGACGTCTCCATGGGTGGGGGGGGGACCTGCGCCTGATCAAAATCTGTGGGCCCTGGACAAAGTGGGACAGGAAATGCCTCTTCATGAAGATCAAGCCTTTTCTTTTTACAGCCCAGCAAGTTGTCTTCGGTGGTGATTTGAACACTAGGACTAAGGACAGGAAAGGTACCAGAGCCAGGCTGGACTGTGACTGCTTTTTTTTAAAACAAAATAGCTAGAGAGGCAGGTTTGGTTGATGTGCACATTTATTACTACCCAGATGACACGGGATTCACTTTTCAGCGAGGTAGTAGTCAGAGTAGATAGGATAGTTTTGTTTTTTCTAAGGGGAACTCTGCCTTCTCGGCACCAGTGTGTCAGGCAGTGGAGTTTTCTGATCACTGTATTCTGTCTGTGACTCTGAATAGAGACACCACCTGGGGGAGGGGTACCTGGAAGCTAAATACGGCACTCCTGGACGATGTGAAGGGGAGTCAATCCTTTGAGGATTTTTTTCAGGCACAGGTATCTATTATGGACTTTTGCAGCAGTAGGTCAGAGTGGTGGGAGCTTACAAAACGAAGGATCGTTGGGTTTTTCAAGGCCTTAGGAAAAAAAAAAAAACAGCTTGATAAGTATGTCACCTACCAGAATCTGCGAAGGAAGCTTGATAGGTTTGTGTCGAATAATGGGGATCTGGGGATGATCTCTGAGGTTAAACTCCTGTTCAAAGAGTGTCAATACGACAGGCATACCTCTTTGGTTCTGGAAAGGGATTATGGGAAATATCACTCGCCTGTCCCTTACCAGAATTGCAAACAAGGTAGAGCAGTTAAGTCAGTTGTTGGCCTGGTTGACAGTACAGGTTCCTTGACAAAGTCCAAGTCGGGGATCCTGGAAACCGCCAGGTCATATTATGCTGACCTCCTGGGCAGGAGGGACCTTGATCGGGCAGGAAAATCAAGTTTTCTTGATTCTATTCCAGGACTGGGAAATGGCAGTTCTCTTGCGAGTTTGACAGAGGACATCACAGCAGATGAGGTGGTTAAAGTGATTGTAAACCTTAATTTTTGTTTTTTCTTTAAAAAACAAACATATATCATACTGTAAGAGTCCATGGCCTACTACGCATGCACCAATGGCGCGTTGCCGCAAGAGGAAATCCGTGCCAACTGAGTATGCACCAAAGACGCCTCAGTCCGTCAACCCAGGTGCAGAACACCTGATGGAAAAAGGCGGGAAAATGCCGAGGAGGTGCACAGGAAGTGACCTCATACTTCCCTATATAAGCCCAGCCCAGACACTGCCAAATTGCTAGATTATCTTCAGTGCCCCCTTGTTCCCGTGCTAGTGTGTAACCCTTCTGAATTTGTTGTGACCTGGAAACCTATTTGACTACTCTTGATTGCTGCTTGCCTTTGACCTCAGATTTGTACCTTAACCATTCTACTTCTTTGTCCCTTTTGTACTCAGCTGCCAGATTGGAACCGACCCCGACTTGGATCTCGACCATTCTTCTTCTGATTAACCCTTTTATACTTTGTTGCCAAACTGGACTTGACCTCGGCTTGGATCTCGGACTAAGGCTTGCACGGTGCTCCGCACCCCTGATACCTGTGCCACTCGGTGTCCACCAAGTCTCTGTCTCCATCTCCAGAGGCTTCAAGGACCCGAGGTGCAAGGGAGGCCTCCCCACTACTTCAGTCTCACATCAGGTACGTGGCCCACGTGACACATACTTACCTCAACTGTGCAGTTTGTTTTGCACAGTGGGGTCCCCAGCGGTACTCGCGGCTCCTCCTCGCATCGGTAAACCCCCTGGGAGAAGTGCTCTCCTTGGGGGTTACCTTGCAGGCACACTCCCGAGTCCAGCATTTGCGTGCATAGACACAGAATGTCGGACTCGGCCCCGCCCCCCAGCTCCCGCGTCATTGGATTTGATTGACCGCAGTGGGAGCCAATTGCTGCGCTGCTATCAATCTATCCAGTCAAGAGCCGAGAACCCCAGAGAGGAAGAGCGGGTCTTCGCCGAGCTCAGGTGAGTAAAACGGTGGGGCTAGGGGGCCAGTCAGTGTCAGAAGTTTTTTCACCTTAATGCATAGGCTGCATTAAGGTGAAAAAACACAAGGGTTTACAACCCCTTTAAGGCTATTGATAAGCTTGCCATTAAGAAGTCGCCTGGGCCATATGGATTGACAGTGGAGTTTTATAAGCACTTTAAGGTTACTCTGTCCCCATATTTGATGGAGGTTTTTAATGGCTATCTGAGAGAGGTTTCGCTCTCTCCCTCCATGCGACAATCTGTGGTGATTCTTCTGTCAAAGGGTAAAGATTCTTCGAGAATTGAGAATTGGCGGCCCATTAGCCTTCTCAATGTTGATAGGAAGATAATGGCAAAAATAATTTTTTGGCGTTTATCGTCTGTAGCTGGCAATCTACTTTCCAGCCACCAGAACTCTTCGGTTCAGGGTAGAAGCACTTTTCTTTATCGTACATCATGGGACACAGAGCACCATAGTAATGACTATCTGGGTTATTTGCTACCTTTAGGTGATTGGACACTGGCAACCAATAGTAAGAAGGTTCCTCCCATATAACCCCCCCCATACAGGAAGTACCTTTAGTTTTTTGCCAGTGTCCTGAAGATGATGGTCACGGCTGTGGAAGCTCTTCAAATTTTCTTCAATAATGTCCCAGTGAGGATGTTATATCGGATCCATTCGGATGGCATTAAAAGCTAAAGTGGATGGTACCCGAGCCTTGGTTCAAGAACAAGGTTTTGCTTGTAATGTGTCCTTTTTAGGCGCTGGACCCTTGTTACATGGTATCCCTGGTCTTTATTTGCCCAAGGGAACCAAAAGGGTGCTTTACAGGTCCAGGGGTGTGGACCCCGTGCAATGGGGGACCCGGTCCCTGAAGGTCCTCAGAGGCGCTACCCACCGTGATGGAGGAAGACTGGGCCTATATTGGGTCCTGCAGCGAGGACTGGTGAGTACTCCCTCTGGGAGGCCTATCAATTTTCTGTTGTTTCCAGTATAAATGCCTTATGTAATCCCTGTGTCTCATTGCAAGTGGTTCTGTTGCAGAGCAAGCTGACAAATGCAGCTTATGTTTTTATCTCCTGCACATGGCGGCGGGTGCTGCGCACGCATGCACAGGGCATGCGTAGAGAGCGTGCGCCGCGTGCACGAGGTCGCCGCGCGGGCACGGCGTGCCTGTGTGTGTGCGCGTTGTACAGGGTGCGCATGCGTGGTAGAAAACATGGCCGCGCGTGCGTCACTGGGCGCGCACGAAATAAAGGGAGGTACGCTCCGACATGTCATTGCTGCTAGTCAGTTAAACTCAGCAGGGCCTCGTATGCGGTGCGACACAGAGGTCTGGGATTTTGAAATTGGACATTTGCAACAGGTTGAAGCCTGGTAAAGCTGTGGTGACGGCTGTGCGCTGGGCCCAGCTGGATAACTCAGAGGGAGTGCCTTTTTTTCCCTCAAACTTGTAAGCGATGTCTTCCAGGAAACGAGGTGTGGGAAGCAGGGCAAGTCCTGGGGTTAAAGGTACTCCTTCAAAAACAGGAGATCAACCTCAGGTTGCTGCAGCATCAGTCTCCCCTGAAAGACCTGCGGCATTTGGCCTAGCTGAGCCATTGCAGTTGTCAGGCATAGTGGCCACTACCAATATCCCTGCTTCAGCCTATGTTACTAAGGATGATTTAGCATCAGCCCTTGCTGGCCTTGAAGGCAAAATAGCAGGTATGATTGCTACAGTAACACAGGGAGGGAAGAAACGTCATAGATCTCCCTCCCCTGAGCCTGGTCCCAGTGATGAAACACTTGAGCACCAGGACCCGGTTGGCATGGTTCTTTGTGATTTGGATCCAGAATGGGCAGAGGATTTAGAGGAGGAGGCCGTTAAAGACAAAGAGGAAGGGGAGGCTGAACAGTCCTCGGCTGAGAATTCAGGTTCCGAAGAACCAATTTCAGCCTCCCAATCCCAAAAGATGTTTATCCAATCCTTGACTGAGATGGTGAGAGCTGGATTTAAATTACCTCCGGTACAGGGACCAGGACCCTCCTATTCTACATTAGGGTCCTTGCGTCCTCAACCAGGTCCCCAGGCGTTTCTTTTGCATCCTTTATTGGAACAGGTAATTTACGCTGACTGGGACCACCCGGACAGGACATACTTGCCTCCTAAAAGGTTTTCTTTTTATATCCTATGGAGGAAAAATTCAGGAAGAAGTGGGATACACCTTTGGTTGATGCTGCCATTTCTTCAGTGAATAAAAGTCTGATATGCCCAGTGGATAATGCCCAAGGATTTAAGGATCCAGCAGATAAAAAGCTGGAATCCTTACTAAAGGCTTCCTTTTCAGTGGCTGGGTCAACAGTACAACTGGCAGTAGCAGCTATCGGTATCTGTCAGGCATTGTAGGACCATTTTACGAAATTAGTCAGGAACCTGCCTGTTCAAGAGGAAGTTTCTGACGAACTATCAGAGCTACCTCGCGCCTTATGTTTTGCGGTAGATGCATTAAAAGATTCGATTCAGCAGATGTCTCGTTTTGCGAGATGCCATGCAAAAGGCTACTGGTGGCTTTTCCTTTTCACGGTGAGCTTTGGGGAAGATTTGGATAAATATATCCAAAAAATCTCAGGAGGGAAAAGCTCCTTGCTTCCAGTTAAAAGACGGGGTAAGCAGCCTTCCTTTAAAATTCCCAACGCTCCTGGGCCAGGTGCCTCTTCTCCTAAGGGGTATCGACAGCCTCAGCCACCTACCTTTAAGAAGCCTCAAGGTCAAAACAGACCTTGGTCCCAGAAGCCAGCCAAGACTAATTTCAAGTCTTCCTTGTGAAGGGGTGCCCCCACTCTTGCGAGTGGGGGGCAGACTGCGGTGGTTCGCAGATGCTTGGGGAAAGTTGGTTCAGGACAAGTGGGTTATTACCACCATTTCTCAGGGTTACAAAATAGTGTTTCGGGAGTTCCCCCCAACTCGGTATTTGGTATCCAGGGTTCCATCAGACCCAGGGAAAAAGAAGGGCCTATTCCTGGCTTTAGAACAACTGGAACGGCAGAAAGTAATCATCGAAGTTCCGCAAAAGGAAAAATTCAAAGGGTTCTACTCGAACCTGTTTACAGTGCCAAAGCCAAACGGAGAGGTAAGGCCCATCTTGGACCTCAAATCCCTTAATTCCTTCCTAAACGTCTGAACCTTCCGCATGGATTCGTTCAGTAATCACTTCCTTGAGAAAAGGAGACTTTTTAGCGTCCATAGACATCAAAGACGCATACCTGCACATACAGATTTTTGGCCCACATCAAAGATTCCTGCGGTTTGCTGTAGAGAGGTATCATTTCCAGTTTGTGGCACTTCCATTCGGTCTAGCCACAGCCCCTCGGGTCCTCACAAAGATTCTGGCCCCAGTATTGGCTTTCCTAAGGTCCCAGAAAATCGCAGTGGTAGGATATCTGGACGATCTTTTGTTAAGGGATCAAGCTTTCTCCACCTCAGTAAAAAACATTGCAACTACGGTCCGTTTCCTAAGGTTACTAGGCTGGATTCTAAATATGGACAAATCGGCCATTCGTCCAGCTCAGGCCTTAACATATCTGGGTCTGATCTTGGACACAACCCAAGAAAGGGTAATTCTACCTCCCTTAAGAGTCAGTTCTATAGTGGAGCTGGTTCAGAAGGTTAAGGTATATAGAAGGCCCTTCGATCCGTCTATGCATGAGACTGTTGGTCAAGATAGTGTCATATTTCAGCGCGGTTCCCTATGTGCAGTTTCATTCCAGGATATTCCAAAGAGCTATCCTGGAAGCTTGGGACAGGTCGATACAATCCTTGGATCATCCCATGTGTCTATCCCTACAGGTAAAAAGGGAACTCTCTTGGTGGTCAAAGACCAGCAACTTGAACAGCGGGAAATCCTTTCCACCAGTAACCTGGAGGGTAGTAACTACGGACGCCAGTCGTCTGGGCTGGGGAGCAGTCCTAGAGGAGGCTTCTGTTCAGGGATTATGGTCTCAGGTAGAGAAGACCTTACCCATCAATCTGCTAGAAATTCGGGCAGCTCGCTTAGCTCTCCTATTTTGGACATCCAGACTGCAGGGGTTTCCTGTCCGAATCCAATCCGACAACTCCACGGTGGTGGCATATATCAACCACCAAGGGGGCACCCGGAGCCGGGCAGCCCAAAGGGAAGTAGATCACATATTAACTTGGGCAGAGAGACATGTGCCATTTCTGTCGGCAGTATTTATTCCAGGGGTGGGCAATTGGCAAGCAGACTATCTAAGTTGCCAGCAGCTACTACAGGGAGAGTGGTCTCTTCACCCTTTGAACCAATTAGGCATATTCCCTCAATCCTGTTGACCAGGAAATTTGTTTTTCTTATAGCCATAACTTCGGTTAGAAGGGTGTCTGAATTGGCCGCCCTTTCATGTAAAGAACCGTTTCTATTTCTTTTTTTTTTCACAAATTTTTTTCTATTTCTACATTAGGACAAGGTGGTGATGCGCCCCTGTCCGGATTTTTTGCCTAAAGTGGTTTCCAGGTTTCATTTGAATCAGGATATCATTTTACCTTCCTTTTTCACAAATCCTAGATCTAAAGAGGAAAAATCACTTCACTCACTGGATATGGTGAGAGCGGTCAAGGTTTACTTAAACATGTCAGCTCCTTTTCGGAAGACTGACTCCCTTTTTGTCCTGCCAGAGGGTCCTAAGAGGGGACAGGCAGCAACTAGTTCAACTATCTCTAGGCGGATTCGCCAGCTCATTATCCAAGCTTATGAGTTGAAACGCAGGGTTCCACCTCAATATTTCAAAGCTCACTCTACTAGAGGAGGCTAGATTGGCTGAAGACCTTGTACAGAGGGGCTGAAAGCTTCATGTTAGTGAATGGTTGGATCGGACGGCCTTTTGAGAGTGGCTCGGGTGTGCATCAGGGGTGTCCTTTGAGTCCTCTGCTATACGCATTCACAATCGATCCTTTCATCCGGAGGTTAGAGGGCGGACCATTGTGTGGAGTGCCTTTGGGCATCCTGGTGAGCCTCCTCTGAGGGTCGTGGCCTATGCTGATGACATCTTTGTTTTCATCTCTGGGACAGAGGGTCATGGAGGAGGTGTTCTCAGTGATGGAGAAGTATGCTGGGGCATCTGGCTCAAAGATCAATCAGGATAAAAGTGACGTTTTTTGGATGGGTGAGGAAGGTGACGGCTTCGAGCTTCCGGACGTCCTCCCAGAGCCCCGACATGAAATTAAAGATTTAAGCATCAAATTTGGTCCCGGCGATTATGGCCTCGCCAATTGGGAAAGCAGGCTACAAGATTCCGATGCCAAGGTTGCCAGCCGGAAGGATTGGAAACTCTCTTACAGGGAAAGGATTGACCTGATTAAAACTTACCTGATCCCAGTATTTCTGTATGTCAGCTTTGTCTGTGTTTTTCCAGTGTCTCTCTATGCGAGAATCTACAGCTGTTTCTTCCAACTATTATGGGGGAACAAACTGAATCTCGTTAAGAGGTCTGTAACATACCTTCCCAGGCGGATGGGTGGCCAAGGTATGGGCAACCCGGTGGTCTTTTTTTTCTCTGATGTTTTTGAAACATAATTTTGCTAACATGCTGGCAGAAGAACCGCCAAGGTGGGTTGGCATTTTTCAGTCCTGGTTTAAGCCTTTTCTGGGAAGCTGGGAGAATGGTGGGCCAGTGAAAAGCCTGAGGTTCCGACATGGTGAGATCCCAGCCTATGTTGCCCCATGCCTGAAAATGCTTTGGCAGTGTTCAGTGACGGCGGAGGAAATTAAGTCTCTTCCTAGGAAGGACCTGGAGAGGAGGGTTGTTGAATCTGCCTTTAGGGAGCCACTGGCCTTGAGGGATTGTCCAGGCCCTGTAATGAGGGAGGGTCTTCGTTTGCTCAATCTAGAGAGAATCACTTTAAAGTTTTGGGATTTGGCCTGGCGCTCATTCCATGGCAGACTCTATTTAAAGGGCAACCTGAAGCATCGCTCTGCGGAGAACCATGGTTGTCCAAGAGTGGAATGTGGTGGGGTGGAAGAGACAATGCACATTTCTTGCTTCAGTGCCCCTTCAATATAGAAGTCTACAAGCGGGTGGGTGGGGCTCTGGGTATCCCTTTCCTTTCCCGCTTGACTTATGCGGAGTGGTCGTACGGGGCATTTGAGACATATCGGATTTTGATTTTGAGACACTTTTTCTAGTTAGCTTAGTAGTCCGTTTCTTCACATGGAATGCACGGTGTTGGGTTTCCATTCGGAAAAAAGTCCTTCCTGTCGAGGTGGTGGTGCACAACATACTGGGTGAGGTTGGTAAGATTCGGGGTCTTGAGAAAGACAGGTGGTGACCGGGGGCCTGGACAAAGGCGTGGAGGAATGTCAGGACTCCATAGCTGCTGTCTGTCAGTCTCTGGGTGTGCGGCTTTCTTTCTGTCCTTTCACGCCCCCTATATTTTTATATAAGATTGGATTTATGAAAAAGGGCCGCATGCATGGGTTTCATGTGTAATGGTTTCTTAGCCTGAGGGGGTGTTTAGGTGGAGGTTATGGCTTTGTTCAGGTTGGTATATTTAGTTTATCTTTATGTTTTTACTATGCTGATGTAAGTTATTTTTGTTTGTATATTTTTATTTATTTTGTATATATGTAAATATGTTTTTATTATGTTTGTAAGATTTTTAATAAATAAAAATTTACACTCTAATGTCCCTCCCCCACAGTCACACACTATTATTAGGTTTGCACTGATATCACTTTAAGACAGAGTACATGTACCAATACTTTTTTTTTCAAGTACTCGCTGATACCAATTACTGATACTTTTTTGAGGTGGCACTAATATGCAGCACTGATGGGCACTAATAGGTGGTACTGGTTGATGGGCACTGGTAGGTGGCACTTATGGGCAATGATAGGAGGCACTGATGGTCACTGGTAGGAGGCACTGATGGGTGCTGAAAGGCAGCACAGATTGGCCTCACTGCAACTTATAAAATAAATAATAATAAATATTATAATATATTTTTTATGTTGTTTCCCCAAGACAAATCGTTCCATCAGAATCGGCGGCGTCAAGGTGTTCTGACGGAACGTCACTTCAATTACCGGATCTGACGGGTCGCCAATTCTGACTGAACTATTTGTCTTGGGAAAACATAGCGGCTGCGGCTACATTTATATGAAGTTTGGGGTTGATGTCACTCCATGTTAGTACAATGCTGCGCCTCCTTCCATACCTTTAGACCAACATTGGTTGCTGGTTATTACCAGGTCCTGGGCATATACCACTTACTGCAACCAGCTCTGGCGCCTATTCCAAATTAAAGAGACTTAAAGCTGTACTGACCCGGGTTATATTTCCACCCATCTGCCCTCCTCTTATCCCAGCTATTCACCTCTTGGCGGCTTTGCCATTATTATTTATCCAATCACAACATAGGACCAATGACTACATTTCCAACCACCACTGCACACATTTCCTAAGCCCAGACTCACCACCTGAAGCCCCACCAATGTTATCATATAAAGGCTGATTGTATGAAATGATTGTATAGTGTGGAAGTCTCCATGTCTGTAGCTGTATTATTGTACACGGATAAAGCAATATGGTGGTTCTCTTCTAGATCAGATCCCCTCCCAGCCCGCCCATCATCAGGGTTCATTGGGGGGAATTGTTCATTGGTCGGTATATCTCAGCACTATCAGCGTTGTGTAGTGAGGGTGACATCCCATTAATAGATGGAAAGCTCTTTGTACATCCCGCTCTCTTGTGCTATAGTACTGTCTGTGTAATCATATGATCTTTCTGGCCTCACCTTCACAGGACATCACCCATCACTGTCCATATATACACAGTTGTGCTGTAAATTCTTGGGCTGTCTTGTATGAACGGCACGTTTGAGATCTCCCCAAAGGGGGTCTGTGACAGACCTAGCCGGGAGAGAGACTTTTGGAGGGGACTGTATGCTAGCCTCTTGCCGATCGATCGTGGGCCCTTGCATTTGGGGGAATGGTGCTCTTTGTGAGCTGTATGCCTGGGGACCCTTGAGGTGGTATTACTGTGGATTCGGGTCCTGGTCCCCCAGGACACACAGACTCTGGGGACCCTGGATTTGCCATATTAGAAATAGTGGCTGATTCATAATGCTGGGACAAATACTGTTAGGAGATGCTGATGTCAATTCCAGCCACCTGTCTGTCTGTTGCCTGCTAGAATGTGTATTGTAAGTCTGGGATCTAAGAGTCATTAGATCCCCATTGTTGTTTATGTTAACTAACTCTGCTATTGTATGAAGAAGAGTTCTGTGTTGATTTGTGATAATGTTGATTGGGTTTTCTGAGCTACAAGACAGCCAGTCTAGCCTAAAGGTCATGACTGAGTCATCTAGGCTGTCTAAAGGGATTAGTTAATTAGCCCATGGTAATTAGGTTTCTGGTCACAGGTGTATGTTCAGAGTAATATGAGCAGGAGGTATACACCTCCTCTTTTACTGTATAAAAGAGCCTGTATTTCTTTCAATAAAAGAGATTCCTGGTTAAACTTATATACAGCCTGCCTGGTGTTTGTTCTGAGCTACACAACTGGATTAGAACGGCACATAGCTGTAGTTCTAGTCCCGGAGCATCGGATGACCGAACCATCAGATGTTGCGATCTGCAATCTGATTCTATAGCCGCAGAGGAGTGTCGGGAGAGTGGAACCGAGCGAGCAAGGGGCTCGTTACAGGCTCAATGATATTGAGGTCAGGAGACTGAGATGGCCACTCCAGGTAGCCAATGACAGGTGGACTTAGCCTTGTGTTTTGGATCATTGTTATGTTGGAATGTCCAAGTACGTCCCATGTGCAGCTTCCTGGCTGATAAATGTAAATGTTCCTCCAGTATTTTTTGATAACATACTGCATTCATCTTGCCATCAATTTTGACCAAATTTCCTGTGGCTTTGTAGCTCACACATCCCCAAAACATCAGTGATCCACCTCCGTGTTTCACACTAGGAATAGTGGACCTTTCATCATAGGCCTTGTTGACTCCTCTCCAAATGTAGTGTTTATGGTTGTGGCCAAAAAGCTAAATTTTGGTCTCATCACTCCAAATGACTTTGTGGCAGAAGGTTTGAGGCTTGTCTCTGTGCTGTTTGGCGTATTGTAAGCGGATACTTTGTGGCATTTGCGTAGTAATAACTTTCTTCCGGCGACTCGACCATGCAGCCCATCTTTCTTCAAGTGCCTCCTTATTGTGCATCTGGAAACAGCCACACCACATGTCTTCAGAGAGTCCTGTATTTCACCGGAAGTTATTTGTGGGTTTTTCTTTGCATCCCGAACAATTTTCCTGGCAGTTGTGGCAGAAATTTTAGTTGGTCTACCCGACCGTGGTTTGGTTTCACCAGAACCCCTCATTTTCCACTTCTTGATTAGAGTTTGAACACTGCTGATTGGCATTCTCAAGTCCTTGGATGTCTTTTTATATCCCTTTCCTTTTTTTTTCAGTTCAACTACCTTTTCTCGCAGATCCTTTGACAATTCTTTTGCTTTCCCCATGACTCAGAATCCAGAAACGTCAGCACTGGGTGAAAGATGCAAGGGTCTGTCAGGAGTCCAGAAACTCATTGACCTTTTATACACCCACACTAATTACAAGCAAACAGATCATAGGTGAGGATGGTTCCCTTTATTAGCCATTCAAACCCCTTCGTGTCAACTTGTGTGCATGTTATCAGGCCAAAATCACGGGGGTATGTAAACTTTTGATCAGGGTCATTTGGGTAGTTTCTATTGTCATTATGATTTAAAAATAAATAAATGGCTTCAAGCAAACACTAACCATGAGGGAAAGAAATGCTTTTGTGTTATCAATCATATTCTCTGAAAGATTGCCAAGAAATCATAAATTCTGCCAGGGTGTGTAAACTTATGAGCGCAACTGTATCATCCATCTACTGAACCTATTATCATCATCTAGAAGAAGAATGAAGATCTCATTACCTTTCAGGTGTAGCGGATATTCTTTTACAATTGTCTTTCCACTATGAGTGATCTCCAGGCGGATGGGAACTCCGTGTTCTTCAGATGTCGGAGTGAATGTCAGCTCTGTGGTTCCAGAGCAGATCCTGGATTCTGGGCCTTCCTGGAAGTTTTCTGTCCAATCACCACACTTGAATTTGGTTAATCCCCGATACCACTGAATGGTGGGATTTTTAGGATACATATTATTGATTGCACAGGATAATGTCACCGTCTTCTCAGGCTCAGGCTGTGGGGGGTCACATTGTATGTCATCCAGTTTGGGCGGAGAGACTGCAATATAGAGGAAGCCCAGTGTTATACATCATGACATCATCTGTACAGGAACATCTCATACAGGACATATGTAAGAATCAGGACAATGGAGAAGACATTGAAGTTTATGTAATACTAGGAGAAAAAAAAAAAAGGAGTACCACTAATAAATCCCTCTCTGTATAATATCGGGATATTGGAAGGACACATTGCCCAGACTGCACTGTCCTGTCATTGTGATGGGAACTTCCTGTCACATCCAATCCCCCTGAAGTAGTAAGTGTCTCCATATTATTGCATATGGTCTGGGAAAGGTGACATTACATGGAGAGGTTTGTCCAACTTACATAATTCTTTCAGTGTCCAGATGACGGGTTTTGGTCTCGATAGGCTGGCATGCTCAACCTGACATCGTAATTTCTTCCCCAGATCCTTCATTGTTGGGGTGTAACTGGAAGTGCTGGTCACATGATATAGTCCTTCATTATCCGGGAGGGGGGCAGTGGTTTGTGATGATATTATGACATCATCTTCCGTGTACCATGTGACTTGTATGTCTGACGGGTAGAATGAATGAATCCTACAGGAGAGATCCAACTTCTCACCGACACAAACAACTTCCTGAGTCTTCATTATGGGGTCCAATACCGGAACCGCTAAAATAACACAAAGAGAAGTCAGACCGGAATAATAGTCATTGTTTTATATACATTTTACATGTAATAAGAATATTACCATGAAATAGACATATAATAAGAGCTGCCGGATAGATGAAGGAATTGCACTGCTCAGGGGCTCAGAATCAGTACAATCCATGGAGAAGAGGATCTCCAATGTGCTGAGAGACCAAAGAGTGAGCAGAAGGTTTGGGCAGCTCAGAAATCACATATCTGATCTTATTATTTCATTTGGGGGCAAACCTGTCATATTCAGAGGAATGGGTGCCCACCGTCATACCCTCCTCTCCTGTACATACTGCCCACTGTCATATCCTCCTCTCCTGTACATACCGCCCACTGTCATACCCTACTCTCCTGTATATACCGCCCACTGTCATACCCTCCTCTCCTGTACATACTGCCCACTGTCATACCCTCCACACTCCTCTCCTGTACATACCGCCCACTGTCATATCCTCCACACTCCTCTCCTGTATATACCGCCCACTGTCATATCCTCCTCTCCTGTATATACCGCCCACTGTCATATCCTCCTCTCCTGTATATACCGCCCACTGTCATACCCTCCTCTCCTGTACATACTGCCCACTGTCATACCCTCCTCTCCTGTATATACCACCCACTGTCATACCCTCCTCTCCTGTACATACTGCCCACTGTCATACTCTACTCTCCTGTATATACTGCCCACTCTCATATCCTCCTCTCCTGTACATACTGCCCACTGTCATACCCTCCACACTCCTCTCCTGTACATACTGCCCACTGTGATACCCTCCACACTCCTCTCCTGTACATACCGCCCACTGTGATACCCTCCACACTCCTCTCCTGTACATGCCGCCCACTGTCATACCCTCACACTCCTCTCCTGTACATACCGCCCACTGTCATACCCTCCTCTCCTGTACATGCCGCCCACTGTCATACCCTCACACTCCTCTCCTGTACATACCACCCACTGTCATACCCTCCTCTCCTGTACATACCACCCACTGTCATACCCTCCTGTACATACTGCTCACTGTTCTACCCTTCACACTCCTCTCCTGTACATACTGCCCACTGTCATACCCTCCACACTCCTCTCCTGTACATACTGCCCACTGTCATACCCTCCACACTCCTCTCCATACTGCCCACTGTCATATCCTCCACACTCCTCTCCTGTACATACTGCCCACTGTCATATCCTCCACACTCCTCTCCTGTACATATCACCCACTGTCATACCCTCCACACTCCTCTTCTGTACATACTGCACACTGTCATATCCTCCACACTCCTCTCCTGTACATACCGCCCACTGTCATACCCTCCACACTCCTCTCCTGTACATACCGCCCACTGTGATACCCTCCACACTCCTCTCCTGTACATAGTGCCCACTGTCATACCCCCCACACTCCTCTCCTGTACATGCCGCCCACTGTCATACCCTCACACTCCTCTCCTGTACATACCGCCCACTGTCATACCCTCCTCTCCTGTACATGCCGCCCACTGTCATACCCTCACACTCCTCTCCTGTACATACCACCCACTGTCATACCCTCCTCTCCTGTACATACCACCCACTGTCATACCCTCCTGTACATACTGCTCACTGTTCTACCCTTCACACTCCTCTCCTGTACATACTGCCCACTGTCATACCCTCCACACTCCTCTCCTGTACATACTGCCCACTGTCATACCCTCCACACTCCTCTCCATACTGCCCACTGTCATAGCCGCCACACTCCTCTCCTGTACATACTGCCCACTGTCATATCCTCCACACTCCTCTCCTGTACATATCACCCACTGTCATACCCTCCACACTCCTCTTCTGTACATACTGCACACTGTCATATCCTCCACACTCCTCTCCTGTACATACCGCCCACTGTCATACCCTCCACACTCCTCTCCTGTACATACCGCTCACTGTAATATCCTCCACACTCCTCTCCTGTACATACCGCTCACTGTCATATCCTCCACACTCCTCTCCTGTACATACCGCCCACTATCATATCCTCCACACTCCTCTCCTGTACATATCACCCACTGTCATACCCTCCACACTCCTCTCCTGTACATACCGCCCACTGTCATACCCTCCACACTCCTCTCCTGTACATACCACCCACTGTCAAATCCTCCACACTCCTCTCCTGTACATACCTCCCACTGTCATACCCTCCACACTCCTCTCCTGTACATACCACCCACTGTCATATCCTCCACACTCCTCTCCTGTACATACCGCTCACTGTCATACCCTCCACACTCCTCTCCTGTACATACTGCCCACTGTCATATGCTCCACACTCCTCTCCTGTACATACCGCTCACTGTCATACCCTCCACACTCCTCTCCTGTACATACCACCCACTGTCATATCCTCCACACTCCTCTCCTGTACATACCGCTCACTGTCATACCCTCCACACTCCTCTCCTGTACATACCGCCCACTGTCATATCCTCCACACTCCTCTCCTGTACATACCGCCCACTGTCATACCCAGCACACTCCTCTCCTGTACATAGTGCCCACTGTCATACCCTCCACACTCCTCTCCTGTACATACCGCCCACTGTCATACCCTCCACACTCCTCTCCTATACATACAGCCCACTGTCATACCCTCCACAGTCCTCTCCTGTACATAGTGCCCACTGTCATACCCCCCACTCTCCTCTCCTGTACATACCGCCCACTGTCATATCCTCCACACTCCTCTCCTGTACATACCGCCCCCATCATACCCTCCACACTCCTCTCCTGTACATACCACCCACTGTCACACCCTCCACACTTCTCTCCTGTACATACCGCTCACTGTCATATCCTCCACACTCCTCTCCTGTACATAGTGCCCACTGTCATACCCCCCCACACTCCTCTCCTGTACATACTGCCCACTGTCATACCCTCCACACTCCTCTCCTGTACATACCGCCCACTGTCATACCCTCCACACTCCTCTCCTGTACATACCGCCCACTGTCATACCCTCCACACTCCTCTCCTGTACATACCGCCCACTGTCATACCCTCCACACTCCTCTCCTGTACATAGTGCCCACTGTCATACCCCCCACACTCCTCTCCTGTACATACCGCCCACTGTCATATCCTCCACACTCCTCTCCTGTACATACCACCCACTGTCATATCCTCCACACTCCTCTCCTGTACATACTGCTCACTGTCATATCCTCCACACTCCTCTCCTGTACATACCACCCACTGTCATATCCTCCACACTCCTCTCCTGTACATACTACCCACTGTCATACCCTCCACACTCCTCTCCTGTACATACCGCTCACTGTCATACCCTCCACACTCCTCTCCTGTACATACCACCCACTGTCATATCCTCCACACTCCTCTCCTATACATACTGCCCACTGTCATATCCTCCACACTTCTCTCCTGTACATACAGCCCACTGTCATATCCTCCACACTCCTCTCCTGTATATACCGCCCACTGTCATATCCTCCACACTCCTCTCCTGTACATACCACCCACTGTCATACCCTCCACACTCCTCTCCTGTACATAGCGCTCACTGTCATATCCTCCACACTCCTCTCCTGTACATACCGCCCACTGTCATACCCTCCACACTCCTCTCCTGTACATACCGCCCACTGTCATATCCTCCACACTCCTCTCCTGTATATACCGCCCACTGTCATATCCTCCTCTCCTGTATATACCGCCCACTGTCATACCCTCCTCTCCTGTACATACTGCCCACTGTCATACTCTACTCTCCTGTATATACTGCCCACTCTCATATCCTCCTCTCCTGTACATACTGCCCACTGTCATACCCTCCACACTCCTCTCCTGTACATACTGCCCACTGTGATACCCTCCACACTCCTCTCCTGTACATACCGCCCACTGTGATACCCTCCTCTCCTGTACATGCCGCCCACTGTCATACCCTCACACTCCTCTCCTGTACATACCGCCCACTGTCATACCCTCCTCTCCTGTACATGCCGCCCACTGTCATACCCTCACACTCCTCTCCTGTACATACCACCCACTGTCATACCCTCCTCTCCTGTACATACCACCCACTGTCATACCCTCCTGTACATACTGCTCACTGTTCTACCCTTCACACTCCTCTCCTGTACATACTGCCCACTGTCATACCCTCCACACTCCTCTCCTGTACATACTGCCCACTGTCATACCCTCCACACTCCTCTCCATACTGCCCACTGTCATATCCTCCACACTCCTCTCCTGTACATATCACCCACTGTCATATCCTCCACACTCCTCTCCTGTACATACCACCCACTGTCATATCCTCCACACTCCTCTCCTGTACACACAGCCCACTGTCATATCCTCCACACTCCTCTCCTGTACATACCACCCACTGTCATACCCTCCACACTCCTCTTCTGTACATACTGCACACTGTCATATCCTCCACACTCCTCTCCTGTACATACCGCCCACTGTCATATCCTCCACACTCCTCTCCTGTACATACCGCTCACTGTCATATCCTCCACACTCCTCTCCTGTACATACCGCTCACTGTCATATCCTCCACACTCCTCTCCTGTACATACCACCCACTGTCATACCCTCCACACTCCTCTCCTGTACATACCACCCACTGTCAAATCCTCCACACTCCTCTCCTGTACATACCTCCCACTGTCATACCCTCCACACTCCTCTCCTGTACATACCGTCCACTGTCATATCCTCCATACTCCTCTCCTGTACATACCGCCCACTGTCATACCCTCCACACTCCTCTCCTGTACATATCACCCACTGTCATACCCTCCACACTCCTCTCCTGTACATACCGCCCACTGTCATACCCTCCACACTCCTCTCCTGTACATACCACCCACTGTCAAATCCTCCACACTCCTCTCCTGTACATACCTCCCACTGTCATACCCTCCACACTCCTCTCCTGTACATACCGTCCACTGTCATATCCTCCATACTCCTCTCCTGTACATACCGCCCACTGTCATACCCTCCACACTCCTCTCCTGTACATAGTGCTCACTGTCATACCCTCCACACTCCTCTCCTGTACATACCACTCACTGTGATATCCTCCACACTCCTCTCCTGTACATACCGCCCACTGTCATATCCTCCACACTCCTCTCCTGTACACACAGCCCACTGTCATATCCTCCACACTCCTCTCCTGTACATACCACCCACTGTCATACCCTCCACACTCCTCTTTTGTACATACTGCACACTGTCATATCCTCCACACTCCTCTCCTGTACACACAGCCCACTGTCATATCCTCCACACTCCTCTCCTGTACATACCGCCCACTGTCATATCCTCCACACTTCTCTCCTGTACATACCGCCCACTGTCATACCCTCCACACTCCTCTCCTGTACATACCGCTCACTGTCATATCCTCCACACTCCTCTCCTGTACATACCGCTCACTGTCATATCCTCCACACTCCTCTCCTGTACATACCGCTCACTGTCATATCCTCCACACTCCTCTCCTGTACATACCGCTCACTGTCATATCCTCCACACTCCTCTCCTGTACATACCGCTCACTGTCATATCCTCCACACTCCTCTCCTGTACATACCGCCCACTATCATATCCTCCACACTCCTCTCCTGTACATATCACCCACTGTCATATCCTCCACACTCCTCTCCTGTACATACCGCCCACTGTCATACCCTCCACACTCCTCTCCTGTACATACCACCCACTGTCAAATCCTCCACACTCCTCTCCTGTACATACCTCCCACTGTCATACCCTCCACACTCCTCTCCTGTACATACCGTCCACTGTCATATCCTCCATACTCCTCTCCTGTACATACCGCCCACTGTCATACCCTCCACACTCCTCTCCTGTACATACCACCCACTGTCATACCCTCCACACTCCTCTCCTGTACATACCACCCACTGTCAAATCCTCCACACTCCTCTCCTGTACATACCTCCCACTGTCATACCCTCCACACTCCTCTCCTGTACATACCGTCCACTGTCATATCCTCCATACTCCTCTCCTGTACATACCGCCCACTGTCATACCCTCCACACTCCTCTCCTGTACATATCACCCACTGTCATACCCTCCACACTCCTCTCCTGTACATACCGCCCACTGTCATACCCTCCACACTCCTCTCCTGTACATACCGCTCACTGTCATATCCTCCACACTCCTCTCCTGTACATACCGTCCACTGTCATATCCTCCATACTCCTCTCCTGTACATACCGCCCACTGTCATACCCTCCACACTCCTCTCCTGTACATACCACCCACTGTCATACCCTCCACACTCCTCTCCTGTACATACTGCCCACTGTCATATGCTCCACACTCCTCTCCTGTACATACCGCTCACTGTCATACCCTCCACACTCCTCTCCTGTACATACCACCCACTGTCATATCCTCCACACTCCTCTCCTGTACATACCGCTCACTGTCATACCCTCCACACTCCTCTCCTGTACATACTGCCCACTGTCATATCCTCCACACTCCTCTCCTGTACATACCGCCCACTGTCATACCCAGCACACTCCTCTCCTGTACATAGTGCCCACTGTCATACCCTCCACACTCCTCTCCTGTACATATCGCCCACTGTCATACCCTCCACACTCCTCTCCTATACATACCGCCCACTGTCATACCCTCCACACTCCTCTCCTGTACATAGTGCCCACTGTCATACCCCCCACTCTCCTCTCCTGTACATACCGCCCACTGTCATATCCTCCACACTCCTCTCCTGTACATACCGCCCCCATCATACCCTCCACACTCCTCTCCTGTACATACCACCCACTGTCACACCCTCCACACTTCTCTCCTGTACATACCGCTCACTGTCATATCCTCCACACTCCTCTCCTGTACATAGTGCCCACTGTCATACCCCCCACACTCCTCTCCTGTACATACCGCCCACTGTCATACCCTCCACACTCCTCTCCTGTACATAGTGCCCACTGTCATACCCCCCACACTCCTCTCCTGTATATACTGCCCACTGTCACACCCTCCACACTCCTCTCCTGTACATACCACCCACTGTCATATCCTCCACACTCCTCTCCTGTACATAGTGCCCACTGTCATACCCCCCACACTCCTCTCCTGTACATACTGCCCACTGTCATACCCTCCACACTCCTCTCCTGTACATACCGCCCACTGTCATACCCTCCACACTCCTCTCCTGTACATACCGCCCACTGTCATACCCTCCACACTCCTCTCCTGTACATAGTGCCCACTGTCATACCCCCCACACTCCTCTCCTGTACATACCGCCCACTGTCATATCCTCCACACTCCTCTCCTGTACATACCACCCACTGTCATATCCTCCACACTCCTCTCCTGTACATACTGCTCACTGTCATATCCTCCACACTCCTCTCCTGTACATACCACCCACTGTCATATCCTCCACACTCCTCTCCTGTACATACTACCCACTGTCATACCCTCCACACTCCTCTCCTGTACATACCGCTCACTGTCATATCCTCCACACTCCTCTCCTATACATACTGCCCACTGTCATATCCTCCACACTTCTCTCCTGTACATACAGCCCACTGTCATATCCTCCACACTCCTCTCCTGTACATACCGCTCACTGTCATACCCTCCACACTCCTCCCCTGTACATACCACCCACTGTCATACCCTCCACACTCCTCTCCTGTACATAGCGCTCACTGTCATATCCTCCACACTCCTCTCCTGTACATACCGCCCACTGTCATATCCTCCACACTCCTCTCCTGTACATACCGCCCACTGTCATACCCTCCACACTCCTCTCCTGTACATACCACCCACTGTCATATCCTCCACACTCCTCTCCTGTACATACCGCCCACTGTCATACCCTCCACACTCCTCTCCTGTACATAGTGCCCACTGTCATACCCCCCACACTCCTCTCCTGTACATACCGCCCACTGTCATATCCTCCACACTCCTCTCCTGTACATACCACCCACTGTCATACCCTCCACACTCCTCTCCTGTACATACTGCTCACTGTCATATCCTCCACACTCCTCTCCTGTACATACCACCCACTGTCATATCCTCCACACTCCTCTCCTGTACATACTACCCACTGTCATACCCTCCACACTCCTCTCCTGTACATACCGCTCACTGTCATATCCTCCACACTCCTCTCCTATACATACTGCCCACTGTCATATCCTCCACACTTCTCTCCTGTACATACAGCCCACTGTCATATCCTCCACACTCCTCTCCTGTACATACCGCCCACTGTCATACCCTCCACACTCCTCTCCTGTACATACCGCCCACTGTCATATCCTCCACACTCCTCTCCTGTACATACCGCCCACTGTGATATCCTCCACACTCCTCTCCTGTACATACCACCCACTGTCATACCCTCCACACTCCTCTCCTGTACATACCACCCACTGTCATATCCTCCACACTCCTCTCCTGTACATACCGCCCACTGTCATATCCTCCACACTCCTCTCCTGTACATACCGCTCACTGTCATATCCTCCACACTCCTCTCCTATACATACCGCTCACTGTCATACCCTCCACACTCCTCTCCTGTACATACCGCCCACTGTCATATCCTCCACACTCCTCTCCTGTACATACCGCCCACTGTGATATCCTCCACACTCCTCTCCTGTACATACCACCCACTGTCATACCCTCCACACTCCTCTCCTGTACATACCACCCACTGTCATATCCTCCACACTCCTCTCCTGTACATACCGCCCACTGTCATATCCTCCACACTCCTCTCCTGTACATACCGCCCACTGTCATACCCTCCACACTCCTCTCCTGTACATACCGCTCACTGTCATATCCTCCACACTCCTCTCCTATACATACTGCCCACTGTGATATCCTCCACACTCCACTCCTGTACATAGTGCTCACTGTCATACCCCCCACACTCCTCTCCTGTACATAGTGCCCACTGTCATACCCTCCACACTCCTCTCCTGTACATACATTCCAGCTCTGACATATATTGCCACTCTCTATATATAGACCTGGGATGGAATCTCCTGGACATGCTGCAATGTCTGAGTGTTTCTTGGGCTCCATTAATGGCTGGGGGCCATGGCAGATTCCCAGTATCCCCAAAAAATGCTGATGCTGTTTTGGGGGGTTGGTTTGGATAACTCCGTAGTCTGCACCCAGAAACATCAATGAGGGGAAAACAACACAAACCACGTGTGCCAATACTCACCGGTCACATTCAGGGTCTGCTCTCTTTCCTCCTGGTGATCTGTAGCGGGGTGGAAGGTTCTACAGATATATGTCACTCCATCATCTTCTCTTATAGTTGGTTTCATGATCAGAGCACTTGTATAGCTGTAGGATTTATCTTCATGCTCATTTTCTTGTACTTTATGGGAATATTTATCACTGTGAATGGTGTTACTCCCAGAATTCCATGTTACCAGTTCAGTCTCTCGGTGGTTCCTCTCCCTCCTCAGCCAGGTGATGGACAAAACTCGCGGTTTAAACCCATTTATTGGACAGGTCAGAGTCAGCTGCTCATCATGGGTGACACGTTCCGGGGACATGATGGACAATAACTTGGGAGGAACTAAATAAGAGAATTTATACATTTATTCAGTAAAAATATAAAGCAATGTACCATACTTGTTAAAGAATCTGTAAACCCAATCACTAATGTCTAATAGAAGCTTTAACATGTTCCCGTCAATTCTAAAGTAATTTTCAATCTTTGTAAATCTGCAGCTGTCATTAAAAAAATTCCTGAAGATCCTGCCATGAAGATCCTTGTTCAGACAGTTCCTGTTATAGGGTGTGTTGTGGAAACTTTTATTAATATATGTTATCAGATGTCCCCCGGTGTTAGTTTTGCTGTAATACGCTCATGTGAGGGTATTCCCACATACAGATATTGGTGGAAGACCATTGGCTGCGGAAACCTTCCTGTGGACACGGCAGATCTGTTTGCTTTTTAAGGATGTCCGTTTATGCCTCACCAGGGACTGGCCACTCCATGGCGACCGCATCTAAACTCCTAAGTAAGTAGATTTGCGTACATGGGAACCATAGCATAACCATACAAAATTATGGCCCACTGCACCATGATAGAGTATGGCTCGCATCATTGGAAGCGGTGGGAGTGTGCACACGATTGTGTTCAGAACCATGTGCTTGCCTCTGCAAACGAGCATCTGCACATGACACTACTGCACTTGTATTTGAATATATACATCTGTGTGATTGGTTCTTTTGAATGAATACAAGTGTCTGATTGGCTGATTCTAAAGCCACCACCTTCCTTTGTTCAGTGACAACAAAGGTAAAATGGCACAAAATACCAGCCAAACATGAAAAAACATCCAGGATAAAAAAAATGTGTAATATGAAGTAGTGTCCAGAAAAAAAAGGTATAAGACCGTAATGTTAGCGTACATGAAAGATAGATGGTGATATCTAAAACCATATATGCTAGGAAGCTGAAGTCCCAAGAAAATGGAAAGTTCAAATAAAAATGATACTGAGCACCAGCGGCACCTCCCTTGAGAGTAGAAGCAAAAACTCTGAAAGGTAATGTAGAGATAAAAAGGTGCGCCAATCTAAGTGTAGTATCCAAGATAACACTTTATTAAATATATATAAAAAAAGAACGGCCAAATGGCTACTCACAAAGGATCAGTGGGGATAAAGCATGTAATAACATAGAGATGGCCCATAGGCAAAACGCTGTGGGGAGGTGTAGACAAGCTGTCTGTGGCGTGTAGTCCTCTGCTGGTGGGAGCTTCGGCATGAGAAGAGCGGAATAGCCGCAGTGCCGGTCCGACCTTGCTGACACTGCGGCTATTCTGCTCTTCTCATGCAGAAGCTCCCACCAGCAGAGGACTACACGCCACAGACAGCTTGTCTACACCTCCCCACAGCGTTTTGCCTATGGGCCATCTCTATGTTATTACATGCTTTATCCCCACTGATCCTTTGTGAGTAGTCATTTGGCCGTTCTTTTTTTATATATATTTAATAAAGTGTTATCTTGGATACTACACTTAGATTGGCGCACCTTTTTATCTCTACATTACCTTCCTTTGTTCATTCATGTGTTTAGTATAAAGGCAGCCTGGCTATTCTCTGGAGGATTCTGCTAAGCTCGAGGTGATACCAGCGTCTGTTTGGGTTACTTGGAGAGGTAAACGAGCGCGCTTTCCCTGCATTTTATGAGAGAGTTGTATTTGTGCTTTTAAGCGCAAAGAAATGATATGCTTATAGGGAGAAGCTTAAAATTTCCCTGACCTGTGACAACTCTCTGACTCTGTCCCCCAACTCTGCTCTTTGGGCCAAATTTAGACCATGTGGGGAATGGAGCTCTTCAGGTTCAGGGGGGTCCCTCATACACGGAGTTAGTTTACATTCTCAGTGACAATCATGCGTATACACACCCACAGTCATGAACCACCTTCCTTAACCGCTTGCCGACCGGCGCACGCCGATGTACGTCGGCAGAGCGGCACGGCTGGGCAAATGGGCGAACCTGTACGTCCATTTGAATTTCCCGCCGTGCCCGTGCGTGCGCGCCGGCTGGGCGCTCCGTGAGTCGGGTCGCGGGTCCCGCGGACTCGATCGCCGCGGGGAGACCCGCGATCGCCTCACGGAGCGGATGAACGGGGAGATGCCGTTGTAAACAGAATCTCCCCGTTCTGCCTAGTGACAAGTGTCACTCGATCTCTGCTCCCTGTCATCGGAGCAGAGATCAGTGACGTCAGCCACACAGCCCATCCCCCTACAGTTAGTAATCACTCCCTAGGACACACTTAACCCTTCCCCGCCCCCTAGTGGTTAACCCCTCTTCACTGCCAGTGTCATTTACACAGTAATCAGTGCATTTTTAATCGCACTGATCGCTGTATAAATGACAATGGTCCCAAAAATGTGTCAAAAATGGCCGACATGTCCGCCATAACGTCGCAGTCACAATAAAAATCGCTGATCGCCGCCATTACTAGTAAAAAAAAAATTATTAATAAAAATGCCATAAAACTAGCCCCTATTTAGTAAACGCTATAACGTTTGCGCAAACCAATTAATAAACGCTTATTGCGATTTTTTTTACCAAAAATATGTAGAAGAATACGATCGGCCTAAACTGAAGAAAAAAAATGTTTTTTTTATATATTTTTAGGGGATATTTATTATAGCAAAATGTAAAAAATAATGCGTTTTTTTCAAAATTGTCGCTCTTATTTTGTTTATAGCGCAAAAAATAAAAATCACAGAGGCGATCAAATACCACCAAAAGAAAGCTCTATTAGTGGGCAAAAAAGGACGTCAACTTTGTTTGGGAGCCAAGTCGCATGACCGCGCAATTGTCAGTTAAAGTGACGCAGTGCCGAATCGCAAATAATGCTCTGGTCAGGAAGGGGGTAAATCCTTCCGGGGCTGAAGTGGTTAAGCAAAAGCACTCTATGGGGTTGATTTACTGAAGGACAATAGACTGCGCACTCTGCAAGTGCAGTTGCAGTAATTTTCCCTTAATAAAGCTTAATAAATGAGGGGAAGCTCTGCTGATTTCCATCATCCAATCATGTGCAAGCAAAAATGCTTTTTCTTTTTTACTTTCCTTGCACCTGATAGGGTATTTGTCACAAAGTGAAGCTTCACCACATTACATTTATTATTATTATACAGGATTTATATGGCGCCAACAGTTTGCGAAGCTTACAATTATTAATAAAAACAAGTGCAACTTTATTTGCAAAGGGCACAGTCTATTTGCCTTTAGTAAATCAACCCCATTGTGTGGTATGCCTGAGCTGCCAAAATTTGTTTTTAAAAATGATACAATATACCAGTCCAGAGTAAAACCTTTTACCGCGGATGGCAGGCAAAATATTACTTCACAAGATACAATAAATAAAAGAATTTTTTTTTTTTATTATAATATTATTTTATTATTTATATCTTTCTTTAATATTGTTTTATATTATTTTTGTATGGAGGATGCCCCTTTTGTCAGGGGGCCCAGGGCAGTTTCCCCTTTTGCCCCCTTATAAATCCGGTACTGGTTACATGGGCTTCTGATGGAGACTAGAAGTGACCGTTCACACACACACACACACACACATTACACAGACATGGTCTACTGTTGTCACCATCAGGAAACCCACCCTGAGATATGCCATATAGCCATCTCTGGAGGGCATGTGGACTTCAAATGGCTGCAAAGAGGTTGCAAAACAGGATCTTAAATGAAAGTATTCTCAGCGGTTCATCTGGATATCTATCCTCCAATTTTCATTAGGCCTTGCACATGAATCACATAGTTGGTGCTTCCCTCTTCTATGTAGTACTAGGAAGGAGGGGGTCCTTCTCACTGGGAGGCTCCCAACAAGTTAGAAATGTCCTCATGATAATAAACACCTTCCTACCCCAATAAAGCCCACTAATGCCCCCTAGGACAGGAGTAGGCAACCTCGGCCATCCAGCTGTTTTGAAACTACAAGTCCCATGAGACATTGCAAGACCCCGACAATCACAGGCATGACTCCAGGAGACAGAGGCATGATGGGATTTGTAGTTTCACCACAGCTGGAGGGCCGAAGTTGCCTATCCCTGATCTAGGAGGTCAGAAAAGAAAAATCAATGCAAGTTATGCTCAGAAATGTGTGAATATCATATAATAGACAATTAAAGCTTTAGAAAGAAACCATTTCATGTAGAAGAGAAGAGTCTCACCTCCAATGACGTTGAGTATCCTGTGTACTGAGACCGGAGAGGTCAGTGCCGGGTGTTTTACATGGACAGATAATTCCGCTTCTTTATCCAGGTCATAGCTGGGAGTTATCTGGAGAGAACACTGACAGATGAATGCACCAAGATTCTTCCTACTGATAACAGGAATCATCTCCAGCTGTAGAGGGATGTCCTCGTGTCCTGCAGATCCATTCATCAGTTGTCTCCCCTCCTCCATATCTACATCTTTAGGAGTGAGGTGACCTCCAGACCTCCAGGTATAGATGGTCCTCATCTCCTCCTCCCCGGATCTTCTCATACACACTGAGATTTCTATGTTGTTGGGTCTGAAGTCCATAATCTGACAAGTCAGAGTCGTCCTGTTCAAGTCAATCAGATAATTGTTCCCGGTAATCTGAGAGAGAATGGGAGGATCTGCAAGAGGAAATCATTGTACGGATTATTACATTTACTATGTGATCAATCCCAGGACATTGGATAGGACACCTCTACTGGAGGCCATAGGGGATAGATAAAAAGTAAAAAGCTAAGGATTCATCAAAAGTTACCAAACTTATAAATAACAAAAAAGTCATCAGAAGGTGGAAAATCCCTTTAATGAATTGTAAGGTCACTAGTATAAATGACACATCTAGAATGACTGTCGGCTCTTACAACACATGATCAGCTGCTTATTTCCAGGAACAATCCCAATCCCGGCACAGACAGTACAACACGGCAATCAGAATCTGGACAATGAACAGACAGTGTACACTACTTAACCCTAACCTATCAACCCCTTAAGGCGGGCCCTACCAAACATTTCACATTAGCTTTGCGGAATTTAATCATTAGAGGTAGGGGAATGGGTTTACTAAACCCCAAAACAAGCGATTATCTTCTAACACAGAATCCAGTAATGTCTGTTTTTCATTTGTTTACCGAAGATGCATAAGTCATGGCAGACCATGCAAGGCTGCCCTATTGTAGCTGGCATCGGCTCCCTTTTAGAACGATTAGGACAATGGGTGGACAAACACCTTCAACCACTAGTCCACAGGCTACCATTAAAGACACAGGCACAGTACTTTCCTAGATTCAAATAATTCATTATATTCCTAGCTTTCTATGGGTAACACTAGATGTAAAAGCATTGTATTAATGTATTCCTTACCATGATCTAGCCCTCCAAGCAGTGAAATACCATCTGGAACAATAAAAGTCATACACAAAAGAACTACAAGAATATCTGCTCCAATGTATAAGGTTTCTATTAACACATAATTCCTTTATGTTCGATGGCTCCTATTATTTACAATCTTGCAGAGCATTTATGGGAGCAAAATTTCCCCCTAATATGGAAAATCTTTATATAGGTTGGTAGGAGGAAGTTTTTATTTTCTCACACCAGAACCCATATGTTAGACATTTACATTGGTTTGGTTGTTTCATAGACGAACTCTTCAGGACCGTCTTTAATATGGTTTGGGCCCTGGGTAAGAATTTTTTTTGCCCCCCCCCCCATGCAATTTTGCTCTTCACCCCAACATCTCAAAAAACAGAAACACACATAGAGTTATCTAAATAAAACTTTGCAGACCCCCTTCACAGCAGTCCCACAGTGTCCTCAGTTCCCTTTCATGTAACAGCCCCCCATTACATTGCAGCCTCTTCACATCACAGCCCCCCATTACATTGCAGCCTCTTCACATCACAGCCCCCCATTACATTGCAGCCTCTTCACATCACAGCCCCCCATTACATTGCAGCCTCTTCACATCACAGCGTCCCAATTACATTGCAGACATTTCCACATTAACCACTTAAGGACCGCCTCAGGGCGATGTACGTCGGCAAGGTGGCACGGGCAGGCAAAATCACGTACATACATGTGATTTGCCTCCCGCGGGTGGGGGGTCCGATCGGACCTCCGCAAGGTGCCCGAAGCGATTCTCTTTTGTCCCCCGGCGATCGGAGGTGAGGAGGAGGCCATCCGTTCCTGGCCCCCCTCTCGCGATCACCGCCGGCCAATGGGAACATTCCTTTGCTGCTGTATGCTAAACAGCAGCAAAGGAAATGATGTCATCTCTCCTCGGCTCGGTATTTTCCGTTCCGGCGCCGAGGAGAGAAGACTGAAATGTGAGTGCACAACACACACAGTAGAACATGCCAGGCACACAAAACACCCCCGATCCCCCCCCCCCGATCCCCCCCCATCACCCCCCAATTACCCCTCCCTGTCACAAACTAACACCAAGCAGTTTTTTTTTTTCTGATTACTGCATAGTGTCAGTTTGTGACAGTTACTGTGTTAGGGCAGTGAGTGTTAGGCCCCCTTTAGGTCTAGGATACCCCCCTAACCCCCCCTAATAAAGTTTTAACCCCTTGATCACCCCCTGTCACCAGTGTCGCTAAGCGATCATTTTTCTGATCGCTGTATTAGTGTCGCTGGTGACGCTAGTTAGTGAGGTAAATATTTAGCTTCGCCGTCAGTGTTTTATAGTGTCAGGGACCCCCATATACTACCTAATAAATGTTTTAACCCCTTGATTGCCCCCTAGTTAACCCTTTCACCACTGATCACCATATAAGTGTTACGGGTGACGCTGGTTAGTTCGTTTATTTTTTATAGTGTCAGGGCACCCGCCGTTTATTACCGAATAAAGGTTTAGCCCCCTGATCGCCCGGCGGTGATATGCGTCGCCCCAGGCAGCGTCAGATTAGCGCCAGTACCGCTAACACCCACGCACGCAGCATACGCCTCCCTTAGTGGTATAGTATCTGTACGGATCAATATCTGATCCGATCAGATCTATACTAGCGTCCCCAGCAGTTTAGGGTTCCCAAAAACGCAGTGTTAGCGGGATCAGCCCAGATACCTGCTAGCACCTGCGTTTTGCCCCTCCGCCCGGCCCAGCCCACCCAAGTGCAGTATCGATCGATCACTGTCACTTACAAAACACTAAACACATAACTGCAGCGTTCGCAGAGTCAGGCCTGATCCCTGCGATCGCCAACAGATTTTTTGGTAGCGTTTTGGTGAACTGGCAAGCACCAGCGGCCTAGTACACCCCGGTCGTAGTCAAACCAGCACTGCAGTAACACGTGGTGACGTGGCGAATCCCATAAATGCAGTTCAAGCTGGTGAGGTGGCAAGCACAAGTAGTGTCCCGCTGCCACCAAGAAGACAAACACAGGCCCGTCGTGCCCATAGTGCCCTTCCTGCTGCATTCGCCAATCCTAATTGGGAACCCACCGCTTCTGCAGCGCCCGTACTTCCCCCATTCACATCCCCAACCAAATGCAGTCGGCTGCATGAGAGGCATTTTTATGTCCTCCCGAGTACCCCTACCCAACAAACCCCCCCAAAAAAGATGTTGTGTCTGCAGCAAGCGCGGATATAGGCGTGACACCCGCTATTATTGTCCCTCCTGTCCTGACAATCCTGGTCTTTGCATTGGTGAATGTTTTGAACGCTACCATTCACTAGTTGAGTATTAGCGTAGGGTACAGCATTGCACAGACTAGGCACACTTTCACAGGGTCTCCCAAGATGCCATCGCATTTTGAGAGACCCGAACCTGGAACCGGTTACAGTTATAAAAGTTAGTTACAAAAAAAGTGTAAAAAAAAAAAATATATATATATAAAAAAATAGTTGTCGTTTTATTGTTCTCTCTCTCTCTATTGTTCTGCTCTTTTTTACTGTATTCTATTCTGCAATGTTTTATTGTTATTATGTTTTATCATGTTTGCTTTTCAGGTATGCAATTTTTTATACTTTACCGTTTACTGTGCTTTATTGTTAACCATTTTTTGTCTTCAGGTACGCCATTCACGACTTTGAGTGGTTATACCAGAATGATGCCTGCAGGTTTAGGTATCATCTTGGTATCATTCTTTTCAGCCAGCGGTCGGCTTTCATGTAAAAGCAATCCTAGCAGCTAATTAGCTTCTAGACTGCTTTTACAAGCCGTGGGAGGGAATGACCCCCACCGTCTTCCATGTTTTTCTCTGGCTCTCCTGTCTCAACAGGGAACCTGAGAATGCAGCCGGTGATTCAGCCAGCTGACCATAGAGCTGATCAGAGACCAGAGTGGCTCCAAACATCTCTATGGCCTAAGAAACCGGAAGCTACGAGCATTTCATGACTTAGATTTCGCCGGATGTAAATAGCACCATTGGGAAATTGGGGAAGCATTTTATCACACCGATCTTGGTGTGGTCAGATGCTTTGAGGGCAGAGGAGAGATCTAGGGTCTAATAGACCCCAATTTTTTCAAAAAAGAGTACCTGTCACTACCTATTGCTATCATAAGGGATATTTACATTCCCTGAGATAACAATAAAAATGATTAATAAAAAAAAAAAATGAAAGAAACAGTTTAAAAATAAGACAAAAAAAGCAAAAAAATAATAAAGAAAAAAAAAAGCACCCCTGTCCCCCCTGCTCTCACGCTAAGGCGAACGCAAGCGGCGGTCTGTCATCAAACGTAAACAGCAATTACACCATGCATGTGAGGTATCACCGCGAAGGTCAGATCGAGGGCAGTAATTTTTGCAGTAGACCTCCTCTGTAAATTTAAAGTGGTAACCTGTAAAGGCTTTTAAAGGCTTTTAAAAATGTATTTATTTTGTTGCCACTGCACGTTTGTGCGCAATTGTAAAGCATGTCATGTTTGGTATCCATGTACTCGTCCTAAGATCATCTTTTTTATTTCATCAAACATTTGGGCAATATAGCGTGTTTTAGTGCATTAAAATTTAAAAAAGTGTGTTTTTTCCCCAAAAAATGAGTTTGAAAAATCGCTGCGCAAATACTGTGTGAAAAAAAAATGAAACACCCACCATTTTAATCTGTAGGGCATTTGCTTTAAAAAAATATATAATGTTTGGGGGTTCAAAGTAATTTTCTTGCAAAAAAAAATAACTTTTTCATGTAAACAATAAGTGTCAGAAAGGGCTTTGTCTTCAAGTGGTTAGAAGAGTGGGTGATGTGTGACATAAGCTTCTAAATGTTGTGCATAAAATGCCAGGACAGTTCAAAACCCCCCCAAATGACCCCATTTTGGAAAGTAGACACCCCAAGCTATTTGCTGAGAGGCATGTCGAGTCCATGGAATATTTTATATTGTGACACAAGTTGCGAGAAAGAGACAATTTTTTTTTTTTGCACAAAGTTGTCACTAAATGATATATTGCTCAAACATGCCATGGGAATATGTGAAATTACACCCCAAAATACATTCTGCTGCTTCTCCTGAGTACGGGGATACCACATGTGTGAGACTTTTTGGGAGCCTAGCCGCGTACGGGACCCCGAAAACCAAGCACCGCCTTCAGGCTTTCTAAGGGCATAAATTTTTGATTTCACTCTTCACTGCCTATCACAGTTTCGGAGGCCATGGAATGCCCAGGTGGCACAAAACCCCCCCCAAATGACCCCATTTTGGAAAGTAGACACCCCAAGCTATTTGCTGAGAGGTATAGTGAGTATTTTGCAGACCTCACTTTTTGTCACAAAGTTTTGAAAATTGAAAAAAGAAAAAAAAAAAGTTTTTTCTTGTCTTTCTTCATTTTCAAAAACAAATGAGAGCTGCAACATACTCACCATGGCTCTCAGCAAACAGCTTGGGGTGTCTACTTTCCAAAATGGGGTCATTTGAGGGGGGTTTGTGCCACCTGGGCCTTCCATGGCCTCCGAAACTGTGATAGGTAGTGAAGAGTGAAATCAAAAATTTACGCCCTTAGAAATCCTGAAGGCGGTGATTGGTTTTCGGGGCCCTGTACGCGGCTAGGCTCCCAAAAAGTCCCACACATGTGGTATCCCCATACTCAGGAGAAGCAACTAAATGTATTTTGGGGTGCAATTCCACATATGCCCATGGCCTGTTTGAGCAATATATCATTTAGTGACAACTTTTTGTAAATATTTTTTTTTTTTCATTATTCAATCACTTGGGACAAAAAATAAATATTCAATGGGTTCAACATGCCTCTCAGCAAATTCCTTGGGGTGTCTACTTTCCAAAATGGGGTCATTTGGGGGGGGTTTGTACTGCCCTGCCATTTTAGCACCTCAAGAAATGAGATAGGCAGTCATAAACTAAAAGCGGTGTAAATTCCAGAAAATGTACCCTAGTTTGTAGACGCTATAACTTTTGCACAAACCAATAAATATACACTTATTGACATTTTTTTTTACCAAAGACATGTGGCCGAATACATTTTGGCCTAAATGTATGACTAAAATTGAGTTTATTGGATTTTTTTTATAACAAAAAGTAGAAAATATCATTTTTTTTCAAAATTTTCGGTCTTTTTCCGTTAATAGCGCAAAAAATAAAAACGGCAGAGGTGATCAAATACCATCAAAAGAAAGCTCTATTTGTGGGAAGAAAAGGACGCAAATTTCGTTTGGGTACAACATTGCATGACCGCGCAATTAGCAGTTAAAGCGACGCAGTGCCAAATTGGAAAAAGACCTCTGGTCCTTAGGCAGCATAATGGTCCGGGGCTCAAGTGGTTATAGTGCCCCTTTACACATCACAGCACCCCAATTACATTGCAGCCAATGTCACATCACACAGTCACATGTAGGTGTTTTGGCGGTCGCACATTTGCGCAGGCACAGCAGCTTATTCATTTGAATGGGCTGCCATGCCTTTGTTTCCTGCAGAAAAAACGGTGCATGCAGCATTTTAAAAATGCAGTGGCCTTGAAATCCATTCTGCTTTTGCACCATGCGACTTACCTGCAGTTCCTGCGCACACAAACGCTCTGTGTTTTTAAAAGTGTAAACTAATCTAAAAACGCAGCCTGTTTGCCGGTGCAGGAACTGCAGGCAAGTCACATGGTGCAAAATTAGAATGGACAGACAGCGCTTTATTTCACTGCTTGATGGGCAGAGGTGTGCGCAGCGTTTTACATGAGGGATGCTCATTTTTTTTTTGCAGGAAACGCAGGCATGGCAGTCCATTCAAATGAAGATTCTGCTGTGTCTGCGCAAATGTGGGCCACCAAAACACCTACATGTGATCAGCCAGGCCCAAAATAAGCCCATCAAGCAGGTAAATCCACTAATACTATCTATGTGCTGTAATGCTGTGTGCTCTGTAATAACAAATACAGCCACAGCCTCACTGGTGGCTGGTGCTCAAAATTTTTGGGGGGGCGCAAAATTTTTTTTTGAAAAAAAAAATGGACAATTGCAGCAACTGTGCCCATCAAACGCTGCCACTGTGCCCATCAAACGCTGCCACTGTGCCCATCAAACGCTGCCACTGTGCCCATCAAACGCTGCCACTGTGCCCATCAAACGCTGCCACTGTGCCATCAAACGCTGCCACTGTGCCCATCAAACGCTGCCACTGTGCCCATCAAATGCTGCCACTGTGCCCATCAAACGCTGCCACTGTGCCCATCAAACACTGCCACTGTGCCCATCAAACGCTGCCACTGTGCCCATCAAACGCTGCCACTGTGCCATCAAATGCTGCCACTGTGCCATCAAACACTGCCACTGTGCCATCAATTGCAGCCACTATGCCAAACACTGCCACTGTGCCCATTAAACGCTGCCATTGTGCCCATCAAACGCAGCCAGTGTGCCAAACAAAAACGCTGCCTCTGTGCCAATCAAAGGCTGCCACTGTGCCATCAAACACTGCCACTGTGCCTATTAAACATGGCCACTGTGCCATCAAACACTGCCATTGTGCCCATCAAACGCTGCCACTGTGCCATCAAACGCTGCCACTGTGCCCATCAAACATTGCCACTGTGCCCATTAAAAATAGCCACTGTGCCAAACACTGCCATTGTGCCCATCAAACGCTGCCACTGTGCCCATCAAACATTGCCACTGTGCCCATTAAAAATGGCCACTGTGCCATCAAACACTGCCATTGTGCCCATCAAACGCTGCCAGTGTGCCCATCAAATGCTGCCAGTGTGCCCATTAAATTTTAAAACTTTCTAGTCTGTTCCAGTTCTACACATGGGGTGCGGTGTGGGAGCCAGGGGAGGAGAAAAAAAAAACTGCCTTGTCCTCCTGGTCAGCTCAGCTCCGAATCCGCATCACGGTCTGACTCCTCCTACCGAGGCCTCTGTGCTCCTCCGTGTCTGATCACAATCACGTACACACACTTGCTTGCAGGCAGCATAGCAAGGGGCAGGCCAGAGCGTCAGTGGAGCTCAAGGCTCCGCCCACCCGCAGCCCTGCTCCTTGACACTGAAATTTCTGCACTGTGTGTGTGCTGCTGAGCAGCTGATGACAGACGGACAGTGGGGGACCTTCAGCGCCGATTTGTGGGCACCGCATGGGTTTAAGGGGCAGCTCTGCTTCGGGCCCCAAACAGTGAAAGGGCCCTGGGCAGCTGCCCCGTTTGCCCTGTGGTAAAGACGACCCTGGACCTCTTGGTAGTGTGGGAATGTTATACTACAGCAATTATAGAATTTGTTGAATATTTAAACAATAATTATCTCAATCTCCATTTTTCATACAACTATCATACCACTTCTATACATTTCTTGGATGTTACTCTTGAAAGCAACTCTGGGACAGGATTAGTCACCTCTACAACTTTTAGGAAATCATGTGTGGGAAACACTACGTTATATGCAACGAGTTACCATCCCCCACATACAATCAAGGCTATAGCTGTAGGAGAGTTCATTAGAGCCTGTAGAAATTGCTCATCAGAGGAACTCTTTGATAGGGAGTGTGAGATCATTAAGAACAGACTCAGGCCACTTTCACACTGAGGCGATTTACAGGCGTTTTAGTGCTAAAAATAGCGCCTGTAAAGCGCCTTCCCTGTCACTCCAGTGTGAAATTCTGAGTGCTCTCACAATGGAGCGGTGCTCTTGCAGGATGTAAGAAAAAGTCCTGCAAGCAGCATCTATGGGGCGGAGCGGGAGCAGTGAATACACCACTCCTAAAACACCCTGCCCATTGAAATGAATGGGCAGTGCTGCCAAAGCGCCTGCAGGGGCGCTATTAACCCCTTCTTCGGCCGCTAGTAGGGATTAAAAGCGCCCCACTAGCACCTGAAAAGCGCTGCTAAAATAACGGCAAAGCACCACTAAAACTAGCGGCGCTTTACCACCAATGCCCCCACCGCCCCAGTGTGAAAGTAGCCTAAAGCGGAACTACAGTCATTTTTTATCTTTCCATCTATTAAATCTTCTCCCCTTATTGTTGTTGTTGTTGTTATAACTTTGGATAGTAAAACATTTTTTTTTCTGCCAGTAAATCCTTTATACAGCCCACTTCCTGTTTCCTGTCTGGTCATTAGCCTAGGATTATGACATCATGGACAGCTCTCTCTCTCAGTTTGTCAGGAAGAGAGGGGGAGAGCATGGTACTGGACCTGTTACACGTAGCGCTCTACTTACCAGTTACTATCCCTTGCGATCACAGGCAGGCTCTGTGTTTCAGAGTCCCGCGATACCTGCGGTGCCGGCGTCACCTGAGCTGCTGCCCTCAAAGCCCTCCGAGCGTAATCAGGAGCTGAGTCCTGTTGTGAGCCGAGACCCGCCGAATAAAGCCGAGCGGGTACCTGCGCTATCCGGATCACAAAGCGTGGACGCTCGAGACACTCGGGACACTTGAGACCTACAGTATCTAACTGTGAATGTGGGGATATCAGAAGGCGATCCACAGGTTTTCACGCAGACCGTCAATCATCAAGCACTGGAATCCCAGACAGGTGAGCTTGCTGGGAAGTTTACTGAGGGGTCTATTGGGGTTCCCATACAGGAAGCTAAAAGAAAACACACACCAGTAAACAAACCGGACACAAGAGCCAAAAAGGGGGTTAATAGCACTAACAATACTACAAGTACCAGTATAATTATTAACATGTAGACGGGGCAAACAGCTGATGGACTTTCGGGTCAGGTTAACCAGCATACACACCAGCAAATACGTCAGTATGCACCAACACCCTCTAAAGAAATATCTGCTATAATTGGCACAACTGGTACAACTGGATCTGCCATCCCGGTTTTGCCATCTCTGTCGGCCGATTTGGATACAAATTCCTTTTTTTTTTTTCTACACTATCTACTAAGGCAGATATGGACTGAATGACCGCTACTCTACAGCAAGTACTTAGAGAAGAGTTCAAGGAGGTCAAAGAGTCATTGCATTGCAAGAGTCAGGGTAGACACCATTGAACAAAACCAGACCGCAGCAGAACAAAAAATAGCGACTCTGGAGGCTAAGTTAGCGGCACAGTTGCAGTATCTACACAATGTGCGACTTCAACAGGACAATTTAGAAAATAGGAGCAGGAGGAATAACTTAAAAATTCGGGGTATCCCTGAGACCACGTCCACTAAAGAGCTGCGCCCCACTGTTACGGTCATATTAAATAAAATCCTGGGGAGGGATTCGACAGCGGATATTGAACTAGACAGAGTTCATCGGATACAAGGCAATGCTCCTTTGTCAGATGGTAGACCGAGGGACACCCTATGCAGAGTACATTTCTATATTATTAAAGAAGAAATTATCCGGAAGGCATGGTCATTGGGTACTATTGATTTTAATGGAGCAACTATACAGATTCTGCCGGACCTTTCAAAATATACTTTACAGATGCGCCGTAGCATGAAGCCCCTATTAGACAAATTACGTGAAGAAGGTACTACATATAGATGGGGTTTCCCCTTTTCCCTGCATATACAAAAAGGCCAACAATTCTTTGTACTACGTGCACACACCCAATTGCCAGATATGTTCGCTAGGCTGCCTATGACACCTATTCTGCTTCATGACTGGACTGACACTGAAACTGGCTTGATATAGTATGATTGAACTTAATTTATCAGATATTCTATTCTCTACAAATAGGAATAACTTCTAAATAATGCTTTGACAAAGTACTGATTTGCTAATCCTTTATTTATCTGTTTATATGAGCAGTATAGATAACTAAGGCTCGATTCACATCTATGCATGTTGCTTTTGAGCATTTCTGCAGTGTTTTTTGTGGTGCTTGTCACGTTGTTGAGCAGCGTTTTTGCGTTTTTTTTTCACAGTTTTCTTTTATACTGTATACCGTGTAAAAGGAAGAAAGGGAAAGGCGCAGTAGGGGCACCGCGGGGGCGCTGTGGAGGCGCTGTGAAGACGCTGTACTTGCGTTTTTGATGTTTGTCTATTGAATTACATGCAAAATGCTGCATTTTGCATGAAAAAAAAGTCCCAGACCCTTCCCAAAAACGCAGAGGTACAAAGAAGCATTGATGTGAACATGTTCCATAGGAACCCATGTTAAAAATTTCCCATGCATTTCTGCAAAATGCTTAAAAAAATGCATTAGTGTGAACAGAGCCTTAGAGGTGTTAGACCGGAATAGAACTGGGTATTAGAATCTCCCTCCCCCCTTTTTTTGCCCGCCCCCATGTAGGTGGGAGGGGGGAGGTGGAGGCAGCGGGGGCCGCTTGATACTATTTAAGTGCTGTACTATGACGAGCAGGCACTGTGGAAAGTTACTTTACAGAAATGAGAATACTGGGGGTGGGAGATGTCTGGGGGGAGGGGGGGATGGGGTAGGCATGGGTAATAACAGATAATGTAAATGGAGTATAAGTCATAAATATACAGGAGCTGTGTGGGGTTTTTTTTCCCCTCTTAAGGCGGGCATGGAATACGTGATTTGATATGAAACCTAAGCTGTGGATATTAGGATAAAGAATCACACGTGCTATATATGTTAATGTGATCCGAATGATCCCCACTATTGGTGTCGCTCTCCAGCTCCTCTACATAGGAATTTTTTTTGCCTCCCAGTGCTTTCTCCTCCCGGACTATTCTAGGGGGAGATCGCAGGGGTGCGCAGGCTCAATTAGAGCCCTATTAGTAGTTTGTTGTGTATTCAATTTTGTGTTTTTGGTGTGTTGGGGTGTGTGGGGTTTTTTTTTTTTTTTTGTGGTTTATGTCTTTTTTTTTTTATTATTATTATTTTTTTGTTTTGTTTTGTTGGGTTTTTTTTTTTTTACTCTCTCGCTCACTCTCTTCTTTCCCGTATTGGGCTTTGCTATGACCAGTGTGTGCTGCCTCTCCCTGAATGTCAATGGATTGAATATACCGGAGAAGCGAGCAGTGGTCCTACGTGAACTCTGGCGCATGCGCGCTCAGGTGGTATTCATACAAGCGACATATTTTCAATCCGGGAAGACACCAAAATTTAAAGATGAAAGATATCCATATGTTTTCCACAGTACAGCCCCAGACTCTAAGACGAGGGGGGCGAGTATCTTGCTTTCTGGGACGGTTCCATGGTCCTACGGCGACCAGATGAGTGATCCGGAAGGACACTACCTTTTTCTTAAAGGCGACTTAGTTGGCCGTCGAGTTACTTTGGCGTCCATCTATTTACCGAACCAGGCACAGTTGAGTTGTCTTAATGGAATTCTTAATAATCTACAGGTTTTTATGGAGGGTGGACTGATACTGGGTGGAGATTTGAATGTAGCCCTTGATCCTTTACTGAACGTTTCTAAATCCGCTACACATCTATCTTATCAATATCTTAGACGAATAAAAAAAGCTATACAATCTATGCGACTTGTAGATGTTTGGAGAGTCCAGCATCCAGCCGAACGTGACTACACTTTCTATTCGGCGCCACACAATAGTTGCTCTAGAATTATGTGTTAATATCTCAATCTTTACTACCAGCGGTGGTCAACTCGACCATCGGGACATTAACGGTATCAGATCATGCTCCGGTGTGTTTAGATCTTCAGCTGTCTAAGCCGGCTAACAGACCATGGACATGGAAACTTAACGAATCGCTACTACAAGAAGGCCAACTTCGGAACGAGCATTCTAGCGAACTGATTAGAATCTTTAATGAAAATGACTCCGAAGAAATCTCCCCACTCATTCTATGGGAAACACATAAATGCGTTATGCGAGGTATATTGATTAAAAAGGCAACGGAAATTAGTAAAAAAAAACAAAGAATGTTTCAGGATCAATTAAAATTGGTAGCAAAGTTAGAGACTAAACATAAAAAATCACTTTCACAAACCGTAGCAGTAGATCTCAGGATACAGCGGGAAAAACTCTCTTCTTTGATGAAACAGGAGGCCAGCATACAGACAGCGAGAGCTAGAAATGTACACTAAGAACAAGGGAACAAATCAGGCAAACTCCTGGCACATTCACTTAGGGAAAACTCACGTAGAAACTATGTCCCACATATAGACTCTGACAGAGGGAACCGTTTCTTCGAATCTAATAAAATTGCAGAGGTTTTTCGAAAATATTACCAGTCATTATATAACTTACAGATGAATACCCCGTCAGACCAAACGGCACAAAACCAACATCTAATTCGAGAGTACCTTGCATCCTCAGGTTTACCATCAATCTCTGACGACGACTCGGAGGCACTAAATGTGCCGATATCAATTGACGAATATATGAACGCAATCAGTACGTTAAAGCCATATAAAGCTCCCAGCCCAGATGGGTATACAGTAGTCTATTACAAGGTATTTGCTCCCATTTTAGGTCCAAGATTTACAAAAGCATTTAATTCCTTCCTAGAACATCGACCCTTACCGACTGACACTCTTAGGGCACATATTGCAGTCATTTCTAAGGGGGGCAAGGACCTCACCCAATGTAATAACTATAGACTAATCTCATTATTAAATGTCGATTTGAAAATCTTCACAAGGATATTAGCTACAAGATTACAACCTCTCCTTCAGACTGTCCTCCACCCTGATCAGGTAGCCTTTATGCCTACCAAAGAGGCTAAAAGAGAATATCTCTAGGGCTTTAGATATTATTCATCTGGCTCATTCTCGTAAAATACCACTATGTCTACTATCGTCTGACGCTGAGAAAGCCTTTGACAGGATGGACTGGACATTTCTGAAGGAGACGTTGACCCATATTGGAGTTGGGAAAGCATTTGGTAAATGGATAGAGGCTATATACTCTGTTCCATCTGCGGCGGTAAGAATTAATGAGGTAACCTCCTCATACTTTAACATGAGCAACGGTACTAGACAGGGATGCCCTTTGTCCCCAATGATATTCATATTAACCCTCGAACCATTTCTGCGACATGTTCGACAAAATATCGCTATACAGGGTTGCTCAATCGACAAAACTGAGCACAAAACTGCAGCGTATGCAGACGACATATTGTTTTTCATCACCTCACCAGAAACCACGTTACCAAACCTTGTAAATGAGTTTGATCGCTATAGCTTAATCTCTAATTTTAAAATGAATACTCAAAAATCAGAGATATTAAACATTACATTGCCAACAGCACGAGCACAGGCTCTTCAATGGTCGTTTTCCTTCCCCTGGGTAGCTTCATCTCTAACATATCTAGGAGTCAAATTGTCTTCCTCAATAGACAAAGTCTTCCAAGCAAATTTTCCACCGTTAATACGGGAATTTTCATCTGATTTGGAAAGATGGAATAAAGGTCCCTATACATGGATGGGTAGGAATGCCATTCTTAAAATGAATATTCTTCCAAGGTTACTATACCTCCTTCAGACTCTGCCAATAGCTATCCCAGAGTCCTTTCTGAAATCAATACGTAGTATTTTTATAACATTTATTTGGGCAAAAAAGCATCCGTGTCTATCTTTCAATTTACTGGCTATGCCAAAGGCTAGAGGAGGTATGGATTTTCCTGACCCGATAAGATACTACAAAGCAGTACACCTTGCTAGGGTACTTGCTTGGTGCAGAGACGAGGGACACAAAACCTGGATAGCGATTGAACAATCATCTACGGAGATTCCTCTTCCATGTCTGCCATGGCTACAACTTAAAACTCTTGGAACTTTAAGACATCACCCCTTCATAGGGGCAACTTTAAAAGTAATCCAACAGAGCCACTTTTTCTCAAGATTTGACGGGGAAATCACTCGGCTCCATCCTGTTTTGGGAAATCCACTATTTCCCTCTGGCTACACAGACAGCCGTTTTAAGCAAATTATGCGCCATGGCAGATTTCGATTAGGGGATTTTCTTGAAGCATCAAGGTTGATGACAAGGTCGGAAATGCAATCGCTGTCCTGTCCGCCACTGGATCCATGGTGGATGCAACAGCTTACACATTTCCTAACCTCCCTTAATAGGGGGGAAAGATCAGACCGCTTAAATACACCATTAGAAAATCTATGCCTTTTGGAAGAGCCTTCTGCACATGGAGTATCGGAGGTATATAAAATATTAACAGATCCCCAAAGACTTTGTCCCAAGATTTCTTTCGAAATGGGAAAGAGATCTGGACATTACACTCTCCAAAGAGCAAAGGAGTTATATTTTACACTTTGCTCATTACTCCTCAACTGCCAGCAAATACCAAGAGTTATGCTACAAAATTCTTACAAGGTGGTATAAAGTTCCATCATTACTACAAAAAATGTATCCAGAGCGGACAAATAAATGCTGGTGATGTGGAGAATTAGAGGGTAAAATGCTCCACATCTTTTGGTCATGTCGAAAGTTAGTAGATTTCTGGTCTAAAGTATGAGATACTGTAAGACAATTAACAGAATATGACCCGGGGTCCGACCCAGCAAGATATCTTCTTCTTCTTTCGGACTTCTCAAAGTGTATATATCGGAATTCTCTTGTGGCCCATCTTTTGAATGCGGCAAAGACCTGTATCCTGGCCGTTTGGAAGCAAGAATCACCCCCCTCGATCTCACTATGGTTAAAAAAAGTAGCAGATATATACGCCATGGAAAAAGGCATTGCGATTACACAGGGTAAGGTGGAGAAATTTAATAAAAAATGGAATTCATGGTCTCTTCTGGTCTGCACCAGGGAGTACGGATATGCGCTTGGAGAGCAGGATGGGTCATTATGAGGGGGGGAGAGAGAGCGAGAGAACCTAAATAATGCCATAGGGAAATTTTTGTATTTGGGGTTTTTTTTTTCTCTTTCTTTTTCTTTTTCTGTCTTGTTTGAAAATAAGTCATATGTGTCTACTAAAAACTGAATCAAAATGTGTTAATTTATACTCTGCAAATTGGAAGCAGCAATAACAATATTTGTTTTATATGTATATATATATATATATATATATATATATATATATATATATATATATATATATATATATATATATATATATATATATATATATATATATATGAAAATGTATTTTTTTTTTTTTTCTGTGTTTGAAAAAATAAAATATAGAATTAAAAAAAAAAAAAAGGAAGGGAGGGGGGATGAGTCATAAGAGGGCCAATGAGAGCTGCAGAGCTGGAGGTGTGCCTCTGTGTAAATCCAGGAAGTGAACAGGCAGCAGCTTCAGCTGCCCATAGTTAAAATGGCTGCAGTCAGACTCGTGGGGGGGAGATTTCTGCAGCCTATTTGGCAAGTACAGAATCACAGTATATATAAAATAATATGCAAAGTGGTTGGAGGGAAGCTTCAGAATGGCAAAGATGTTTTTATTATAAATTACCCTATATACTCGAGTATAAGTCGAGGCCCTAATTTACCACAAAAAAAATGGGAAAAACTTATTGACCCGAGTATAAGATGAGGGTGAGAAATGCACAGCTACTGTAAGTGGAAAAGAGGGTCAACAATGCCCATTTGCAGCATCACTGTGCCCATTTGCAGCCTCACGGTGCCCATTTGCAGCCATAGGTCCCCTGAACTTCAAACTCGGTAGTTAAGGGTTCCTAGATGCCCCCTAGCTGCAGCCAAAATTTGGGGTCTCTGAACCCAAAGGGTCCCGAAATGACATTGCTGCAGATAGACACAGTTGACCGAATTTGGGGCCCCGTATCTCGGGGCCACTTAGTGCTAAGAATCCCAAATTTGGTGTGCAAACCCAGTGGCACCATAAAATTTCCAAAGCTGGGGTTTCTAGCACCAAGTGGCCATGAGATACAGGGCCCCAAAAAATCAGTTCAGAAAATGTCAAGCACTTTTCTGCAGCAGAGAATGACATTTTCTGAACCAGTTTGGGGCTCCGTATCTCAGGGCCACTTGGTGCGAGGAACCCAAGCTTTGGATATGTTATGGTACCAGTTCCACTGGGTTTGCACACCAAAGGTGGGGTTCCTAGCACCAAGTGGCCCTGAGATACGGGGCCCCAAATTCGGTTCAGAAAATGTCAAGCACTTTTCTGCAGCAGAGAATGACATTTTCCGAATTGATTTTGGGGCCCCGTATCTCGGGGCCACTTAGTGCTAGGAACTTCAGCTTTGGATATGTTGTGGTACGAGGTCCACTGGGTTTGCTTACCAAATGTGGGGTTAATAGCACCAAGTGGCCCTGAGATACGGGGCCCCAAAGTCAGTTCGGAAAATGAAATTTTTTTCTGCAGAAAAGTGCTTGACTCGAGTATAAGTCGAGGGGGCACTTTCAGCACAAAAAAAGTGCTGAAAAATTCGACTTATACTCGAGTATATATGGTATGTGAAAAGACTTCAGTTCCTCTTTAACAGAGGCTTTCCTATCTGGAACATAGAGGAAGGCAGGAGAATTGCCAATGAAGGGGACTGTAACAACTTTTTAAAAAAAAGTAACATACAGAGGAATAGCGATACACATCATAATAACAAACTGAACTCTGAAACTAATAAGGTTACATTTGTTACTACATTCTCCAAAGTATATCACCATGTAACTAATATTGTAAGAAGAAATCTCCCAATTTTGTATGCAGATAAAGAGTTACACACTATATTAGAAGAAGGTTGTAGATTCTCTAACCAGAGGGTGCCCTCTTTGGGGTCACTCTTTGGGGTCACTCTTTGGGGTCACTCCTTGCTGTCACTCTTATCCCAGAGTCTATTTAACGCTAAAGAAAAGTCTTGCACTTGGCTGTCATGCATGGGCTCATATGTCTGCGCAGTTATTACATGTAGATATCGCTGTTTATATCTGTGCACTAAAACCTTGGACTCCTTAATTACGGGTGAGAGATTTGAAGTGAAGCATTACATTAATTGCGGCACTATGTTGTGTATCTCATATATTGTACAGCTTGTTGTTCGTAGTATGTGGGGTGCACAATCTGTTCTCTCAGAACCTGCATTGGAGAACGCGCCTGTGACTCGAGTAACTTTCCAGCTAAGCAGATAAATGTTTACAACATTTCAGGGACACTCATGGGGGTGACACCACTCATTTTAGATTCTGTGGCATTGATAGAGTACCTGTACTTCTCAGAGGAGGTGACAGGCATCGCAGATTATTACTACAGGAGGCATGGTGGATACAACAGGTGCAGACCAGGTCACCCCAGGGGTTAAATCTCAGGTGGGACCTTGAACTGCATCTGGGTTAGACCCCCCCCCCCCCCCCCTTTCTTCTCCTCTGTTTTGTATGCTACTACTAAATACACAGGTTTTTATTTATTATTCATCTTTGTGGGTATCATGTTAGTTTATGTTTGTTTTCTGTTTGGTGTATTTTGAGTTTATGTAAACTTCTTAGTGACCTGCAGTCCACCCACCTTTTAAATGCTGACAGGTGTAATTTTTTTTTTTCCAGTTGTCTCGGGGTGTGTGAGTCTACATAGACACTATATATTTCTCTTGTCAGTCTTCATGTAACTATCTATGATTAAGGTCTTACATAGTTAGTCAGGTTGAAAAAAGACACAAGTCCATCTAGTTCAACCAATAAAAAGGGGAAAAGAAAAATGATACAATCCTATATACTGTACAAAATCCTATACACATTGTTAATCCAGAGGAAGGAAAAAAAAACCCCAGCAAAGCACGATCCAATTTGCTCCAGCAAGGAAAAAAATTCCTTCCTGATCCCCCGAGAGGCAATCAGATATTCCCTGGATCACCTTTACCTATAAATGTCAGTAACCAATTATATTTTGTACATGTAGGAAAGAATCCAGGACTTTCTTAAAGCAATCTACTGAGCTGGACAGAAACTCTTTTAGAGAGAGTCTATTCCACATTTCACAGCTCTTACTGCAGGGGTGCTCAACCACTGGCCCGCGGCGCCCTCCGATGTGGCCCACCATGTCTTGCTCTGAGATGGCGGGTTGGCAAGCCCAGATCACGGGTTCCCGACCCGCCATCTCTGAGCATTAGTGCAAAGAACGGAACCGCCGCTAGAGGAAGCAGAGCCGATGCTTCATGTATAGCGTCGGCTCCTTCACAGTCGGAGTGATACCAAATGTACTCCGCCTGTGAAAGGAAGCATCAGCTCTGCTCTCTATTGCAGCTGCTTGCTTCTGTCACAATTATGCTCGGGGATGGCGGGTCGGGACACAGGAACACGCCATCTGGGACAGCAGCCACCAGTACCAGCCACCAGTACCAGCCAGCAGTACCAGTACCAACCAACAGTACCAGTACCAACCAGCAGTACCAGCCAGCAGTACCAGTACCAACCAACAGTACCAGTACCAACCAGCAGTACCAGTCAGCAGTACCAGTACCAACAGTACCAGTACCAACCAGCAGTACCAGTCAGTAGTACCAGTCCTCGCCAGAAGTACCCACTGGCAGTACCAGTACCCACCATCCATACCAGTCATCAGTACCAGCCAGCAGTATAAACCAGAAGTACCAGTACCCGCCAGAAGTACCCGCCAGCAGTACCAGTACCCTCCATTTGTACCAGCCAGCGTTATAAACCAGCAGTACCAGTACCCACCAGCAGTACCAGCCACCAGTACCAGCACCAGCCAGCAGTACCAGTATCCGCCAGCAGTACCAGTATCTGCCAGTAGTACTAGTACCCGCCAGCAGTACCAGTACCAGCCACCAGTATCAGCCACCAGTATCAGTATCAGCCAGCAGTACCAGTATCCACCAGCAGTACCAGTACCCGCCAGCAGTACCAGTCATTAGTACCAGCCAGCAGTACCAGTACCCACCAGCAGTACTAGCCAGCAGTATCAGTCAGCAGTACCCACCAGCAGTACCAGTACCAGCCAGCAGTACCAGTACCCGCCAGCAGTATCAGTCAGCAGTACCAGTACCAGCCAGCAGTACCAGTACCAGCCAACAGTACACGCCAGCAGTACCTGTCAGTAGTACCCACCGGCAATACCAGCCAGCAGTACCAGCCAGCTGCAGGAATCCTGAGGAAGAAGTGAAGATTGATGTCAGTTGAGGAGCAGGTAAACCGCTGTGCATCAGTGTGAAAGCAGCCTTAGGCCCCTTTCACATGATTGGTCCGATCGGGTCCGCCTGTCTGTTTTTCAAGTGGACTCAAACGGACTCTCCATTCACCTCTATAGAGCGGCAGATGTAAAGGGACTTGTGTCCATTTACACCCACCTATCTGCAATCCGATCTCCTTAAAGGGGATCTGTCCCCTTCTGTCTGGGTGGATCGGAGGGCCCTTAGATTAGAGCGGGTTGCATCCGTGTCTGCTCTACATATGCAGAGTGGACACAGACCTGCCATCCCCCCTTTAAGCTCACTGTGGCCCGCGACTGGTTACCAAGTTGATAAAGTGGCCCTTGCTCCTCAAAAGGTTGGGCACCCCTGTCTTACTGGGAAGAAACCTAGACTGAAACGCATTAAGGTAGCTTGTATTATGGAACATTTTTACTCCTTGTATTAATAAAGAAGAAGATTTTTTTCACTTCCCCCTTGTTGCCAATTTTTCATGATTCAGTGTACACTCCTTACCTTTCTTTATAAATCTGAAATAGAGGAAACCCAATACACCCAGAAATAACACGATCAGAATTGTCAGAACCACAGCTGTGATAACGGCTCCAGTGTTATCTTCTTTCTCTGTAATAATAAAGAATAAAAACATGATGTGAAAGTAGAAACATTTCCAAACATGAAAACCTCAATGATTACCGTTGCATTGTATCTGAACTGAGAGGTATCACCACACACCTCCCCAACCTCACCAGACACCCTACAGGACCGATGTATGAAGAAGGGAAGGACGGCTCCTCCATGTGAAGAGAGCCTCCTCCATGTCACCCCAATGATACAACTCTCAGTAGATGGACGATGTGCTGTGATCTGGTCAGGAACATTAGGACAGACTTTGGCAGGAATTTCCCCCAGGTACCGATGTATGAAATCCAGATCATAGAAATATTAGAGGAGTGAAGAAATGACGGCACCATAGTCCATACACCCAGATATTCTGAAGATGCTCCCAACAATGGAGTGATGGCTCCCACATGTCTAGAGACACTCCAATGCTACAGATAGAGGCTATTCTTGGAGGAAAGGATGGAGAAGATGGACCTCAAAATTACCTAGATCCCTTGAAATGTTAATAATGAGGACCTGTTGCTTTGTGCTCATTATCTTATAGTACAGTGGTTCTCAACCCCACTAGTGCGGAGACCCCTTGATAAAATTATCCAAGTTGTGGGGACCCCTAAAAGTAAAAGAATTTTCGTAGCGTGTGTTGTCAGCACCCAAGGTAGAGACAAGTCATTTGCGCCCCTAACCCATGAACATTTAGCACTCCCTGAGTCCCCTTCCACTCGTACAGTATTAAAACCCCTTATGGTACATTTTAAGATGTACCCCTCTCTCTTTATTCTCCTTTCTTTCCCTTTTATCTCTCTCTATCCTAATTTCTTGTTTTTTCCCCCATCCCTCTCTCTAGCCTTATTTCTTGTTCTCTCTCTTATTCTTTCTCTCCCTTTTTCTTTGTTCCTTCCCCTCTTTTCCTCTCCCTTCCACGTATTCAGTATTTTTATTCCTTCTCTTAGTCCTTGGTGGGGGGGGGTGGGATGAGTGGCAGTGCTGGTGGGAAGTTGGGGTTAGTGGCAGTGCTGGTGGGGGGTGGGATCAGTGGCAGTGCTGGGGGGAGTTCTGATCAGCCAACTTAGGTGCTCTTGATGAAGGTCATCTGCTGATCTGAGAACTGTAGTGGGGACTTTTAATGGCAACTATAATCACAGGTAGTGTTAATCACGGTGTCTCTGACTTTGTGGTGTTTCGCAGCAATGACACCTATGCCGAAATAAGGAGATGGGGTCTCCTTTAGCCCCTCCCAGTTCACATTCCTCACCATGAGGAACCTTTAGTCTCTGCCCCTCAGCTATGCCGTGAACTGAATGGGCGGCTGCAAAGAGGCTGAGTGGGCGGCCACGGGCTCCAGGGACGGCCCTGCTGGGCGGCTGCGAAAAGGCTGGGAGAGCGGTGCGGGATTCAGGAATAGCCCAGGATTTGGTGACCCCTGGCAAATCTTCATTCGACCCCCGAGGGGGTCCCGACCCCCAGGTTGAGAACCACTGCTATAGCAGGAGGTGTTATCTGAGTTTTTCTTTCGATAAAGTTATTGGGCAAATAAAACATGTTACAAGAGAGAGGAAGGGATAAATACTTCTGTTTTGCACAGACAGGATGTGTCTAGGGAGTTCTGAAGACCTTATGTGGTCCATTATTGATTGGTGGGAACTTCTAAAAGGAAGGCAGTACATGCAGCAGACTTCCCCTGATCTGGTTGGCAGATGGACCAAAGGGGGTAAAGTGAATTCCTTATTTTTGTTGGGCATTTTTTTTAGAGAGGACACGATTAGCAATCACCATTCCTATTCCTGTGATGCGGACACCTCAAACTGGACCCTGCTGGGCTGTGAAGGAGCCTAGGGGTGCTCTGTTAGTGGTGGAGGAATGGAGGTCTCTGCACATTCTGAGGGAACTGACACCACCTGAAGTGACACCAATGCTCCTTACCTGCCTGTGCAAGTGAGAGAGTGCAATGTGCTAAAAGAGGCCAGAAGGGAGCGATGTAGACCTGTGACCTGCTTCTACTATAGAAGAGAAGCTGGTATTGTGTGGCAATCTGGAGGACATGTACAGACAGAAGAGGAGATGAGGGCCTATGACCACCTACCACCAGGGAACAGAAAGTGGGCAATAGCTGACATGAGGGGTCAGAGAATGATCTGCCCATAATTTAGGGTGATGTGTGAGAGGCTGAATGAATAGTGTACAGACAGAGAATGCTCCTCACTGGTATACAGGTTCATAAAAATAATCTCAGAGTGGGGGATTTGCAATCCTGCACCCCAGGACTGATGGGTACACATTAACCAATCATCACCCATGTATAGAGGACTCTGCACATCATATTGCACGTGTTGTGCCACCAATGTGAGTAAATGAATATTTCCCTGGTGGCATCTTGGTGCTTAGAGTCCGGACACTTCACCAACCAAACACTTCACCTGCCAGTGGCGGCACTACCGGGGTCGCACATGAGACTGGGCCCTGGCGTTTTGCCACTGTGAGGGGGGGGGGGGGGCTGGACCCGCCCACTGCCGCTCACTGATTCTAGTTACAGGCAACGATCTTTGGAATCAGGACAATATACACTCTGGAGCATTCACTTTTACTGGCACAGCTCTCCACCCATTCCTCCAAGAAGCCCTCCACCACCACCCCTCATCACATTCTCTTCCCTCTACCACCACCATTACTGCCACTGATCCCATCCCCCCTCCACCACCATCCCCCTGCCCCTGATCCCACTCCCCCTCCACCACCATCCCCCTGCCCCTGATCCCACCCCCCCTCCACCACCATCCCCCTGCCCCTGATCCCACCCCCGCTGCACCACCATCCCTCTGCCCCTGATCCCATCCCCCCACCCCCCCACCACCATCCCTCTGCGACTGATCACACCCCCACTCCAACACCATCCCTCTGCCCCTGGTCCCACTCCCCCTCTCCACCACCACCCATCTGCACCTGGTCCCACCCCCACTCCACCACCATCCCTCTGCCCCTGGTCCCACCCCCGCTGCACCACCATCCCTCTGCCCCTGATCCCAACCTCCCACCCCCCCCCGCCACCATCCCTCTGCCACTGATCCCACCCCCCTCCAACACCATCCCTCTGCGACTGATCACACCCCCACTCCACCACCATCTCTCTGCCCCTGGTCCCACTCCCCCTCTCCACCACCACCCATCTGCACCTGGTCCCACCCCCGCTGCACCACCATCCCTCTGCCCCTGCTCCCACTCCCCCTCTCCACCACCATCCCTCTGCCTCTGATCCCACTCCCCCTCTCCACCACCATCCCTCTGCCTCTGATCCCACCCCCCCTCTCCACCACCACCCCTCTGCCCCTGATCCCACCCCCCCTCTCCACCACCATCTCTCTGCCCCTGATCCCATCTCCCCACCACCATCCCCCTGCCCCCATCCCCCCTCCACCACCATCCCCCTGCCCCTGATCCCATCCCCCCTCCACCACCATCCCTCTGCCCCTGGTCCCACCCCCACTCCACCACCGTCCCTCTGCCACTGGTCCCACCCCCACTCCACCACCACCCCTCTGCCCCTAATCCCACCCCCCCTCTCCACCACCATCTTTCTGCCACTGATCCCATCCCCCCACCACCATCCCTCTGTCCCTGGTCCCACCCCCCCTCTCCACCACCACCCCTTTGCCCCTGATCCCAGCCCCCCTCCACCACTATCTCTCTGCACCTGATCCCATCCCCCCCTCCACCACCATCCCTCTGCCCCTGATCCCATCCCCCCACACCACCACCACCCCTCATCACATTCTCTTCCCTCTACCACCACCATTATTGCCATTGATCCCACTCCCCCTCTCCACCACCACCCATCTGCCTCTGGTCCCACCTCCACTCCACCACCATCCCTCTGCCCCTGGTCCCACCCCCGCTCCACCACCATCCCTCTGCCCCTGGTCCCACCCCCGCTCCACCACCATCCCTCTGCCCCTGCTCCCACTCCCCCTCTCCACCACCATCCCTCTGCCCCTGGTCCCAACCCCCCTCTCCACCACCATCCCTCTGCCTCTGATCCCACCTCCCCTCTCCACCACCATCTCTCTGCCCCTGATCCCATCCCCCCACCCCAGCCCCACCACCATCCCCCTGCCCCTGATCCCATCCACCCTCCACCACCATCCCTCTGACCCTGATCCCATCCCCCACCACCATCCCTCTGCCCCTGATCCCATCCCCCCTCCACCACCACCCCTCATCACATTTTCTTCCCTCTACCACCACCATTACTGCCACTGATCCCATCCCCCCCCACCACCATCCCCCTGCCCCTGATCCCATCCCCCCCTCCACCACCATCCCCCTGCCCCTGATCCCATCCCCCCACCACCATCCCTCTGCCCCTGATCCCATCCCCCCACCACCATCCCTCTGCCACTGATCCCACCCCCCTCCAACACCATCCCTCTGCTACTGATCCCATCCCCCCTCAAACACCATCCCTCTGCCCCTGATCTCACTGCCCCTCTCCACCACCATCTCTCTGCCCCTGATCCCATCCCCCCACCACCATCCCCCTGCCCCCATCCCCCCTCCACCACCATCCCCCTGCCCCTGATTCCATCCCCCCCCCCACCACCATCCCTCTGCCCCTGGTCCCACCCCCACTCCACCACCGTCCCTTTGCCACTGGTCCCACCCCCCCTCTCCACCACCACCCCTTTGCCCCTGATCCCAGCCCCCCTCCACCACCATCTCTCTGCACCTGATCCCATCCCCCCCCCCACCACCATCCCCCTGCCCCCATCCCCCCTCCACCACCATCCCCCTGCCCCTGATTCCATCCCCCCCCACCACCATCTTTCTGCCACTGATCCCATCCCCCCACCACCATCTCTCTGCACCTGATCCCACCCCCCCCCTCCTCCACCATCCCTCTGCCCCTGATCCCATCCCCCCACACCACCACCACCCCTCATCACATTCTCTTCCCTCTACCACCACCATTATTGCCATTGATCCCACTCCCCCTCTCCACCACCATCCCTCTGCCCCTGCTCCCACTCCCCCTCTCCACCACCATCCCTCTGCCCCTGGTCCCAACCCCCCTCTCCACCACCATCCCTCTGCCTCTGATCCCACCTCCCCTCTCCACCACCATCCCTCTGCCCCTGATCCCATCCCCCCACCCCAGCCCCACCACCATCCCCCTGCCCCTGATCCCATCCCCCCTCCACCACCATCCCTCTGACCCTGATCCCATCCCCCACCACCATCCCCCTGCCCCTGATCCCATCCCCCCTCCACCACCATCCCCTTGCCCCTGATCCCACTCCCACTCTCCACCACCATCCCTCTGCCCCTGATCCCATCCCCCCTCCACCACCACCCCTCATCACATTTTCTTCCCTCTACCACCACCATTACTGCCACTGATCCCATCCCCCCCCACCACCATCCCCCTGCCCCTGATCCCACCCCCCCCCTCCACCACCATCCGCCTGCCCCTGATCCCATCCCCCCACCACCATCCCTCTGCCACTGATCCCACCCCCCTCCAACACCATCCCTCTGCTACTGATCCCATCCCCCCTCAAACACCATCCCTCTGCCCCTGATCTCACCGCCCCTTCAACACCATCCCTCTGCAACTGATCCCACCCCCACTCCACCACCACCCATCTGCTCCTGGTCCCACCCCCGCTCCACCACTATCCCTCTGCCCCTGGTCCCACTCCCCCTCTCCACCACCATCCCTCTGCCCCTGATCCCACCCCCCCCTCTCCACCACCACCCCTCTGCCCCTGATCCCACCCCCCCTCCACCACCACCCCTCTGCCCCTGATCCCCCCCCTCTCTACCACCATCTCTCTGCCCCTGATCCCATCCCCCCACCCCACCACCATCCCCCTGCCCCTGATCCCATCCCCCCTCCACCACCATCCCCCTGCCCCTGATCCCATCCCCCCTCCCTCTGCCACTGGTCCCACCCCCCTCTCCACCACCATCCCTCTGCCCCTGATCCCACCCCCCCTCTCCACCACCACCCCTCTGCCCCTGATCCCACCCCCCTCCACCACCACCCCTCTGCCCCTGATCCCCCCCCTCTCTACCACCATCTCTCTGCCCCTGATCCCATCCCCCCACCCCACCACCATCCCCCTGCCCCTGATCCCATCCCCCCTCCACCACCATCCCCCTGCCCCTGATCCCATCCCCCCTCCCTCTGCCACTGGTCCCACCCCCCTCTCCACCACCATCCCTCTGCCCCTGATCCCACCCCCTCTCCACCACCATCTCTCTGCCACTGATCCCATCCCCCCACCACCATCCCTCTGCCACTGATCCCACCCCCCTCCACCACCATCCCTCTGCCCCTGGTCCCACCCCCACTCCACCACCGTCCCTTTGCCACTGGTCCCACCCCCCCTCTCCACCACCACCCCTTTGCCCCTGATCCCAGCCCCCCTCCACCACCATCTCTCTGCACCTGATCCCATCCCCCCCCCCACCACCATCCCCCTGCCCCCATCCCCCCTCCACCACCACCCCCCTGCCCCTGATTCCATCCCCCCCCCACCACCATCTTTCTGCCACTGATCCCATCCCCCCACCACCATCTCTCTGCACCTGATCCCATCCCCCCCCTCCTCCACCATCCCTCTGCCCCTGATCCCATCCCCCCACACCACCACCACCCCTCATCACATTCTCTTCCCTCTACCACCACCATTATTGCCATTGATCCCACTCCCCCTCTCCACCACCATCCCTCTGCCCCTGCTCCCACTCCCCCTCTCCACCACCATCCCTCTGCCCCTGGTCCCAACCCCCCTCTCCACCACCATCCCTCTGCCTCTGATCCCACCTCCCCTCTCCACCACCATCCCTCTGCCCCTGATCCCATCCCCCCACCCCAGCCCCACCACCATCCCCCTGCCCCTGATCCCATCCCCCCTCCACCACCATCCCTCTGACCCTGATCCCATCCCCCACCACCATCCCCCTGCCCCTGATCCCATCCCCCCTCCACCACCATCCCCTTGCCCCTGATCCCACTCCCACTCTCCACCACCATCCCTCTGCCCCTGATCCCATCCCCCCTCCACCACCACCCCTCATCACATTTTCTTCCCTCTACCACCACCATTACTGCCACTGATCCCATCCCCCCCCACCACCATCCCCCTGCCCCTGATCCCACCCCCCCCCTCCACCACCATCCGCCTGCCCCTGATCCCATCCCCCCACCACCATCCCTCTGCCACTGATCCCACCCCCCTCCAACACCATCCCTCTGCTACTGATCCCATCCCCCCTCAAACACCATCCCTCTGCCCCTGATCTCACCGCCCCTTCAACACCATCCCTCTGCAACTGATCCCACCCCCACTCCACCACCACCCATCTGCTCCTGGTCCCACCCCCGCTCCACCACTATCCCTCTGCCCCTGGTCCCACTCCCCCTCTCCACCACCATCCCTCTGCCCCTGATCCCACCCCCCCCTCTCCACCACCACCCCTCTGCCCCTGATCCCACCCCCCCTCCACCACCACCCCTCTGCCCCTGATCCCCCCCCTCTCTACCACCATCTCTCTGCCCCTGATCCCATCCCCCCACCCCACCACCATCCCCCTGCCCCTGATCCCATCCCCCCTCCACCACCATCCCCCTGCCCCTGATCCCATCCCCCCTCCCTCTGCCACTGGTCCCACCCCCCTCTCCACCACCATCCCTCTGCCCCTGATCCCACCCCCCCTCTCCACCACCACCCCTCTGCCCCTGATCCCACCCCCCTCCACCACCACCCCTCTGCCCCTGATCCCCCCCCTCTCTACCACCATCTCTCTGCCCCTGATCCCATCCCCCCACCCCACCACCATCCCCCTGCCCCTGATCCCATCCCCCCTCCACCACCATCCCCCTGCCCCTGATCCCATCCCCCCTCCCTCTGCCACTGGTCCCACCCCCCTCTCCACCACCATCCCTCTGCCCCTGATCCCACCCCCTCTCCACCACCATCTCTCTGCCACTGATCCCATCCCCCCACCACCATCCCTCTGCCACTGATCCCACCCCCCTCCACCACCATCCCTCTGCCCCTGGTTCCACCCCCACTCCACCACCATCCCTCTGCCCCTGGTCCCACCCCTCCTCTCCACCACCGCTCTGCTCCTGATCCCAGCCCCCCTCTCCACCACCATCTCTCTGCCCCTGATCTCATCCTCCCACCCCACCCCCACCACCATCCCCCTGCCCCTGATCCCATCCCCCCACCACCACCCCCCTGCCCCTGAGCCCATCCCCCCTCCACCACCACCCCCCTGCCCCTGATCCCATCCCCCCTCCACCACCATCCCTCTGCCCCTGGTCCCACCCCCACTCCACCACCATCCCTCTGCCCCTGATCCCACCCCCTCTCCACCACCATCCCTCTACCCCTGATTCCACCCCCTCTCCACCACCATCTCTCTGCCCCTGATCTCATCCTCCCACCCCACCACCATCCTCCTGCCCCTGATCCCATCCCCCTCCACCACCATCCCTCTGCGACTGATCCCATCCCCCCTCAACCACCATCCCTCTGCACCTGATCCCATCCCCCCACCCCCCTTTACCACCACTACTGCCTCTGATCCTATCCCCTCCACCACCATCACTGATCACATTCTCCTCCCTCTACCACCGCCACTGCCACTGATCCCAAGGGGACACTTAGGAGGGTGTAAGGGGGTACTCTGGGGGCATTAAGGGGGAACTCTGTAGGTACTGTTTTAGTACCTCCAGAGAGCCCCCTTACATCCTCCAAATAGCCCCTAGTAATAGTAAGGTCAGTGGCAGAACTACCAGGGTCTCAAAGGTTGCACGTGCGACTGCACCCTGGCGTTCCACTAACATGTAGGGGCCTCAAGACTGCAGGAGGCGGCCCACTGCAGAACATGAGAAAGGGCCCCCGAGATGGGGTCAGGGGGGCCCTTCATGGTTTCTTGCACTGGGGCCCTGAAGGTTGTATTTACACCTCTGTCACCTTCTATATGACAGATGGGTAATTACCATGAAGTCTATGGTATGTAAAATAATGAGAGATATTACTGACCTTTCACTGTGAGGGTGAGATTGCTGGACAGTTCATTCTGCAGAGATCGGTGGCTGATAATACAGGAATAGGAGTTCCCATTGTCTTCTGTCTTTGGGTTCAGGGTCAGTAGACTTGTCACATTGTACGTCCCGTCTGAGTTCATAAGCACATTCTTCACACAGGTCCAGATCTCCAGGACCTCACAATCAGAAGAACCCTTACGATATTGATCCCAGCGTATGGAAATATCTTTTGGATAAAAATTGTAAACTTCACATGTCACCGTCTTCTCCGTCCCCTCCTCTACGGTTGGATTTGCTGGGATCACATCAGCCAATGGAGGAGCTGTACAGAGAATAATCATTATTGTTCTAATCTGCAGAAAATACAGAGATCATATCCACAGACTGTGCAGATTATACCAAGAAGAACCCATTGTAATCAGGGCTGGATTAAGAACATCATGGGCCTGGTGCTGAGGATTTTGGTGGGGCTTTTTATAAAAATAAATAAGGGAGGGAGGATGAGAAAGACGGGCATGAGAGAGAGACGGGGATGAGAGAGAGAGGGGATGAGAGAGAGAGGGGATGAGAGAGAGAGGGGATGCACATGAGCATGCGTGGAACTGACAGCAACGCAGCCCGGCCCAGGCAAGTGAATGAAGGCACAGAACCCGGAAGGAAGATCGGGTGAAGATGGAAGAGCCCAGGACCCGCCAGATTGATGGCAGCATTGGAGGGCTCAGTCTGACAGGTAAGTGTCCCCTAATGGGGTAATATGCTGTGCATACTCATACAATATGGCATAACCTACCTCAGGGCCTCTAAAAAGTAGTAATGTTACGACCACTTTAATATCACAGGAGCCTCTCATGGGGCCCCCTACTGACCCAGAGGCCCTTGAGCATTGCCCAAGTGCAAAGTTGCCAACATTTAAAAAATATTTTCAGAGACACTTTTTTCCAGCAGTATATTTAGAGTAGCTGATATCCTCCATGTTCCTCTATACATCATCATAGTAATCACAAAATGAAATGAGTACTAATAATGAGCAGAACAAAGATGAGGACTGAGAAGATTTCCTTTAGTTGAACTAACAAAAATGCCCATTCTAGAGCTGGTAACATGGAGGATGTTCAGAATTATTTTAAAGACCTGCTTTTGTGGGTAAGAGGCAAAGGAGAGGAGTATGGATGGTATAAATGTGGGAAGTATGTGCAGGTGAGGGAGAGGAGTGTGGAGGATATGACAGTGGGCGGTATGTACAGGAGAGGAGTGTGGAAGGTATGACAGTGGGCGGTATGTACAGGAGAGGAGTGTGGAGGGTATGACAGTGGGCAGTATGTACAGGAGAGGAGTGTGGAGGCTATGACAGTGAGCGGTATGTACAGGAGAGGAGTGTGGAGGATATGACAGTGGGCGGTATGTACAGGAGAGGAGTGTGGAGGATATGACAGTGGGCGGTATGTACAGGAGAGGAGTGTGGAGGGTATGACAGTGAGCACTATGTACAGGAGAGGAGTGTGGAAGGTATGACAGTGGGCGGTATGTACAGGAGAGGAGTGTGGAGGATATGACAGTGGGCGGTATGTACAGGAGAGGAGTGTGGAGGATATGACAGTGGGCGGTATGTACAGGAGAGGAGTGTGGAGGGTATGACAGTGAGCGGTATGTACAGGAGAGGAGTGTGGAAGGTATGACAGTGGGCGGTATGTACAGGAGAGGAGTGTGGAGGGTATGACAGTGAGCGGTATGTACAGGAGAGGAGTGTGGAGGATATGACAGTGGGCGGTATGTACAGGAGAGGAGTGTGGAGGATATGACAGTGGGTGGTATGTACAGGAGAGGAGTGTGGAGGATATGACACTGGGCGGTATGTACAGGAGAGGAGTGTGGAAGGTATGACAGTGAGCGGTATGTACAGGAGAGGAGTGTGGAGGGTATGACAGTGGGCGGTATGTACAGGAGAGGAGTGTGGAGGGTATGACAGTGGGCGGTATGTACAGGAGAGGAGTGTGGAGGATATGACAGTGGGCAGTATGTACAGGAGAGGAGTGTGGAGGGTATGACAGTGGGCGGTATGTACAGGAGAGGAGTGTGGAAGGTATGACAGTGAGCGGTATGTACAGGAGAGGAGTGTGGAGGATATGACAGTGGGCGGTATGTACAGGAGAGGAGTGTGGAGGATATGACAGTGGGCGGTATGTACAGGAGAGGAGTGTGGAGGATATGACAGTGGGTGGTATGTACAGGAGAGGAGTGTGGAGGATATGACACTGGGCGGTATGTACAGGAGAGGAGTGTGGAAGGTATGACAGTGAGCGGTATGTACAGGAGAGGAGTGTGGAGGGTATGACAGTGAGCGGTATGTACAGGAGAGGAGTGTGGAGGATATGACAGTGGGCGGTATGTACAGGAGAGGAGTGTGGAGGATATGACAGTGGGCGGTATGTACAGGAGAGGAGTGTGGAGGATATGACAGTGGGTGGTATGTACAGGAGAGGAGTGTGGAGGATATGACACTGGGCGGTATGTACAGGAGAGGAGTGTGGAAGGTATGACAGTGAGCGGTATGTACAGGAGAGGAGTGTGGAGGGTATGACAGTGGGCGGTATGTACAGGAGAGGAGTGTGGAGGGTATGACAGTGGGCGGTATGTACAGGAGAGGAGTGTGGAGGATATGACAGTGGGTGGTATATACAGGAGAGGAGTGTGGAGGATATGACAGTGGGGGGTATATACAGGAGAGGAGTGTGGAGGGTATGACAGTGGGCAGTATGTACAGGAGAGGAGTGTGGAGGGTATGACAGTGGGCGGTATGTACAGGAGAGGAGTGTGGAGGGTATGACAGTGGGCGGTATGTACAGGAGAGGAGTGTGGAGGATATGACAGTGGGCGGTATGTACAGGAGAGGAGTGTGGAGGATATGACAGTGGGCGGTATGTACAGGAGAGGAGTGTGGAGGATATGACAGTGGGCGGTATGTACAGGAGAGGAGTGTGGAGGATATGACAGTGGGCGGTATGTACAGGAGAGGAGTGTGGAAGGTATGACAGTGGGCAGTATGTACAGGAGAGGAGTGTGGAGGATATGACAGTGGGCGGTATGTACAGGAGAGGAGTATGGAGGATATGACAGTGGGCGGTATGTACAGGAGAGGAGTGTGGAGGATATGACAGTGGGCGGTATGTACAGGAGAGGAGTGTGGAGGATATGACAGTGAGCGGTATGTACAGGAGAGGAGTGTGGAGGCTATGACAGTGAGCGGTATGTACAGGAGAGGAGTGTGGAGGGTATGACAGTGGGCAGTATGTACAGGAGAGGAGTGTGGAGGATATGACAGTGAGCAGTATGTACAGGAGAGGATTGTAGAGGGTATGACAGTGGGCGGTATGTACAGGAGAGGATTGTGGAGGATATGACAGTGGGCGGTATGTACAGGAGAGGAGTGTGGAGGGTATGACAGTGGGCGGTATGTACAGGAGAGGAGTGTGGAGGGTATGACAGTGGGCGGTATGTACAGGAGAGGAGTGTGGAGGAAATGACAGTGAGCGGTATGTACAGGAGAGGAGTGTGGAGGGTATGGCAGTGGGTGATATGTACAGGAGAGGAGTGTGGAGGGTATGACAGTGGGCGGTATGTACAGGAGAGGAGTGTGGAGGATATGACAGTGGGCGGTATGTATAGGAGAGGAGTGTGGAGGATATGACAGTGGGCGGTATGTATAGGAGAGGAGTGTGGAGGATATGACAGTGAGAGGTATGTACAGGAGAGGAGTGTGGAGGATATGACAGTGGGCAGTATGTACAGGAGAGGAGTGTGGAGGATATGACAGTGGGCGGTATGTACAGGAGAGGAGTGTGGAGGATATGACAGTGGGCACTATGTACAGGAGAGGAGTGTGGAGGGTATGACAGTGGGCGGTATGTACAGGAGAGGAGTGTGGAGGGTATGATAGTGAGCGGTATGTACAGGAGAGGAGTGTGGAGGGTATGATAGTGAGCGGTATGTACAGGAGAGGAGTGTGGAGGATATGATAGTGGGCGGTATGTACAGGAGAGGAGTGTGGAGGGTATGACAGTGATTGGTATGTACAGGAGAGGAGTGTGGAGGGTATGATAGTGGGTGGTATGTACAGGAGAGGAGTGTGGAGGGTATGACAGTGAGCGGTATGTACAGGAGAGGAGTGTGGAGGATATGACAGTGGGTAGTATGTACAGGAGAGGAGTGTGGAGGATATGACAGTGAGCGGTATGTACAGGAGAGGAGTGTGGAGGATATGACAGTGGGCGGTATGTACAGGAGAGGAGTGTGGAGGATATGACAGTGAGCGGTATGTACAGGAGAGGAGTGTGGAGGGTATGACAGTGATTGGTATGTACAGGAGAGGAGTGTATGATAGTGGGCGGTATGTACAGGAGAGGAGTGTGGAGGGTATGACAGTGGGCGGTATGTACAGGAGAGGAGTGTGGAGGATATGACAGTGGGCGGTATGTACAGGAGAGGAGTGTGGAGGATATGACAGTGGGCGGTATGTACAGGAGAGGAGTGTGGAGGATATGACAGTGAGCGGTATGTACAGGAGAGGAGTGTGGAGGGTATGACAGTGGGCGGTATGTACAGGAGAGGAGTGTGGAGGATATGACAGTGGGCGGTATGTACAGGAGAGGAGTGTGGAGGATATGACAGTGGGCGGTATGTACAGGAGAGGAGTGTGGAGGATATGACAGTGAGCGGTATGTACAGGATAGGAGTGTGGAGGGTATGACAGTGAGCGGTATGTACAGGAGAGGAGTGTGGAGGGTATGACAGTGGGCGGTATGTACAGGAGAGGAGTGTGGAGGATATGACAGTGGGAGGTATGTACAGGAGAGGAGTGTGGAGGATATGACAGCGGGCGGTATGTACAGGAGAGGAGTGTGAAGGGTATGACAGTGAGCGGTATGTACAGGAGAGGAGTGTGGAGGATATGACAGTCGGTGGTATGTACAGGAGAGGAGTGTGGAGGATATGACAGTGGGCGGTATGTACAGGAGAGGAGTGTGGAGGATATGACAGTGGGCGGTATGTACAGGAGAGGAGTGTGGAGGATATGACAGTGAGCGGTATGTACAGGAGAGGAGTGTGGAGGATATGACAGTCGGCGGTATGTACAGGAGAGGAGTGTGGAGGATATGACAGTCGGCGGTATGTACAGGAGAGGAGTGTGGAGGATATGACAGTGGGCGGTATGTACAGGAGAGGAGTGTGGAGGATATGACAGTGGGCGGTATGTACAGGATAGGAGTGTGGAGGGTATGACAGTGAGCGGTATGTACAGGAGAGGAGTGTGGAGGGTATGACAGTGGGCGGTATGTACAGGAGAGGAGTGTGGAGGATATGACAGTGGGAGGTATGTACAGGAGAGGAGTGTGGAGGATATGACAGCGGGCGGTATGTACAGGAGAGGAGTGTGAAGGGTATGACAGTGAGCGGTATGTACAGGAGAGGAGTGTGGAGGATATGACAGTCGGTGGTATGTACAGGAGAGGAGTGTGGAGGATATGACAGTGGGCGGTATGTACAGGAGAGGAGTGTGGAGGATATGACAGTGGGCGGTATGTACAGGAGAGGAGTGTGGAGGATATGACAGTGAGCGGTATGTACAGGAGAGGAGTGTGGAGGGTATGACAGTGATTGGTATGTACAGGAGAGGAGTGTATGATAGTGGGCGGTATGTACAGGAGAGGAGTGTGGAGGGTATGACAGTGGGCGGTATGTACAGGAAAGGAGTGTGGAGGGTATGACAGTGGGCGGTATGTACAGGAAAGGAGTGTGGAGGGTATGACAGTGAGCGGTATGTACAGGAGAGGAGTGTGGAGGGTATGACAGTGATTGGTATGTACAGGAGAGGAGTGTATGATAGTGGGCGGTATGCACAGGAGAGGAGTGTGGAGGATATGACAGTGAGCGGTATGTACAGGAGAGGAGTGTGGAGGATATGACAGTGGGCGGTATGTACAGGAGAGGAGTGTGGAGGGTATGACAGTGGGCGGTATGTACAGGAGAGGAGTGTGGAGGGTATGACAGTGAGCGGTATGTACAGGAGAGGAGTGTGGAGGATATGACAGTGTGTGATATGTACAGGAGAGGAGTGTGGAGGATATGACAGTGGGCGGTATGTACAGGAGAGGAGTGTGGAGGATATGACGGTGGGCGGTATGTACAGGAGAGGAGTGTGGAGGGTATGACAGTGGGCGGTATGTACAGGAAAGGAGTGTGGAGGGTATGACAGTGAGCGGTATGTACAGGAGAGGAGTGTGGAGGGTATGACAGTGATTGGTATGTACAGGAGAGGAGTGTATGATAGTGGGCGGTATGCACAGGAGAGGAGTGTGGAGGATATGACAGTGAGCGGTATGTACAGGAGAGGAGTGTGGAGGATATGACAGTGGGCGGTATGTACAGGAGAGGAGTGTGGAGGGTATGACAGTGGGCGGTATGTACAGGAGAGGAGTGTGGAGGGTATGACAGTGGGCGGTATGTACAGGAGAGGAGTGTGGAGGGTATGACAGTGAGCGGTATGTACAGGAGAGGAGTGTGGAGGATATGACAGTGTGTGATATGTACAGGAGAGGAGTGTGGAGGATATGACAGTGGGCGGTATGTACAGGAGAGGAGTGTGGAGGATATGACGGTGGGCGGTATGTACAGGAGAGGAGTGTGGAGGGTATGACAGTGGGCGGTATGTACAGGAGAGGAGTGTGGAGGATATGACAGCGGGCACTATGTATAGGAGAGGAGTGTGGGGGGTATGACAGCGGGCACTATTTAAAGGAGAAGAGTGTGGGGGATATGACAGTGGGCACTATGTATAGGAGAGGAGTGCGGGGGGTATGACAGTGGGCACTATGTATAGGAGAGGAGTGCGGGGGGCATGACAGTGGGCACTATGTACAGGAGAGGAGTGTGGAGGGTATGACAGTGAGCACTATGTACAGGTGAGGAGGATGCAGGAATCTGGGAAGGAAAAATGTAAAGGTTTGTGGAAGGATGTTTTGGGACTGCGTAGTGGTTAAGCAGGCCATACATGGATTGAAATAAAGCCAATTAAGCAGAGACCAGCCATAGTCGATGTCTGTATGGGATAGCTGGTTGTACACAAGTCAATCTATTAATCGACTTGAGTGCCACCAGCCTGTCAGGTTTTTCCTAGAACAATCAGTGCTGCCAGCTATAGTTAGCTATAGTTACACTGATGATTGTATTGTGTGGGTAGGGAAGGCTCCCCACTGGCAGAACACAAAAACACTGTGGGAGTGATTCCCCCATCCACAGGTCAGCAGGTGAGAGGGTGTGTGGGGACAGGCTGGGGAGGGAGGTCTGTCAGCAGGGGGGGTGTGTGGTGGTCATGGAGGGATATCAATCAGCGGGTGGGGGGAGTAATTAGGAGTGATATCTTTTGGAGTTGGATCTGTCATCTGCAGGTTGGGAAATGGTCACCTGTGATATAAGTTGAAGGGAGGTGGCTAACATGGGAAGTGGCGGGGGAGTGACCTGGTTGGTGGGGAGTCATCTGGTTGGTGGAGAGTGTGAAATGGATGAGGTGTTTTCAAGTTTCTTTCACATTTGCAGTAATGCTTACTGCCCTCTGAAAAGTGATCTGTGGTGGATTGCTTTTCAACGAGTGGTATAGCAGCAGCTGACAGGCATTCATGTGGTGCTAATGCCGCCTCCTTCTTTCTTTTTTTTACATTGCTGAATGGCAGTTTTACATTGTTGGACTATGCTGCTACTGCGAGCGGGTTTGATAGGCGGTGCTGCCTGTCATACTCTGCAGGCTCCAAGCTATCCATTGAGCTCAGTGCCTCTGACAAGAAGTGAGGATAGGCATTGTGAGATCATCCTCTCAGTCTGCAAACAGAGTGTGCCAGCTTGTATTTATACTGGCTGCTCTGTATGTAGCTTCTGACAGGCTGTGCAAGGAGCCCCATATCTCCAGGACCATAGGTGATAGGAGCCCCAAATTTTGATCAGTCTTCAGCTACCATACCACTGAGCCACGACCCTCAAAGTCGATTGTTTTTGTTTGTGATTTTTTTTTCTTTTTTTGGGCAAATGGGCCTATCTTGAGGTAAGGGGCCTGGAGCTGCAGCTCCAATAGCCCCTATGTTAATCCGGCCCTGATTGTAATGGTGGATCAGAGGGAGGGGACACAGGAGACACCTCCAGTCAGTAGACTGGTCACTGGACTCCATCTAGCCCACATGTGTTTGACACAAGGCCTGCGGTCCAAATCCGCCCCGCCAGGCCATTTCATATGGCCCTCGCACCTCTTCTGCAGCTGCAGCGTCTCCGCCCTCATCTTGTCTCAGCAGTCAGCAGCAGAGAGGAGGACAGAACTCCTTCGCCAGATCAAGCGCTTCTCTGTGCAGCTGCAGAGAGACTTGTCTCTGCCTTCCTGTCTCAGCAGTCAACAGCAAACTCCAGCAGCTGACTACTGCCCTCCTCTGGCCCTCCTCCAGACCCTGCACTTTCTGCTTCCCAGCTCTGCCCTCCGCTTCTTCCTAGCAGTAGCACAAGATAAGGGGATGCACTGTTATGTAAGGGAGGGTGGGGGATTCTTTACTTCTGATGATGGGGGGCCCTTGACATCTGAAGTAAGGGAGGGTGGGGTGCTCTGGATATCTAGTCTTACAAACTTACAGATACAACCAGCCCTTTAAGGGCAGCCATAATTCTGATGTGGCCCGCGATGAAGACTGAGTTTAACACCCCTGATCTAGTCTCTCACATCCACCACTAGAGGGAGTACTTCTCTGGGGGGAGATTCCTCATAAGGGCTGATTTACTAAAGGAGGAAATAAAGTTCATCCAGGAAAGGTCACTTAAATTTTCCAATGATAGAAAAAGAAAATTCTCATCTGTACATAATTGGGTATTGAAAGTGAACACAGTGACAATATATAGAGTGAAGATTCTCAACTCTCTTAATAAATCACCCCCAGAGCCATAGAAGACAGTATGGGGGAAGGGAGGGGCAATGTCACTCACCTGACACCTGTAGGGTAGCTTTACCCTCCTGTTTATCCGGAGTATTTATCACTGTACAGAAGTATTCTCCCTCATCAGAGAACTGGACTCGGGGGATGTGGAGCTCGGCGTTTCCTTTTGGGATCTCTGTATTATCCATGGAACATCCCGGTCTGAATACCGTCACTTTTCCATCATTATATTCATACACATCATACTCAGTGCCATTCTCTGATGTCCTCTTCCATAGTACTGCAATGGCACTCCCAGTATTTAGACCGGATATATCACAGGGAATGGTGACATCCTCATCCCTCAGTACTGACACAACTGACCTCCTCATTGTTATCCTCAGAGCCCCTATAAAATATAAATAAAGTTATTTGTACCCAAAAAAGAGGAATAAAATATCATTATTACATCTATTTTAGATCAGAGACATTCTGTACTCCTGCAGCTTTTATCATCTATGTAACATGCTGACCTTCCTGGATTGTCCTCCTAACCTTATCCACTACCTTCAAGTATTTATCATTTGGGTCTGTCCTTTCTCTCCTATCCTCAAGCTTGTACATATTTAAGCTACTATTATGCGATTGAAAAGGTTTTCAAATGGGGGCGCATGGGCACAGATGAACTGAATGGCTGCGCTGTAGCTGAGCTCCGCACATCCCAAGCGCTTATGGTAACCTTCTTAACTGTACATATTCGGAGATCTCTCTGCATCTCCGAGGTAGTGAGTCCTGTGAGAGGCTCTCGTACCATTGGGGGCAGCCAGGCAAAATTAAGCAAAGCTGGTTTCAAACCCAAAACCCCATCACAGGACCGCAGTCAAGATGATACCACTGAGCCCTGCAAATGACGACAACATGCGCCAATCTATGGGGAACTCTTTTCTTCCAACACCCCTTCTCAACAGCATGTGCTTTGTCAAATTATATTCAGCTTCTTCTGGATATAACTATGACGTTCCTTCAACAAAGGCTCGGTGAGTGCATCAGCAGTCATCTCCTCTGATGAGCAGTATCGAATGTCAATAACACCTTGCTCTTGATTATGCTCTTGATTATCCCTCAGAAGGTGATACTTGACGTCATTGTGTTTGGTCCTAGGATTGACCCTTTCTGATTGCGTAAGCTTTATACATCCCTGGTTGTCTTCAAAAACGGCAATTGATTTTGACATGTCTACCCCAATGTCCACAAAAAGTTGATAAGCGTGTGTTGCTGCAATGTACTCTGCTTCAGTTGAAGATAGAGCGACAGTAGTTTTCTTTCAACTAGACCAACTTATGGTTCCTTCCCCATACTGGAAGAATTTAAGAAGAATTTGTAGTCTGTGCAGTCCCCAGCCCATTCAGCATCCACATATCCAACCAGTTTTGGATGTTGCTGGTAACTGTAATGCTGCGTACACACGAGCGGACTTTACGGCAGACTTTGCCCGACGGACTTTACGACGGACTTTCTGAATGAACGGACTTGCCTACACACAATCAACCAAAGTCCATCGAATTCGTACGTGATGACGTACACCGGACAAAAACAAGGAAGTTCATAGCCAGTAGCCAATAGCTGCCCTAGCGTGGCTTTTTGTCCGTCGAACTAGCATACAGACGAGCAGACTTTTCGACCGGACTCGAGTCCGTCGGATAGATTTGAAACATGTTTCAAATCTAAGTCCGTCCAACTTTTGAGAAAACAAAGTCTGCTGGAGCCCACACACGATCGAATTGTCCGACGAAATCCCGTCCGCCGGGCAAAGTCTGTCATAAAGTCCGCTCGTGTGTACGCAGCATAACTCCCTCTGAATTGTTCCTTTGGAGGTATGGCATCAGTCTTTTTGTTGCGTTCCAGTCACACTGACAGGGAGCGAATACTTTCCTGCATAGTATCCCCACTGCTGCGGCTATGTCTGGTGTTGTCACAGTGGCAACATATAGCAGCGTACTGATTGCTCTGCGATACGTGTCATTGTTGGGTAGCAAGTTTTCTGCTTCATTGCTGTTTAGACAGCCTGGTTCCATAGGAGTTTTCACTTCCTTTGCATCTTGCATATGGAATTGTTCCAAGATTTCAGAGATTTTCAGAGATTGGTTGAGAAGATAACATCCATTTTCTCTCTATCTTTGGATTCCCAGATAGTAGCTAATGTTTCCCAGCTCTTTGATTTCAAAATTTTCTTTCGGCTTGTGAACAATCTGATTGTAATCCCCTTCTTGTTCAAAATAGGTTATAATGTCATCAACATAAATAAGGATGCATATCCATCTGTCTCCTTGATTCTTAGAATAGAGACAGGGGTCTACTTTACTTCTTGAGAATCCCTCTCTCACTTTCACATTCCACATCCTTGCAGATTGCTTAAGACCGTAGATGCTCTCCTGAAGTTTACAGACAATGCTGTCTCCTTGCTCGAACCCTGGTGGTTGCTCCATGTAGAGATCTTCCTTAAGGTCTCCATATAGGAAAGCAGTTTTAATGTCTAGGTGTTTGACTTGCATGCCCTTCCTGGCTGCAATGCTAAGAAGCGCTCTGATGGTGGAGTGTTTTACAATGGGAGCGAATGTTTCATCATAGTCTTCAACAAATTTCTGAGAGTAACCCTTGGCAACTAGTCTGGCTTTGTATTTGTGAATATTGCCTTCTGCATCCAACTTTACTTTGAAAGTCCACTTGTTTCCTATAGTTTTGAGGTTAGGAGGGAGCTCTGTAAGTGTCCAAGTTTTATTTTCTTGAAGTGACTTTAATTCTTCTTCTGCTGCCTCTCCACTTATTGGCTTCACATTTTGGCAGTTTTTCTATGTCTTCCCAGAATGTTGGTTCAGATATGTTGTATGTTTTGACAGTCTATGACAGCTTGTGGGGTGGTATCCCCTTTGTAGTCCGAGTGGATCTTCTGACTTCAAGCAGTTCAGCAGGATCTGACGGGGAACTTGATTTAGGCATTGTGAGTTCCACCTCTTGTTCTGACTCCTGCATAGGTTCGCGTTGGTTGACCTTTTCTTCTGGTTTGTTGGGCATATTCACTTCACAGCTTTCAGGAATTGGTGTTTCTGATGATGGGCTCTCATCAAAATAAACACTACGGTTTATTGTCACTTTGTCAGTCTTTGGGTGTAGGATTCTGTAGCCCTTAGTTTGCTCATTGTAGCCTACTAGAATGCCCTCTATGGCTCTGTTCTCCAGCTTGGATCGCTTTTCATTTGGAATATAGGCATATGCTTTACATCCAAACACTCTGATGTGCCCTTTGCTAGTCTTTGATCCATGCCACATTTCAAATAGAGTACTTTTAATGGCTCTTGAGGGTAGTCTGTTTTGTAGGTGGGTTGCAGTCATGACTAGTTCTCACCAGTACTTCAGAGGTAGGTTGGCATCTGACAACATGCATCTGGCCTTTTCTATAATGCCCACACAGTCAGACTTTCTGATGTAAAATGTGCGATAGGAGTTTGTTGTCGGAAATTCCAATCGTGTGTACACAATTTCCGACGCACAAAGTTCCACGCATGCTCGGAATCAAGCAGAAGAGCCATTTTTCTTGGCTCATCATACGTGTTGTACATCACCGCGTTCTTGACGTTCGGAATTTCTGACAAGATTTGTGTGACCGTGTGTATGCAAGACAAGTTTGAGCCAACATCCGTCGGAAAAAAACAATGGATTTTGTTGTTGGATTGTCCGATCGTATGTACAGGGCATAAGAGTGTGATTTTTCCTTTCTGCTACACCGTTTTGTTCAGGAGTGTATGGTGTGGTTGTCTGGTGTATTATTCCTTGTCTCTTCAGGTATGAGGCCACTTCTTTGCTTATGTATTCTCCTCTATTGTCAGTGCGTAATATTTCTGGTTTCCTTTGGAATTTGTTGCTAGACATGGCAACGAACTCTTGAAGTTTCTTTGATGTTTCATTCTTGTATTTGATCAGATAAGTAGTTGTGTACCTGGAATAATCATCAATGAAAGTCAGTAGATATGTGTTCCCGCCTGACGTGGGAGTTTTCATTGGACCACATACGTCACTGTGTATGAGCTGCAGGGGGTGGGTGTTTTTTCTTTGAGATGCCTGTGGAAGGGGAGCACATGTGGCTTTTGCTTCTATACAGCACTTGCATTTCATGAGCACTTTGCAAGGCATTATTGACAAATCATCTGATAAGCCTTTCTTTATAATGCCCTGTATAGCTTCTGGACTTCTGTGCTCCAGCTGTCTGTGCCATTAATAAATACATTTGCTGTGAAGGTTATTAGAGACTGTATTGGCTTGCTGGTCTGTGGTGATGAGCCTGTATAGGTGGTCATCCTGTTTACTTTTGCAAGGAATTGCTTATTATTGCTGCCTTCTAGTTCTGCAACATACAGCACTTTCTGTACAAGGATACTCTGCCTTGTGGTGTAATGCAGTTCAGGAAGCCCTGGCCTTTACCTTCAGCAGTGATGCTTTTCCCTTTTGATAGGAAAACGTTGTCTGTTGCACTGTAATCAATGCTTATGAAGAAGGTCTCATCGCTAGTCATGTGGCTTGTCGCTCCTGAGTCTATGCACCAGCCACGTGGCTTGTCACTCTGTGTCACTTTAAAGTTGTCACTCCATGATGTGTCTGCAGTTTCCTTTGTGGCTGCTTTGACTTATTAATTTTCCCTTGACATATTCTAACGTCAGTTCTTGCTCGGGTCTGGTTTCTAAATGTTAATAAGAGCAGCATATGTCTCTAGAAGGCTGCAGAGGAGCAGGGCAACAATATGGTTATCTTTGATGTCTCCTCCGATGGCACGCAGCTGCTCAATGATTTCTAGCATAGCTTTCACATGGTCACACATTTGCTGGCCTTCTTCTAGTCTCTTCTTATACAGCTTTCTTAGTAGAAACAGCTTGCTGTTTAGACTTGAACGCTCATGCAGTTTTTGTAATGAAGTCCACATACCTTTGGCCGTTTTCACTGTTCTTGTGTGGATAAGCTAGTCATCTTCCACTAGTAAGCTTATGATTGCTTTTGCCTGTCTATCCTTCCTGTCCCAGTCCTCCGCCTCTCCGTCTGTAGATCTGTCTGTATTCAGCACTTGCCACAAGTCATCCTTGCCGGGAAGCATCTCTAGCTTAAAATTCCACAGCTGGTAATTGGCATAGCTCAGCTTTGCAATTGCAAACTCCACATCTGAACCATTTGCCATCTTTTAGCAGCTTGCATACTGAATTCTTTCCAGTGCCTGGGTGCCTGCTGGGTACTGCTGGGTGTCTGGGCCATAACCTGTTAGCAGAGTATTGAAATGATTTGCTGGAAGCTTCTTGTATACAGCAAACTGCTTTACTTTTATGGAGGATATCTTTATCATGGAACAGGAAGCAAGAATATACAAGTGCACTCTTAGATACAGAAGGTACATCCTGTGATTACATTATATCATAGAATACATACTATAATACTGCAGTGCCACCTACTGGTATAGACAGGTATAATCCATATATATAGTTCACAGTACAAAGCAACTTTACATTACATGCTGTTGTTTTTTCAACAGATACCATCTTTACAGGAGCCCCGCAGCAATGTTAACATACTGACATCACTGGCCATGATAGGATTAATGTCTGAGTATCCAAAATGACTGCCAACACAGTCAGATATCATCTCCATCCCTCAGCATAAGGAATCAACCCGACTCATGTTTAACTCTGATAGCCTCAAGTGAGTGTAGATGTGTCAGAAGTCCAACCTTGCCATACTTTCTGAAATTTTTTGGGACAACCTCTATTTTGGTAAGTGGCTTTATAGAATGGCAATACCTTAATTAGGGTCTTCCAATATGTTAATGGGGGTGCCTTAGCTTTCTTCCAATATAAAATAATTGCTTTACATGTGTAAAACAGAGTGATAGATAGTAAAGTCCTCTGCGCCCTGAGAGGTGCCGATTCCTCAACCAGACCAAGTAAACACACAGCAATAATCAAGAATACATGAAGAGCTGTAATATCCTCAAGACCCTGGACCACCACCTGCAGAAAAGCTGTATGAGTGGGCATTGCCAAAATATATGCTCACCCAGCTGCTCCAAGCCCAGATAGTAGTGATTCCCAAACCAGGGAAAGACCACACAAAATGTGGCAATTATAGACCCATATTATTAAATGTTGATCTTAAGTTATTTTCAAAAATGATCGCAAATCGTCTCGCCCCCTTCTCCCTTCCCTTGTTCACAGTAATCAAGTGGGTTTCATTCCGGGACGAGAGGCCAGGGATAACACTACTAAGACACTTCATCTAATATCCTACGCTCAACATAAGCGAATCCCCACCTGCCTACTGGTCTGTGATGCTCAGAAGGCCTTTGATAGGGTCATCTGGCCGTTTCTTCAGTCGTCCCTACAACAGATAGGGCTAGGCCCCAAGCTATTGGCCAAAATAATGTTCCTGTACTCTAACCCCTCGGCGAAAGTTGCGGCTAACGGGGAACTTTCTGAGGCTTTCAGGATCAGGAACAGAACCAGACAGGGATGCCCGCTGTCCTCATTACTGTTTGCAATAACAATCAAACACTTGGCTCAGGCGGTTCATCATAATGACTCTATACACGGGATTTCCATCCCCTCGGCACATTGCAAGTTATCCCTTTATGCCGACGACTTGTTACTTTATATTACACAACCACATATTAGTATTCCGACCTTTATCCAGGAGCTAGATCGCTTTGGAGCCCATAGTAATTTTAAACTGAACATCTCCAAAACAGAAGCCCTAAATATATCTTTACCTCCAACAGACATGACCACAATCCGGTAGCAATTTCCTTTCCATTAGCAATCTCGGTTGATTAAGTATTTGGGGACTGAGATCTCTCGGGGACTTCCATGATATTTATCCCCTGAACTTCAGCCTTTTACTGACTAAGATTAGGCGCTCTTTAGAATCATGGCACCATCTTAAGCTATCATGGGTTGGCCGAATGAATGTCCTCAAGATGGCCATTCCCCCCAAATTATTATATTTATTTCAAGCCCTCCCTATCACCCTCCCCTGTGCTTTTTTACGCACCCTCCGCTCCCTAGCGATCAAATTCATTTGGCAAACCACCCTTCCAGACTCAAATATAAAATACCTTGCTCTCACAGACTCAACGGGGGAATTGGTCTCCCGGACATTCAGATTGATCATGCCTCCGCCATATTCTCTAGATTACTTGAATGGCTCCCCCATCCTTTAACCAAACCCTCTACGATCGTAGAGCAAGACATGGCTCTAGTGGACCTCCGAACTCTACTATGGGGATATAACGCAAAATTCTGCACCATGACTGAGCTTTGGCCCTTGACGCTGACGGCATTATCCCTATGGTACAGTAGACATGTCACCTTTGCGTTGTCCACAGACCCTGGTCGACTGACCCCCTTTTTGATAATCCGGCACTTCTTGCTTATAACGCCTTGGGGCGCTGTGGTTCTTATGAAAGGACTCAATGGCTCACGGCACGGAAGTTCGTTCACACCACTACAGGTTGGTTCCAACCACAACAAGGTCACCAACCCCCCCACCACAACTGACTGGTTATCAATGCTGTCTTTGTCGCAATTTAGCAAAATTCTACACCTTTATGGACAGAGTCACAGACCACTTACAGCTTTCGAGGACATGTGTAGCCTCCCTCAGATCCCCAGACACACTCTATTGCTGATATACAAAGAAATTCTGGTCCCATACCGATAATGTATTGCCCAACTTTACGTAGAAGTGGTCCAGGGTTTTGGAAATTGAAATATCCCCAGGACAATGGCACACTTCATTTACATTCACCCACAAATCATCTATCTCCAGGTTCACACAGGAGAAGAATTACAAACTACTATCTAGGTGGTATAGAGATCCAGTCACAGTACACAAAATTTTCCCCAACACTACTGATGTCTGCTGGTACTGTCACAGAGGAAAGGGAACCTACCTCCATGTGTGGTGGGAATGTGATCAAGTTCGCCCTTTTTGGAACCAGATTTTTGAAATCTACAATGACATGTATAATGATTCTCTCATTCCCTCCCCTAAGGTGGTCCTCCTATCCATCCTATCTGGTCTAATTAAATTGCATAAAAAGAAACTCCTTAGATTTTTTGTCAGCTGCAAGTCATGTAATAAAACAGTTTTGAGAATTCTGAGGCTATCCCCCCTTAATAAATGCATAGACATCATTAAACGACACCATGCTTATGGAGGAGCTGCAGGCAAGAGAGGGAGATGTTTGGGACAAACACATCAAATTTTGGTACATTTGGCTTCATTATTATTCATCCTCTGACCATCTCCTTAACAGGATATCTGCATAAGAGGCTTGTCTACCTAGGTCTAGATATACAACACCCGTTGGGGTCGTCCGGTAGGGCCAGGCCCTGGATTTTGATAATTACCTTCTGTATTCAGAGTTTGGGACGGCAGATGCCGTGATCATACCTTGTACATAGTGTTCATGTTCCTCCCCTACCCCCACTTCCCCCTTTCTCTCCCCCTTCTTTTCCCCCTTCTACACCCCCCATAATTTACTGTTTTTACTTACTACTACCTGTGATCCAAGTTGACATGGAAATAAAAGTATGTTTTTGAGAACTGTTTCTCGCACATATGTATGTACAAAATGTATGTAATGTTTTGTACACATTGTGGTATTTGTTTACCACTACTCCCCCTCCCCCTCTTTTTTGTACCCCCCTGTTGCTTTTCTTTTTTGAAAATCAATAAAACATATTCAACCTTAAAATATATGCTCAAAGTCTGCTGGGGAATGCTGGCAAAGCCAACAGTCCACCGAATAAGAAGCATAAATTCTGGCATGTCTGGTCGGAGTGTAATAAATCTGCTGAAGAATTTTATATTGAATGAGGCGATCTCTGGATTGGAAGATACCAAATATTTAAAGGGGCAATCCCACATACCATCCCAATCATCACCTTGGGTAATTAGGTATCACAAACATCCACCACTCCCTGCACCTTTCAATAGATTTATGTCTAACCGTAAACAATTCCTTATAGACTTTGGAGAGCATCTTAGGGAACTGTTCCGATGCCAGAAACTGCTCTAGGTCTGAGGATTGGATCTGTAAAGCGGTGCTTCCAAACTGAGAAAAAAGCATGACGCAGTTGTAGGTAGTGGAAAAAATACCAATTGTGAAGTTGAAATTTAGAATTGAGTTCAGTAAATGCAAGCAGTTGCCCGCTTCCTACAATATCCTTTAGCTGACTGACTCCCTTCTCTGCCCACACAATGGGATCCAGTATTGCGGCAAAATGTAGCAAATGGTGATAGTGGCATAGAGGGAAAATATTTGGTGCCCTCTGGCTGCATAATGTTTCGTACCCTATCCCACGCATTAACAGTGACGCGCATAGAGCCAGTCAGTACCTTGTAACTCTGTGGTCCTCCAAAGAGTAAATGATGTAGCCCTTCATATGAGACTACCAGAGCCACCTCCAACACAGTGGCCACATCCCCATGATCTCTAGTCAAATATCTATGTGTAATATACCATCTGGCTCGACAAAAAGTACTTATGTAAGTCAGGCAAAGTTAGGCCCCCTTGGCCTAAAGGTTCTTGGGGAGCTGGCAATCCTATTCTTGGGTGGGAAGAGTACCACAAAAAGGAGTTAAACAGGCCCTGAATCTTTTTGAAGTAGGAATGAGGGACCCAAACTGGGGAGATTCTTAGGAAATATCAAATAACTTGGTAGAATTTTAATTTTATGCAGATTAATTCTGCTTAGCAACGATAGGGGCAGATGTTTCCACGCCTCCAAATGCCTTTTAAGTGCAGGAATTAAGGGATGAGGATTAAGGGCCAAAAAATCTGTTAATTTAGCAGAAATGACAATCCCAAGATATTTAATGTGAGCCGCCTAAGGTATAGGTATATCAGGAGCAGCAAGCACCTGAGCACCGCTATCAATAGGTAGGTAAGTCCTGAGTAGGTAGAGAAGGTGTTTAGTATCTGGAAAGCTGCCTGTAGGGAGAGAACAGGGTCCTGCAGGAATAGGAGATCATCATCTGAATAGAGGGCTGTACATTCTCTAACTCCACCCACCAACAAAGCTCCTACTTCAGTGGACCTCCTGAGGGCAATGCTATAGGCTCCATCATGAGAGCAAATAAAAAGGGTAAAAGTGGGAACCCCTGTCGTGTCCTCCATCCCACTGCAAATGGAGCAGAAAATCCATTACCTATCTTCAAAGACGCTTTAAGACACCTATACAGTTGGGAAACCCAGGCAATGAAACAGGGACCAAAACCCATACGGCCCAACAGCAAGACCAAATAGCCCCAGTCCACCGAGTCAAAGGCCTTTTCCATATCCAATTAAACCACCACACGAGCCCAAGCATTATCATGTACGAGCTGTAAATAAGTAAATAATCTTAGTAGGTTAGTTTTAGTGGATTTCCCACGGATGAACCCCATTTGATCAATATCTACCAGAGCAGTGATAACCTTTGAGAGACCGATGGCTAGAATTATTGTAAGAATTTTCAAATCCTGATTGAGCAGTGCAATAGGTCTGTAGGAGGAGCAATCCAGAAGGTCCTTACCTGGTTTCGGCAATAAAATAACATGAGCTTCTTACAAGGAATCAGGTAGGACATCATTTGAGATACAAAATTTATATAAGGCTTGAAGTCTAGGTCCCAAAGACCCCGCATGTGTTCTATACCACTGGGCTGGAAAGCCATCATGTCCAGGGGACTTGTGTGAGGGGGAAGATCTGATAACTCAATTTTCTCATGGGTGAGATCCTTATCCAGGAGTTCAACCTTATGAGCCAAAAGAGAGGAATAAGGAGATCTATAAGCAACTCCTCCAAGTCAATCTCATTATAAGCAGGTATAGGGACATATAAATTGCTTTAATATGTGAGAAAGGTATCAAAAATAAGTTCAGGGTCCGAGGTAAGATCCCCAGTGGCCATGCGGATACACGGGATAACACGTGATATTTGTCTGTACCCGCTGGTCTGCCACCAGCATAGCCAACAACTTGCCATTTTTATCGCCCTGCTCAAAAAGGGTTTCTGCTCTCCGTACCCAGGATGTTTGAGTTAGCTCAGTAAAATGAAGGGTTAATTGCCGCCTAGCCTTCAGCAGTTTGGCATAGGTGTTAGGGGTAGGAGCCGAAGCATGAGCAAGCTTGCAACTCTGTTCCTCCTCCTGCAACCACAAGGTAGCATTATGATTCTGTCGGGTTGCTATTATTGCCAAAATGTACTGCCCTCTCGTATAGGCCTTAAAGGCATCCCCAACTACAGAAAGGGTAGCTGAGGAGATGTTGTCCTCCCAATATGTGGAAAAAGTGGGGGCCATCTGGGATATCACATTCTCTACTTCCAGCCAACCAGGACTTAACCTCTATGCACCTCCCTGTACTTATGAGGGGAATCCCAAAGTTACAGACAAAGGGGTATAATCAGAAAGACCTCCCGGAAGATATTTTGCAGGTCGGACTAATTGAAGCATTATGGAGTTGGCGAAAGCTAAATCAATCTGTGCGAGGAAGACCGATGGGTTTTAGAAAGATGAGAGAAACTGACAACCTCTGTATGTTTCCATATCCACAACTCAGCTAGGGACACCAAGTCAGCCCACGCCAATAGCTCAGAGGAAGGGGAACAAGAGGGGTTGGAGCCCCAACGAGGCTCCTAAAAATAAAATTGTAAGAAAATAATGAAAAAAAAACAACGTGTAAAATAAATTAGTTTGTAAAAAATAATTAAAAAAAAGAAAAGAAATAAAAACTACTGACACCAGGGTCGCACTTGTGACCTTTATGGTTTTGCGCACTGGGGCCCTGAAGGTTCCAGTTATGCCTCTGGGCTGAAATGGACATAACAGAAATTCTACACTAATGGAAACAAAATAGGTACTATGCTGGCTAACAACTTGGGATCATTTGCTCATAAACAACCAGCAATGTCCCTCAAAATGAGGTTCTGCATGTCTAATCCCCTTAAAATGATGCCACCATCATCTAGATAAGCTACCGGTATATTCTGCCTCAAACAAGAACCCCTCTGTTGACATGATGGGTCCTCTCTCTCTTGCCCCTCAGTGCTGTCCAGCCTACAGAATTAGGAGCTGATGTTACAGACCAAGAGGTTCTTCAGGTTATCAAAGAACTTAAAACCAATAATCCAATAAATGCCCTGGCCTAGATGGTTTAAATGCTCTGTTTTATACAAAACTGTTGAATAAAGTTGCTCCGCAGCCAACCAGTATGTTTAACTGTCTTCAACAGCTTATCACTGGATTTGTTAAAGGCCAACATAGTCATGATTCCTAAACATGATATCCTTACTCAATCCTGGGAAAACTTTGTCCTTTTCCAAAAAAGGGTAAATATACGCTATGGCTTCCCATCCACCACAATTAAATACTTCAGATTCTAATCCTCCCAATTTATTGTGGCACACGCAAGGGGTGCCCTCTATCACCTCTGTTGTTTATTATAGCTTTAGAACCCCTGGCGGCCCATATTAGGTCTGACATGAATATTAGTGGAGTCAGGCTAGCTGGCATTTCTCATAAAGTTGACTGTTATATATTACATCTCCTCGTACCTCCCTCCCCAATCTCTTTTCCCTTCTAAGTTCCGTTCTATCACGGGATCGAACATTATTCATTCTAATTGGTTTGGGCTAAACGTAACCTTTCCAGCATCCATACTTCATTCCCTGCACGATCAATTCCAGTTCCAATGGAGGCACACCATACCTCGGAATCACTCTTACTTCATCTTATCACTCCTTGTTTAAAGCCAATATTTACTACCTTATTAGGTCCCTTAAACATATGCTAGAGTCCTGGGATAAAGAACACCAGAAGGTGCCAGACTCATCACTAATCCTAATGTTGGCAGCTCTGCTGTTTTGGGAGTGTGCATCAATCCACCATCTTGTCAGGGACGCACTGGCCATAGTGCGGTTGAAGTCCCACGGCGCACGCAAATGCGCAGGCGCAGTCCTGCGGGTGCCTGTCTTGCGGTGCACAGGTGCATGAACATTTGCGCACGCACACGTGTGCGTGCATTCGCCACTGACATTGGCGCCAAATGCCTTATATAAGTGCAGCAGATGAACTAGGAGGTTCCTGGCTGACCTGCAGCTGTTCCCTGTGCTCCTGTTCCCTGTGTTTGACTCCTGTAATTGACCCGGCTTCTCCTGACCACGCTTTAAACTCTACCTGTCCTGACCTCAGCTTGCATCTAATGAGCGGACTTTACGCAGACTTTGCCCGGCGGACTTTTCGACAGACTTTACGATGGACTTTCTGAATGAACGGACTTGCCTACACACGATCCACCAAAGTCTGTCGAATTTGTACGTGATGATGTACAACCGGACTAAAATAAGGAAGTTCATAGCCAGTAGCCAATAGCTGCCCTAGCGTGGCTTTTTGTCCGTCGAACTAGCATACAGACGGCGGACTTTTCGACTGGACTCGAGTCCATCGGATAGATTTGAAACATGTTTCAAATCTAAGTCCGTCCAACTTTTGAGAAAACAAAGTCCGCTGGAGCCCACACACGATCGAATTGTCTGACGAAATCCAGTCCGCCAGGCAAAGTCTGCTGTAAAGTCCGCTCGTGTGTACGCGGCATAAGACTTTGTTTACCTCTTGCACATCTGCCTGATCTTGTATTGCCAATCTCTGCCTGCATCCTGACCATTCTCTGCCTGTCGTCAATGCCTACACCTGACCGTCCATTGCTGACCTGCCTTGTCTGACCTTGCATCAAGTTATCTGTCTGTCCTGCTCTGCAATGTGCCTAGGTACGCTGGTCCTCCATTTTCTGTGTGCTGCCAGTCTTACTTTATCCGCTACCTGCTGCTGCCTACCCAGCCTGGGGTCTGCTGTTCCTGCTGCCACCTGCTGCTTCAGCTATCCAGCTTAACTCTGGTGACGCACCTCTGCAGCCAACGGAAGATCTCTCATGCATTCTTATCTCACTGCACTCTCGCTGCCACTGTTGCAACATCAGTGGTCCTTGAGCAGGTGCTGTACGAGAGGTCTCCCTCTACACATCAGGCTCTGCCACAAGGTAAGGGAGACTACTCTTTCGGGGATGCTCTGAATTGGGGAACATAAAGCACAATTGGTGGACATGTCCCACGGTCAAACGCCTGTGGATTTGGGTATCTACCATGGCCAATACAGTCCTCCAACTTAATCTTCACAAAGATCTATGCGAAACCCTCCTACATAATCGTAATGATAACAATGACAGGAGCTTACACTTATCTCCCACAACTTCATGGTAAAACAAACAATTGCACAGGCATGGAAGTCACTTATGTGACGAACGCGGGTGTCAGATCCCTGCCCTCCTTGCTATCTCGCGACAAAGGACCGGCCAACCTCACACCACGCTGTCACTTACGTAACAATGCCACTCTCAGCTGCGCCCAGCACAAAGATTTTCCAGCTTGCAGGACCACAATCTAGGTGCGGGCAGCCTGAGAGGGATTGTCCCTGGGCTAATTACACAATTAACCCTTTAACTGCCACCACCCCCGTTTTAAAAGACCGAGCCGGGGGAGACTCGTAATTTTAGCAATAACAATTATGAGTTTGGAATAAGCGTCTGCCACACACACTGCCACCACAGACAGGTCTGCTTAGAGGCCTCACTCTACAACAGTAGTGCCCTCCAAGAGGCAGGTTCGTTTATAGCTTGTATTAAGAGCTTTAGAGACAAGGTTAACACTTTTCAACATTAAGGGTTTATTATGAAAAGGTCAAAGTTGGTGCAAATAAAACATTTACAGAAAAAAAGATGTTGCAAATAGATAAAGACAATATACAGCCACAAAGTAATAAGGTAGAATCGGGGAAGAGGAATACTTGCAATTAATGTCTGAGGGTTGATCAGAGTTCGATCGATGAGCTGGGTAATCGGTTCTCAAACTTGGCAGATGTTCCTGCTTGGATGGTAAAAGGAGAACTGACCATTGTGTTGGCAGCTCCTCTTTTCTGTCAAATCAAAGGAAGTGTTGACAGCGACCAGTGACCAATCGTCTAGTCATCTTGTTTAGGGGTTGGTTGCTAGGAGGTGTCTACACTCATGACCACGTCCCAGGTACACTTTGTGATAGATATTCATATCTCTGCAGGGCTGGACTGGGACAAAAATTTGGCCCTGGACTTCCTCATGACCGGACCACTTTAATTTTGAGTGTCCCCAAAAGAGTCCCCCTTACATCAGAGAGTCCCAAACAGCGCCCCCCCTTACATCAGAGTGTCCCCAACAGCGCCCCCCCTTACATCAGAGTGTCCCCAACAGCGTCCCCCCTACATCAGAGTGTCCCCAACAGCGTCCCCCTTACATCAGAGTGTCCCCAACTGAATCCCCCTTACATCAGAGTGTCCCCAACAGCGTCCCCCTTACATCAGAGTGTCCCCAACAGCGTCCCCCTTACATCAGAGTGTCCCCAACAGCGTCCCCCTTACATCAGAGGGTCCCCAACAGCGTCCCCCTTACATCAGAGTGTCCCCAACAGCGTCCCCCTTACATCAGAGTGTCCCCAACAGCGTCCCCCTTACACCAGAGTGTCCCCAACAGCGTCGCCCTTACATCAGAGTGTCCCCAACAGCATCGCCCTTACATCAGAGTGTCCCCAATAGAATCCCCCTTACATCAGAGTGTCCCCAACAGCGTCGCCCTTACATCAGAGTGTCCCCAACAGCGTCTCCCTTACATCAGAGTGTCCCCAACAGCGTCCCCCTTACATCAGAGTGTCCCCAACAGCGTCCCCCTTACATCAGAGTGTCCCCAACAGCGTCCCCCTTACATCAGAGTGTCCCCAACAGCGTCCCCCTTACACCAGAGTGTCCCCAACAGCGTCGCCCTTACATCAGAGTGTCCCCAACAGCATCGCCCTTACATCAGAGTGTCCCCAATAGAATCCCCCTTACATCAGAGTGTCCCCAACAGCATCCCTCTTACATCAGAGTGTCCCCAACAGAATCCCCCTTACATCAGAGTGTCCCCAACAGCGTCCCCCTTACATCAGAGTGTCCCCAACTGCGTCCCCCTTACATCAGAGTGTCCCCAACAGAATCCCCCTTACATCAGAGTGTCCCCACAAGCAGCCCACTTCACATCAGAGTCTCCACAAGCAGCCCACTTCACATCAGTGTGTCCTCATCAGAAGGCCTTCACATCAGAGAGCCCCCATCAGCAGCCCCTTTCACATCAGTGTCCTCCCTCTCCTCCCCCTCCCACATGTACTCAGTTTTAAGGCAGCTTCTCATTCCTCTCTCCAGTCATGTGATAACAAGTGACAAGGGGAGAGAGGAAGGAAAGTCTACCGTTGGTCTATCTCCCCCTGCAGGCTGGAGGGAGCATAACGCCTAATGCTCTCTCCAGAATATGACAGAAGCTGCTCCTCCTGACAGGAGTGAAATTGCGATCACTGTCAGAGAGGAGCGGCTCCAGGACCGCACCTGACTGGCCCACTGACCCATCGGACCCTGGGAATCTCCCGGTAGTCCCGATGGCCAGTACATGCCTGTCTCTGCATCTATAGTGTTTACAGACTGCAAATATCCATATTATTGTTCAGCGTGAGATTTCCTTCAAAACAGATATAAACATTCCATGTCTCTAATGTCTAGTTTACCTAGTAGGAATAAGGGGTGCCAGTGGGTCCCATATGACCTGACATAGGGGTGTCTGGACTTGAAATGTTACAAATTATCTGAGGAAACTAAATATGTCCATATTATGGCTGTGCTATTATTACTTTGCTAATAGTTATGAAACATGCTGAAATTTCAGAACTATTCAACTGTTTAAGCTTTATGTGCCTAAGGTATTTACGACCGATGTCTGCTGGTTCTCTGAATAGAGAGGGTGACAGTTTTACGATAGGCTTGGACATTCTGCCAGGTCCACATGAGCTGTTTTTACAGAATTAGCCTGGTTCTGCTTTCTCTGGTTCTGCTTTACCTCTGTTGAGATAACAGCTCCTTTGAAGGATAAGCCTATGAATTCCTGACACAAGGGAGGAGGGAGTGTGTTCAGATTTCTACTGTAATGTTAAACTGTTAGCCAAAGCTGTCATGGCTGCCCTAAGGTTCTCAAACAACATGGCCACTATCTACAGCTTTTGTGTATCCAGTATGTAATATTGTTACACCTCCCCCCTTAGGTGGTTGCATGGGAGGGAACTACAATTTCCCTCCTGACACAACCAACTCCTGCGGGCTCGGCTTGTCATGACAGCCCATCAGCATTGCCTTGGGTGCTGCCTTTCTTATGCTGGATGGTGAAATCGTATTGCTGCAGAATTAAGCTCCACCGAAGTAGTTTGCCATTCTCCCCAGCAACACGATTTAGCCAGCTCAAGGGATTGTGATCTGTGATCACAGTGAAGTGCCGTCCATAAAGGTACGTTTGTAACTTCTGGAGAGCCCACACGATCGCAAGACACTCCTTTTTGATCGTGGCGTATGCTACTTCCCTGGGAAGCAGCTTCCTGCTCAGGTAGAGGATGGAATGCTCCTCTCCGGCATCATCCACCTGGCTCAGGACTGCACCCAATCCATAGGCAGAGGCATCTGTCTGCACTAGGAAACAGCGAGTGAAGCCCCCTGTAGCACTGGGCCGCTGGCCAGCTCACATTCTGGTGTCTCACCACTTTGGGTAGTTTCTTTTTGGTGAGGTCAGTCAGAGGTTTGGCCAGGCTACTATAGTTACATACAAACTTCCTATAGTAGCCAGCGGTCCCCAAGAAAGACATAACCTACTTTTTGGTTTGGGGGGTAGGCCAGGCAAGGATGGCCTCAACCTTTCCTGTCTTTGGTTTAAGGGTACCTCCTCCTACCTGGTGTCCCAAGCACTGCACATCAGTCATGCCAATCTGACACTTACTGGGTTTGACAGTCAGATTGGCAGCTGTCAGTTGGTCTAGGACCTGTGACAGGTGCACCAGGTGTTCTTCCCAGGTAGGGCTGAACATGGCGATGTCATCCAGATAGGCTACTGCAAAAGTTTCCAGCCCCTCCAGTAAGTCATTCATGACTCTCTGGAAAGTAGCTGGGGCATTCTTCATCCCAAACGGCATGACGGTAAATTTGAACAAGCCGAATGGGGTGATGAAGGCCGACTTTTCCCGAGCCTCAGGGGCCAGAGGAATTTGTCAGTACCCCCTGCTCAGATCCATGATTGTGATATAGCGGGCAGCCGCTAGCCTATCTAACAATTCATCAATCTGGGGCATGGAGTAGGCATCTGCAGCGGTGATTTCATTCAGCTTCCGGTAGTCCACACAGAACCTGGTCATCTGGTCTTCTTTGGGGACCAAGACTACTGGGGATGCCCAGGCGCTGTGGGACTTCTAAATCACCCCTAGCTGCAGCATTTCCTCCACCTTCCTCTTCATGTCGGCCAGCACCTCAAGGGAGACGCGATAGGCCGACTGTTTAATGGGAGGATGTGCCCCAGTGTCCACCTGTTGGACAGCTAGATGTGTCCTTCCAGGTTTTCCCATAAACCTGCTACCATGTACTGCCAGCACTCTCTTCAGCCCAGGTACCTGGGTAGGGATCAGATTGGAGTTTAACAGGAGCTCTGAGTCTACCTCCCTGGTGTCAGTTAGCAGGTCTAGAAGTGGATCAGCCTCCTCAGACTCTGGCCTGCTGCAAACCGGCATGACATAGGCCGTGAGCTCATGATGGGCTTTGATCATGTTCACATGAATGGCCTTCTGCTGTCTATGCCCTTCTCCCAACCTGACTGAGTAGGTGACATCATTCAGACGCTGGGTGATGGTGTACAGGCCTTCCCATGCTGCTTGGAGTTTGTTCTGCCGAAGGGGAAGCAGAACATACACCTGCTGACCAACAATATAGGTCCGCTCCCTAGCATTACAGTCATACCACTGTTTCTGCCTGGTCTGGGCCTGGGTCATGTTTTCCCACACAATTCCAACCAGCGTCTCCATTTTATCTCTGAATTTTAGGACGTAATTCATAACAGAGACCTCTGGGTCAGCAATTTTGCCCTCCCAGGTCTCACGGATTAGGTCCAGGGGCCTTCTTACCCTCCGTCCGTACAGAAGTTCAAATGGCGAAAAGCCTGTGGACTCCTGAGGCACCTCTCTGTAAGCAAACAGCAGATGAGGCAGATATCGTTCCCAGTCCTTACCCTGGGAGTGCACAAAGGTGCACAACATTTGTTTTAAGGTTCCATTGAAACGCTCGCACAAGCCGTTTGTTTGTGGATGACAAGGACTAGCCATGATATGCGTCATCTGTATTTTCAGACAGAGAGCTTGCATCAAGTCAGACACAAACTGAGGGCCTTGATCGTTAATGAGCTCGGCTGGGAATCCCACTCTTGTAAAGATTCCCAGCAGAGCATCAGTGACCTTGTCTGCCCGGATGCAGGAGAGCGCCACCACCTCTGGATAGCGCGTCGCATAGTCGACAACTGTCAGGATAAAACGTTTGCCTGAACTGCTAGATTATCATCATCATCATCATCATCATCATTGGAACATACATCAGATACCTTCAAAAGCAAGGAGTCTCCTCTCCTGTCTCTGAAGAAGGAGGACCTTGCACTTCAACTCCACCCTCCCTCTCCCTCTGTCCATCCATAGGTTGCCCAAATATTACCCCAACATCTGTAAACAGTACATTGGTAAGTCCAGAGAGTTCTGTGGGAGCATCCTGTGTGCTCTTAGCAGGGGCATAATAAGAAACAAGGGTACCTAAATCAGCACCCAACACAGCAGTGGGGATCTCCTCCGAGACACCCACCTCTCTCATCCCACTTCCGGCACCCCAATCAATGAAAACACAGGCACGGGGTACATGGGAACAGGTCCCCCCAACTCCGGTGAGGGTAAGAAACTTCTCTGGGATGATGTCTGTTTCTTCTATAACCTCTGGTCTGACCAGTGACTTCAGCTCCAGTGTCACGAAAGCCCGTTACAGTCCGGTGGCCTACGATGACTGGCTGCAAGTTGGCATTGGTTCTTGGAGGTTTCCTACTGACGAGCAGCACAGCAGAGGGGTTGCTGGCCGGATGGCCAGATGATGTCATCTCCTTCAGCTCAGGGCACTGTGTCATGAGATATCCAGGTTTCCCAAAGTTGTAGCATCTGCGGGTGTCAGTCGGGAAGGCCTTGGCACCAGGAACTGCAGATTCCAACCGCTGAGGAACTTGGTTGGTAGGCAGAGGAGGGGTTGCCATGTGAGATTTCCCTCCTTTCCAGCCATTCGGAGGAGCCTTGCGATGATCAGATACCCGAGAGTGGATACAGTTCTGCTGCTGCTTTGGCAGAGATTGGCTTTCGCTCTAGCACAAACTGTCTGACGTCTGTAGGACAGATGTGCAAAAGTTGATCTTCAATCATAAGATCTTCAAGGGACTCAAAAGAATCGGCTTTCAAGCCTTTAGTCCACTGCCGGAATGTGGTGCGTAAGCGACTTACCACATCCAGGTATGAGTCCCCAGGCCCCTTTGCAAGGACCTAAAACGCTTCCGGTACACTTCCGGGGTTAGCTGAAACTTTTGGATGATCGAACCCTTTAGGGCCTCATAATCGTCGCCCTGCTCTTCTGACAGTTCGACATAAGCATGCAGAGCTTTGCCTCATAGCCCTGGTGTCAGGTACCGGGCCCATGGTACTGACGGCAAGTCCTTTTCCATAACTGGAAATTTGGCTGCCGGGATCACTGGCAGGAAGGCATCCCTGTGCTCTAGGGATCCGAGGTTCTGAGCCCGTCGCTGCGGCTGGAGCCTAGCCATCTCTACTTCGTGCCAACGATCAGCCTCCCTCTGCACCTCCTCTCTCTCAGCCTGGTGTTCTGCAGTCTCTCTCTCAGCCCTGCATTCTTCTCGCTCCGCCTGGTGCTCGATAAACTGCAGGTACACCACAGGATCCGTCTCCCTGAGGTGTTGTAGCGTTTCCTGCATCTGAGGAGAGTCTATGCTGGTTTCAGGCAATCTGATACTGGCCTGCTCTTGTGGTGGCTTGGAGGTAACAGTCCATGGTATTCCAGTGTCAGTCTCTGCTTGCCCATCTGGTGAGGCCGCCTCTGAACCACTGGGCTCTGGAGTAGCGGAAACCCTTTCTGGTCCAGTTTCCCCCAGGTTCTGGTCTGCACGGACATCAAACTCCTGTAAGGCATGTATCAAGCCTTCACGATTTTTGCCACCGACGTCAATTCCTCTTTCTGCGCACTCAGCAGTCAGTTCATTCTTGCTCATCTTTTTATATGCTGATAACCCAGACATTTTGCAAGCAGAAAAGATAGAACAGAAAGAAGAGATAGGAAGAAGGTGTAGGAAGGAGCGGTTGCCGTTTGCCTCTCTTTAAAAAACAAAAACAAAAAATTTGCACCAGCTTGTCTCTAAGGACTGTTTCCAAAAAGGTTACAATCCTTCAGTGCAGAGCTAATTCCTAACAATGCACTGAATGCTCTTTAATGTGGAACTATCCCACTACGCTGCCAGCCAATATGTGAGGAACGCGGGTGTCAGATCCCTGCCCTCCTCGCTAACTCGTGACAAAGGACCGGCCAACCTCACACCACGCTGTCACTTACGTAACAATGCCACTCTCAGCTTCGCCCAGCACAAAGATTTTCCAGCTTGCCGGACCACAATCTAGGTGAGAGCAGCTTGAGAGCCATTGTCACTGGGCTAATTACACAATTAACCCTTTAACTGCGACCAGCCCCGTTTTAAAAGACCGAGCCGGGGAAGACTCGTAATTTTAAAAATACTAATTATGATTTCAGAATAAGCGTCCGCAACACACACACAGCCACCACAGACAGGTCTGCTCATAGGCCTTACTCTACAACAGTAGCGCTCTTTAACCACTTCAGCCCCGGACCATTTGGCTGGCAAAAGACCAGAGCACTTTTTGGGATTCGGCACTGCGTCGCTTTAACTGACAATTGCGCGGTCCTGCGACGTGGCTCCCAAACAAAATTGACGTCCTTTTTTTCCCCACAAATAGAGCTTTCTTTTGGTGGTATTTGATCACCTCTGCGGTTTATTTTTTGCGCTATAAACAAAAAAAAGAGCGACAATTTTGAAAGAAAACGCATTATTTTTTACTTTTTTGCTATAATAAATATCAAAAATATATATAATTTTTTTTTCCCCTCAGTTTAGATTTATAAGCTTTTATTGATCGGTTTGCGCAAAAGTTATAGCATCTACAAAATAGGGGTTAGTTTTTTGGCATTTTATGGTGGCGATCAGCGATTTTTATCGTGACTGCGACATTATGGCGGACAGATCGGACACTTTTGGTGCTATTTTGGGACCATTCACATTTATACAGCGATCAGTGTGATTAAAAATGCACTGATTACTGTGTAAATGTGACTGGCAGTGAAGGGGTTAACCACTAGGGGGCGCTGTAGGGGTTAAGTGTGACCTAGGGAGTGATTCTAACTGTGGGGGGGGAGGGGCTATCCATGACATGACACTGATCACCGCTCCCAATTACAGGGAGCTGTGATCAGTGTCCTGTCACTAGGCAGAACGGGGAAATGCTTGTTTACATCAGCATTTCCCCATTCTTCCTCTCTGTGAGACGATCGCGGGTATCTCTGCGGACATTAAGTCCGCGGGCCCCACGATCACACTCACAGAGTTCGCGGCGGGCGCACCCGCAAACGGCTTCTGAAAGGGCAATGTACAGTTACATTAATATGCCTGTACGTGCCCTTCTGCCAACGTATATCTGCATGAGCCGGTCGGCAAGCGGTCAAGAGGCAGGTTCGTTTATAGCTTGCATTAGGAGCTTTAGAGACAAGGTTAACACTTTTCAACATAAAGATTTATTATGAAAAGGTCAAAGTTGGTGCAAATAAAATATTTACAGAAAAAAGATGTTTCCAATAGATAAAGACAATATACAGCCACAAAGAAATAAGGTAGAATAGGGGAAGAAGAATACTTGCAATTAATGTCTGAGGGTTGATCAGCATTCGATCGATGAGCTGGGTAATCGGTTCTCAAACTTGGCAGATGTTCCTGCTTGGATTGTAAAAGGAGAACTGACCATGGTCTTGGCATCTCCTCTTTTCTGTCAGATCAAAGGGGTGTTGACAGCGACCAGTAACCAATCGTCTGGTCATCTTGTTTAGGGGTTGGTTGCTGGGAGGTGTCTACACTCATGACCACGTCCCAGGTAGATTTTGTAATACATATTCATATATCTGCATCTATAGTGTTTACAGACTGCAAATATCTATATTATTGTTCAGCGTGAGATTTCCTTCAAAACAGATGTAAACCTGCCATGTCTCTAATGTCTAGTTTACCTTGGAGGAATAAGGGGTACCAGGGGTTTCCCATATGACCTGACATAGGGGTGTCTGGACTTGAAACGTTATATATTATCTGAGGAAACTAAATATGTCCATATTATGGCTGTGCTATTATTACTTTGGAAGTTATGAAACATGCTGAAATTCATACTTATTCCACTGTTTAATCTTTATGTGCACTAAAGTATTTACGATGGATGTCTGCTGGTTCTCTGAATAGAGAGGGTGACAGTTTTACGCTAGGCCTGGACATCCTGCCAGGCCAACATGAGCTGTTTTTACAGAACTAGCCTGGTTCTGCTTTCTCTGTTGAGATAACAGCTCCTTTGAAGGATAAGCCTATGAATTCCTGAACATATGGGAGGAGGGAGTGTGTTCAGATTTTTACTGTTAAACTGTTAGCCAAGCTGTCATGGCTGCCCTAAGGTTCTCAAACAACATGGCCACTAGCTACAGCTTGTCGTGTGTCCAGTACGTGATATCGCTACAGGTTAGTATCAGGGATAAGGTTGGAGGTAAGGTTAGTATCGGAATTAGGTCGGGGGTTAGGTTAGTATCAGGGATAAGGTTGGGGGTAAGTTTAGTATCTGGGATTAGGTCGGGGATTAGGTTAGTATCTGGGATTAGGTCAGGGATTAGGTTAGTATCGGGATAAGGTTGGAGGTAAGGTTAGTATCGGAATTAGGTCGGGGGTTAGGTTAGTATTGGGGATTAGGTCGGGGGTTAGGTTAGTATCGGGGATTAGGTCGGGGATTAGGTTAGTATCTGGGATTAGGTCGGGGATTAGGTTAGTATCGGGGATAAGGTTGGAGGTAAGGTTAGTATCGGAATTAGGTCGGGGGTTAGGTTAGTATCGGGATTAGGTCAGGGGTTAGGTTAGTATCGGGATTAGGTCGGGGGTAAGGTTAGTATCGGGGATTAGGTTGGGGGTTAGGTTAGTATCGGGATTAGGTCAGGGGTTAGGTTAGTATCGGGGATTAGGTCGGGGGTAAGGTTAGTATTGGGGATTAGGTCAGAGGTTAGGTTAGTATCGGGGATTAGGTCAGAGGTTAGGTTAGTATCAGGGATTAGATTGGGGGTTAGGTTAGTATTGGGGATAAGGTCGGGGGTTAGGTTAGTATCGGGATTAGGTCGGGGGTTAGGTTAGTATCGGGGATTAGGTCGGGGATTAGGTTAGTATCTGGGATTAGGTCGGGGATTAGGTTAGTATCGGGGATAAGGTTGGAGGTAAGGTTAGTATCGGAATTAGGTCGGGGGTTAGGTTAGTATCGGGATTAGGTCAGGGGTTAGGTTAGTATCGGGATTAGGTCGGGGGTAAGGTTAGTATCGGGGATAAGGTTGGGGGTTAGGTTAGTATCGGGATTAGGTCAGGGGTTAGGTTAGTATCGGGGATTAGGTCGGGGGTAAGGTTAGTATTGGGGATTAGGTCAGAGGTTAGGTTAGTATCGGGGATTAGGTCAGAGGTTAGGTTAGTATCAGGGATTAGGTTGGGGGTTAGGTTAGTATTGGGGATAAGGTCGGGGGTTAGGTTAGTATCGGGATTAGGTCGGGGGTTAGGTTAGTATCGGGGATTAGGTCAGGGGTTAGGTTAGTATCAGGGATAAGGTCGGGGGTAAGGTTAGTATCGGGATTAGGTCGGGGGTTAGGTTAGTATCAGGGATAAGGTCGGGGGTAAGGTTAGTATCGGGATTAGGTCAGAGGTTAGGTTAGTATCAAGGATTAGATCAGGCGTAAGGTTAGTATCGGGGATTAGGTCAGGGTTTAGGTTAGTATCAGGGATAAGATTGGGGGTTAGGTTGGTATCAGGGATAAGATTGGGGGTTAGGTTAGTATCAGGGATTAGGTCGGGGGTTAGGTTAGTATTGGGGATTAGGTCAGAGGTTATGTTAGTATCGGTATTAGGTCGGGGGTTAGGTTAGTATCGGGTATAAGGTCGGGGGTTAGGTTAGTATCGGGGATTAGGTTGGGGGTTAGGTTAGTATCGGGGATTAGGTCGGGGGTTAGGTTAGTATTGGGGATTAGGTTGGGGGTTAGGTTAGTATCGGGATTAGGTCAGAGGTTAGGTTAGTATTGGGGATAAGGTTGGGGGGTAGGTTAGTATCGGGTATAAGGTCGGGGGTTAGGTTAGTATCAGGGATTAGTTTGGGGGTTAGGTCAGTATCGGGGATAAGGTCAGGGCTAAGGTTAGTATTGGGGATTAGGTCAGGGTTTAGGTTAGTATCGGGGATAAGATTGGGGGTTAGGTTGGTATCGGGGATTAGGTCGGGGGTTAGGTTAGTATCGGGGATTAGGTCAGTATCAGGGATTAGGTCAGAGGTTAGGTTAGTATCGGGGATTAGGTCGGGGATTAAGTTAGTATCGGGGATTATGTCAGAGGTTAGGTTAGTATCAGGGATTAGGTTAGTATTGAGGATTAGGTCAGAGGTTAGGTTAGTATCGGGGATTAGGTTGGGGGTTAGGTTGGTATTGGGGATTAGGTCAGGGGTTAGGTTAGTATCGGGGATAAGATTGAGGGTTAGGTTAGTATCGGGGATTAGGTTGGGGGTTTGGTTAGTATCCGGATTAGGTCAGGGGTTAGGTTAGTATTGGGGATTAGGTCGGGGGGTAGGTTAGTATCGGGGATTAGGTCAGAGATTAGGTTAGTGTTAGGAATGAAGGTCGGGGGATGGGTGATGGTCATAGTGATTGTGTTTGGGGTTGAGTGACCTCATCATGGACAGTTCTGTAAATGGCACTCATCACCCCTCAGTACAGGATGAGGATGATGATGATTGATGATTATTGGGGATGTATAGAATGCTTTCCCATATAACGGGAGACATTACTTCAGGATCAGGAAGGAATTTTTTCCCCTGCTGGAGGAAATTGGATCATGCTTTGTGGGTTTTTTTTTTACCTTCCTCTGGATCAACTGTGGGTATAGGATTGTATATACAGTATCTCACAAAAGTAAGTACACCCCTCAGTGACATATGTATAAATCTTTTCTTGTATCTTTTCATGTGACAACACTGAAGAAATGACACTTGTCTACAATGTAAAGTAGTGAGTGTACAGCTTGTATAACAGTGTAAATTTGCTGTCCCCTCAAAATAACTCAACACACAGCCATTAATATCTAAACCACTGGCAACAAAAGTCAGTACACCCCTAAGTGAAAATCTACAAATTGGGTCCAAAGTGTCAATATTTTGTGTGGCCACCATTATTTTCCAGCACTGCCTTAACCTTCTTGGGCATGGAGGTCACCAGAGCTTCACAGGTTGTCACTGGAGTCCTCTTCCCCTCCTCCATGATGACATCACAGAGCTGGTGGATGTTAGAGACCTTGCGCTCCTCCACCTTCCGTTTGAGGATGTCCCACAGATGATCAATAGGGTTTAGGTCTGGAGACATGCTTGGCCAGTCCATCACCTTTACCCTCAGCTTCTTTAGCAAGGCAGTGGTGGTCTTGGAGGTGTGTTTGGGGTGGTTATCATGTTGGAATACTGCCCTGCGGTCCAGTCTCTGAAGGGAGGGGATCATGCTCTGCTTCAGTATGTCACAGTACATGTTGGCATTCATGGTCCCCTCAATGATCTGTAGCCCCCCAGTGCCGGCAGCACTCATGCAGCCCCAGACCATGACACTCCCACCACCATGCCTGACTGTAGACAAGACACACTTGTCTTTGTCCTCCTCACCTGGTTGCCCCCACACACGCTTGTCACCATCTGACCCAAATAAGTTTATCTTGGTCTCATCAGACCACAGGACATGGTTCCAGTAATCCATGTCCTTAGTCTGCTTGTCTTCAGCAAACTGTTTGTGGACTTTCTTGTGTATCATCTTTAGAAGAGGCTTCCTTCTGGGATGACAGGCATGCAGACCAATTTGATGCAGTGTGGGGCGTATGGTCTGAGCACTGACAGGCTGACCCCCCACCCCTACAACCTCTGCAGCAATGCTGGCAGCACTCATACGTCTATTTCCCAAAGACCACCTCTGAATATGATGCTGAGCACGTGACCTCAACTTCTTTGGTGGACCATGGCGAGGTCTGTTCTGAGTGGAACCTGTCCTGTTATACCGCTGTATGGTCTTGGCCACCGTGCTGCAGATCAGTTTCAGGGTCTTGGCAATCTTCTTATAGCCTAGGCCATCTTTATGTAGAGCAACAATTCTTTTTTTTCAGATCCTCAGAGAGTTCTTTGCCATGAGGTGCCATGGCAAACTTCCAGTGACCAGTATGAGAGAGTGAGAGCGATAACACCAAATTTAACACACCTGCTCCCCATTCACACCTGAGACCTTGTAACACTAACGAGTCACATGACACCGGGGAGGGAAAATGGCTAATTGGGCCCAATTTTCACTTAGGGGTGTACTCACTCTTGTTCACTTTTTTTAGTGTCCTGTCAGCGCAATGCTCCAGTATGAAAGCCCTCTGGCTTTCACACTGGAGAGACAGGTGAGGCTCTTTACAGGTGTTATGCAGGCGCTATTTTTAGCGCGGTAGCGCCTGTAAAGCGCCTCTGTGTGAAAGGGGTCTTAGGGGTGTACTGACTTTTGTTGCCAGCGGTTTAGACATTAATGGCTGTGTGTTGAGTTATTTTGAGGGGACAGCAAATTTACACTGTTATACAAGCTGTACACTCACTACTTTACATTGTAGACAAGTGTCATTTCTTCAGTGTTGTCACATGAAAAGATACAAGAAAAGATTTACACAAATGTCACTGAGGGGTGTACTTACTTTTGTCAGATACTGTACATAGATATTTTTTCTATCGGTTGAACTAGGTGGACTTGTGTCTTTTTTCAGCCAGACTAACTATGTAACTGTTACAGTACAATACATTATGGGGGAGGGGGGGGGAATAATACAGATGGTGGTCGGGTTTCATGTTCCAGAGACTTTATATAGACATTTCTGTGAAATAATTCCCGTCTCTTCCTGTTTACCGATCACACCCACCGTCACCGTCTACACTGATATCACCCACACACAGTGTAGCGCAGTACAAGGGGACTTACCTGTGACAGTGAAGAGGGGGAGCAGTATGTAGAGGATATTTGGGGGTCTCATCGTCTCCAAAATTCGGGTTCCACCCTATAATAACATGGCCGAGCATTCCTTATCGGAGGAGAAAAGTTACTTTCTGTTTTGAAGAACTGTCACTTCCTGGAGAGGAGAATAACCCCCACCATCCGGAGAGAGGAGACCGAGCACTCCACCTGGAGGACAGAGAGAGGTACTGCATACTGACACTGAGCATATATATATATATATATATATATACATACTGACACTGATCATATATATATACACTGACACTGATCATATATATATATATATATATACTGACACTGATAACGTGTATATACTGTATGCTGATAGTGGGTACAAATATGATTTTTATTATTATACAGGATTTATATATTATTATTATATGGCACCAACAGTTTGCACAGCACTTCACAATATAAAGGGGACAGTACAATTACAATACAGAAGGAATAGGAGGGCCCGACTCATGGAGCTTACAATCTAAAGGGAGGGGGCGCAATAGGTAATATCTGTGAGTGGGGGGGGTGGTCTGATGGAGGTGACCCATCCCAATTTTGGTGGCAACTCCTATGACCTATTTGGATTGTATTCTCCTCTTTATATTGTACAATCCCAATTTTGGGACCCTCGTCCCGATCGGAGGCTGTCCCGAATCGGGATTTTGCCCAGGGAAATCGGGAATGTTTTCTTTTTAATTTTTGGAGAAGCTGGCTCCAGCAAAATGGCCACCGGCACCGCCGCAGGATCATTCCCTCTTGTGTTTAGTGGAGAGAGAAAGGGGGTTCGATCCGTGCAACCAATGAATCGGCTTCTCCTCTCACAATACTGAAGCCAGGGTTAGCTGCACGGATCGGCCCCTCCCCTCTCCACTGAACACACGGCATCGGCCGCTCCTGGAGTTCTTTCTGCTCTTGACAAATGTACATGTGCTGAGGGGTGTTATGGGTGGGGAGGTTCTGCACTGGCACTGATGGAGGGGTTGGTCTGCACTGAGGGGGGCCTGCACTGATAGAGGGGAGGCTGCACTATAGAGGGGGGTCTGCACTGAGGGGGTTCTGCACTAATAGAGGGGGGTCTGCACTGAGAGGGGTCTGCACTAATAGAGGGGGGGTCTGCACTGATAGAGGGGGGTCTGCACTGATAGAGGGGAGGCTGCACTATAGAGGGGGGTCTGCACTGAGGGGGTTCTGCACTAATAGAGGGGGGTCTGCACTGAGAGGGGTCTGCACTAATAGAGGGGGGGTCTGCACTGATAGAGGGGGGTCTGCACTGAGGTGGGTCTGCACTAATAGAGGGGGGTCTGCACTGAGGGGGGTCTGCACTGATAGAGGGGGGGGGTCTGCACTGATAGAGGGGGGTCTGCACTGATAGAGGGGGGGTCTGCACTGAGGGGGGCGTGCACTGATAGAGGGGGGTCTGCACTGATAGAGGCCTGCACTGATAGAGGGGGGTCTGCACTGATGGAGGGGGGTCTGCACTGAGGTGGGTCTGCACTGATGGAGGGGGGTCTGCACTGATGGAGGGGGGTCTGCACTGAGGGGGTCTATACTGATAGATGGGGGGACTGCACTGAGGGGGGTCTGTATTGAGGGAGAGGGGTCTGTACTGAGGGGGTCTATACTGATGAAGGGGGTCTACACTGAGGGGGTCTAAACTGATGGAGGGGGTCTGTACTTAGTGGGAGGGTCTGTACTGAGGGAGGAGGATCTATACTGCTGGAGGGGCGGTCTGTACTTAGTGGGGGGGGGTCTTTACTGAGGGAGGGGGGTCTGTACTAAAGGGGGACCATAGTTGGTGGAGGGGGAGTGACACCAATTTTTTTCGGCACCGGGTGACACCAGCTGTAGTGACGCCACTGGCTCTTGTCTCTGCAGCAATTTAACTTTAATATACAGGAGGGGAGAAAGGGGGTTCGATCCGTGCAACCAATGAATCGGCTTCTCCTCTCACAATACTGAAGCCAAGGTTAGCTGCACGGATCGGCCCCTCCCCTCTCCACTGAACACACGGCATCGGCCGCTCCTGGAGTTCTTTCTGCTCTTGACAAATGTACATGTGCTGAGGGGTGTTATGGGTGGGGAGGTTCTGCACTGGCACTGATGGAGGGGTTGGTCTGCACTGAGGGGGGCCTGCACTGATAGAGGGGAGGCTGCACTATAGAGGGGGGTCTGCACTGAGGGGGGTCTGCACTGAGGGGGTTCTGCACTAATAGAGGGGGGTCTGCACTGAGAGGGGTCTGCACTAATAGAGGGGGGGTCTGCACTGATAGAGGGGGGGTCTGCACTGATAGAGGGGGGTCTGCACTGAGGTGGGTCTGCACTAATAGAGGGGGGAGGTCTGCACTAATAGAGGGGGAGTCTGCACTGAGGGGGTTCTGCACTAATAGAGGGGGGGTCTGCACTGAGGGGGGTCTGCACTAATAGAGGGGGTCTGCACTGAGGTGGGTCTGCACTAATAGAGGGGGGTCTGCACTGATAGAGGGGGGTCTGCACTGAGGTGGGTCTGCACTAATAGAGGGGGAGGTCTGCACTAATAGAGGGGGAGTCTGCACTGAGGGGGTTCTGCACTAATAGAGGGGGGGTCTGCACTGAGGGAGGTCTGCACTAATAGAGGGGGGTCTGCACTAATAGAGGGGGGGTCTGCACTGATAGAGGGGGGTCTGCACTGAGGTGGGTCTGCACTAATAGAGGGGGGAGGTCTGCACTAATAGAGGGGGGTCTGCACTGAGGGGGTTCTGCACTAATAGAGGGGGGGTCTGCACTGAGGGGGGTCTGCACTAATAGAGGGGGGTCTGCACTGAGGGGGCGCTGCACTGATAGAGGGGGGTCTGCACTGAGGGGGGTCTGCACTAATAGAGGGGGGGGTCTGCCCTGAGGGGGTTCTGTACTAATAGAGGGGGGGGGTCTGCACTGAGGGGGGTCTGCACTAATAGAGGGGGGTCTGCACTGAGGGGGGTCTGCACTGATAGAGGGGGGGGTCTGCACTGATAGAGGGGGGTCTGCACTGATAGAGGCCTGCACTGATAGAGGGGGGTCTGCACTGATGGAGGGGGGTCTGCACTGAGGTGGGTCTGCACTGATGGAGGGGGGTCTGCACTGAGGGGGTCTATACTGATAGATGGGGGGACTGCACTGAGGGGGGTCTGTATTGAGGGAGAGGGGTCTGTACTGAGGGGGTCTATACTGATGAAGGGGGTCTACACTGAGGGGGTCTAAACTGATGGAGGGGGTCTGTACTTAGTGGGAGGGTCTGTACTGAGGGAGGAGGATCTATACTGCTGGAGGGGCGGTCTGTACTTAGTGGGGGGGGTCTTTACTGAGGGAGGGGGGTCTGTACTAAAGGGGGACCATAGTTGGTGGAGGGGGAGTGACACCAATTTTTTTCGGCACCGGGTGACACCAGCTGTAGTGACGCCACTGGCTCTTGTCTCTGCAGCAATTTAACTTTAATATACAGGAGGGGGGGTTCTTATATACAGGAGGAGGGGGGTTAGCTATATACAGGAGGAGGGGGGTTAACTATATACAGGAGGGAGGGGTTAGCTATTTACAGGAGGAGGGGGGTTAGCTATATACAGGAGGTGGGGGGTTAATTATATAAAGGAGGGGGGGGTAGCTATATACAGGAGGAGGGTGGTTAACTATATATAGGAGGGGAGGGTTAACTATATACAGGAGGGGGAGGGTTACCTATATACAGGATGGGGAGGGTTAACTATATACAGGAGGGGGGAGGGTTAACTATGTACAGGAGAGGGGAGGGTTAACTATGTACAGGAGAGGGGAGGGTTAACTATATACAGGAGGGGGTTAACTATGTACAGTGGGGGGAACTATGTACAGGGGGGATACTATGTACGGGGGGGTAACTATGTACAGGGGGGGTAATTATGTACAGGGGGGTAACTGGGGGAGAGGGGTAACTATGTACAGGGGGGTAACTATGGCTCTACCTGGGACACTGATTTAAGGACTGAGGCTGTGAACACTGGTGTAAAGACTGACTCTGCTGGGGGCACATGATGCAAGGAGGGACTCCGCTGGGGGCACCTGATGCAAGGAGGGACTCTGCTGGGGGCACCTGATGCAAGGATGGACTCTGCTGGGGGCACCTGATGCAAGGACGGACTCTGCTGGGGGCACCTGATGCAAGGACGGACTCTGCTGGGGGCACCTGATGCAAGGACGGACTCTGCTGGGGGGTACCTGATGCAAGGACGGACTCTGCCGGGGACACCTGATGCAAGGACAGACTCTGCTGGGCGCACCTGATGTAAGGAAGGACTCTGCTGGGGGCACCTGATGCAAGGAGGGACTCTGCCGGGGGGAACCTGATATGAGGACAGACTCTGCTGGGGACACCTGATGCAAGGACGGATTCTGCTGGGGGCACCTGATGCAAGGAGGGACTCTGCCGGGGGGAACCTGATACGAGGACGGACCCTGCTGGGGACACCTGATGCAAGGACAGACTCTGCTGGGTGCACCTGATGCTAGGAAGGACTCTGCTGGTGGCAGGCGACGTGGCTAGTGACACACTCAGGGCTCCCACTGATTCGGCATTATAGTGAGTTGAATGATTTCATTTTATATTACAATGTAATAATAGAAATAATGCGCTTCAATCATCCTGACACCATAACAATCATGGTGTCGGGATGATTGAAGCGCTAACACCAGGTGTTTGGAGTATCTTTATCTGCTGATTCTTAAACTTTCTAGAATACACAAATTTCTATTGTCGTGTAGGACCTGGGGGTTCCGTCCCTCCATCCCTCTCCCCCTCTTTCCCTCTCCATCCCTCATTCATCGCAGACTCTAACCACACCCCCTTTGAGCCATTTAAGCCACGCCCACTATTTCAAGCAAACCACGCCCATTTTTTGCCACGGCGCGTGAAGTTTTTTTTCATTGTTATGCCACGCCTACAAACGCATTCCCCCGCCCCCTAATTATTATACGGCTCCGCCTACAGCCAAAAAAGTGTCTCACAAATTTTTTTTGCAATATTGGCAACTATGCTATATATCCTCTTGATATACAGACACACTGAGGGGGACATGTACATACGGCATAATGACACTATATACAATATATATACATATTGACACACCTCTCAACTTTTTGAGATGGGAATGAGGGACACCTATCCGCAAAAGTATGCAGGCATAGGACACACCTCCTGCCACGCCCTCTAAAAGGAGAATTGTACAAAAAAAACCCAAGATTGGTTAAACCTGCAAGTGCTTTTTTACCACCACTATTCCTTTATATTGGCTTTTGGAATTTACAAATGCAGCAATTTAGAAATCAGATGAAAGGTTTAGCGATGGGAAACGCTTTTTGATAGATAAAAAGTACATTTTATATACAACTATATGGATCAGACCAAAATGAGGGACAAATGAGGAGGAATGAGGGACATTCCTCCAAATCAGGGACAGTCCCTCAAAATCAGGGACAGTTGGGAGCTATGTATATATATATATATATATCAGTTTCCATGTTTAAAGCTGAACTTCGGGCATAAAAAAATTAAACATATAATTCAATAGCCACAAAAAACTATAAATCTCCTTTTTGTGCATTCAGTGCAATCTCAGATATTACCTTGTAAAGGTAGCAGTGACATCATCAGTGTGCTGTACAGACAGCAGAGCTATGGGGGGGGGGGGGGGGGGAGCAAGCTCCACCTACTACAGAAAACTACAGGAGGGGGGCGGAGACGAGACCGGTCCCCCTGCACAAGGAGAGAGAGCAGAGCTGTGGGAGGGGCCCAGAAGACCCCACCCACTACAGAAAACTACAGGAGGGGGGCACAGCCAGGTGGGTGACTTCACTTTTCTATGTGGCCCCTGTATTCCCCGTGTGGCCCCTGTGCACGGTGTGTAAGCACCCCACATAGAAAAGTGAAGTCACCCACCTGGCTGTGCTGTCTGGTAGGACTGCCTGAATCAGAAGACTGGCTGAACAGAGTTACAAATCTATCGGCAGGAGAACTGACTGACATCAGCGGGAGCAGAGCAGATCATCCCAGGTGAGAGATACCACAGGCATATCTAACTTTTACCTCTGGTGAGCATATACACAAAGGGGTGTATCACGAGGTGACTCGGTGAAGGTGTAGAGTCAGACTAATGGTGCACTGGGGAGGAATCAAAGTTTGGATGGTAACCCTTCTATTGCATGCATGATCCATCATCATAAAGACTTGCCGCACTAGCCTGTTTACATGCTTCACAGATACTGGGGACTATGACCTTTTGAGTTTAATGTTATATGTTGACTTTTATTAATCGCACTTATGGTTGGTAATCCATTGTAAAGCGCTGTTAATATTTTCTCTTATGGCAAGGTATGTTTATTTAAATGAATGTTATCCCGCTCAGATCACTTTTCCTGCCTGTAGACGCTCCCGCTTTATGGCGGGTTTAGCTGCAGTCAGAGATTCTGATTGGATTCGGGACACACAGAATTCTGTTTTATGTAAATGCGGCTAAACTGACCACACCGGACCACAGGTAAAGGCTCAGGTGGGATGATATCACAGAAAAATGACGATGTGCATTTAGGATTGTCCTCTAAACCATATAAACCTACTGCCAGTGTGGGCGAGACCTATATACAGTATATACAGTATATAGATTACTATGACATACGTGTTCTGGCTTTATACATGGAGTACATGTGACTGAGAACTTCTTTTATTTGTGATCTTCCAGCACTAATGAAGGGGAAGGTTGGCGCTCTCATCATTTTACAGGCTTGACAAAGGGGCCGTGACCCCAAAATGTGTGAGGCTCTACCCCCCAAGGAGCCCCTGGTTAGGATGGACCCTCTGCCACAACCTTGCGAGGACCTCAACCCCACTGACACCCCAGGCTACTAAAGTGGGTAAAAGAGAACTTATAGGTCATTATAAGAAAAATGGTTACCAGGTGAAGCCAACATTTATGTTCACACAATTTAGTACAGAGAGAAGTCAACAATCAGGAATGAGAATGGGGGGGGGGGGCATAAATGGTGTAAAAGCACCAAATCAGCATAAGCAGTAGCAATACCACACAGACCACTAAACAACACTGAGTAGATTTTATTTAACAATACCAGGACTGTATTGCCTGTGGGTCCTAGTGGTGGCTGTGGTAGGTCTAGACTGGTTGGAGGAACAAAAATCCAGCATTAACATAAACAGCCAAAGAAAAAAGGGGGATTTTTTTCTAGCAAGTGGGTCAGTCTCTAAGATGGTTCTTCTGCCGGCTAATGTTGGGGCCCGTTAGGTGACCGTTGGTGCAGTATAGGTGGTCTTTATATCCTGTGGGCAGGCGGATGCAGATTAAGAAGATAATACAGAAGACTCTTTAGGCAGGGGGGTGAGTGGTGAACTGTAATATAACTGTACCCTGTCATAGGGGTAATGCAAGATGAAGTCTAACTATAGAAATCTCAACTTGCGTGCTTTGAGTTGTGGGGGAGGGGTAATGGTATTATTTCCTTCAGTGGTATGCATGATGATACCGATAGGTTGGCAGCCCACTCACCAACTCCTAGTGAAGCTGTAGATCAGTGGTTCTCAACTCCTGTCCTCAGAACCCACTGCATTTGTAAAATCGCAAAACGCACCACAAAAAGCACTGCAGAAACGGATCAAACACAAATTGCACAGGTGTGAGCCAGGCCTTATGGCCCATACACAAGATCCGAAAATCAGACAAAAAATACCGCTTTTGACGCAATCGTACGATAATCAGATCATTAGTACAGAGCTTTCGAGAGCCGATCACGACAATTCATCCGATATTATTAGATCGGACATGCACTTAAATTTTCCTTGTACGATTTTTGTTTAGTCAGTACAGCTGTTGTCCGAAAATACAATACAAATACACTACAACACACAACGTCACTTCCCATTTTTTTTTCTGTCGTACGAGAATTTTTGTGACTTTAGTAACCTATTCAATTTCTACTTGCGACAATTAAGTGAAAAAAGTCGTACTATATTCGGATCGTGTGTACGGGCCATTAGGCGCCGTAGGTGTTTTTGAATCGTGGGCGGAATTGAAGTGATTCTCCCCACAATTTCAAAACGAGCTGTTATAATGTCAAATCGCACATCAGCCTGTTCAGGTGGTTCGATTCTGCCATGGATTGTTGTGCGTCAAATTACGCAGGAAATCGCACAAACCAAACCGCGCAAACATGTGTCGCCCAAAAGGGGGTTCCGGAACCTTTTTCCGGCGCCGTACGACAATCGTGGCAGAATCACACTGCATTTTTTTAGGTGCCAATGAAATAAATAGCTCCTGAACACGCGATTTGACATTTTAACAGTGCGTTTAGAAACTGCTGCGATTTCGCCCGCAAATTAAAACACCTGTGTGTGAACGTAGCATTTAAGGGGTTGTAAAGGCATTTTAAAAAAATTAATAAATAACAAACATGTTATACTTACCTCCACTGTGCAGCTCGTTTTGCACAGAGTGGCCCCGAACCTGGTCTTCTGGGGTCCCTTGCGGCTGTCTCAGCTCCTCCCCGCAAGAACTAACCACCTTCATGTGAGCTCTCTCGCATGGTGGTTAGTTCTTGCGGGCGCGCTTCCTTAATACAGCCGGCGGCTATAGCCACTCACTGTATCACTCAGCCCCACCCCCGGAGCGCTGCATCATTGGATGTGATTGACAACAGCGTGAGCCAATGGCTGCGCTGCTTTCAATCCATCCACTCTAGCCAGTCAACAGACAGGCTGAGCAGCGAAGAGGACATCGGGGGCGAGCGCAGCAGGTGAACGGGCTCAGGTAAGTAAAACAGGGGGCCAGTATTGTCGGATGTTTTTTCACCTTAATGCATAGGATGCATTAAGGTGAAAAAATGTGAACCTTTACAACCCCTTTAAGGGATCTGTTGGAGGGGTGAGGTGCCATGAAGAAATGTGCCTCCAGTGGGGAGCTGACCATCAACTATCTGAAGGAGGTTTCATTTATCACTCTCTAGGTAGAAACTGGTTCAGTATTGTGTGAAATTCAGTTTGAGTTTTTGAACTCTGTAAATAACAGGAGATTGTTCCTCTCCATGGCAACACAGAAACCAGTCCCCTCCTCCACTCCCTTCTCATCCGTGTGGGACCGGCCGGCCTGGACCTTCCTCCCACCAATGGCAACACCGACGTATTCCTCATAGAAGGTAACAGGGAAGGTGATGTATAGAAATCCTCTAAACAAAACATCACACAATGTACAGCGATTGGAGCAATGAGGACCTTACTGGCCAAATACCGGAAGAGAAAGTACAAGACACAGCACCATGAGTGGAGGAGAAGACCGGTTCTCGGGAAAGAGGAACCAAAACTATTGTGGGGTTACAGCAATCACTGCAAGACTCCAATGAAGTCCTCCGCTATACCCCCCAACCCTTCCCAAGTCATGGCACCCCAACACTGCAATACATCTTCACCACTGATCCCTCCGATGATGTCCCCCCCTCCCCCCCACTTCCTGAGTCCCAACTATGGCCCCCCCAACACTGCAATAGAAAATCTTCCCCACTTATTCCTTCAATGATGCCCCCTCACACACACTTCCTGAGGGCACCCCAATGCTGCAATAAAACATCTTCCCCAGTGATGAGGTGGATTGCTCCCTCCCCCGCATTGCAGTAAACACTCAGTGCAGAGCCTTAGAGAGAAAATAATTTGATTTTATTGGTAGTGTTGCTCCTCGGGGGACAGATGTTGGTCCTCGGGGGGCGGATGTAGGGTGCCCACATGTCCCGGATTGCCCGGGACAATCCCGCAATTAGCAGGTCTGTCCCGGGTCCCAGGCACCTCATTCCGGGACAATACAGTGTCCCGGAATTGCCCCCTGGACCTGAGCCGATGTGATACCCTCTAAAATATGCCTCACATCGCTGCTGTCACTCACTGACAGCCTGTGGTGGACCCCTGGCTGGTGAGACCCCTTTTACATGAGCCGTTGGCTCAGTGCCCAAATGGTTGCTAGCTGCCGCTCTGCCTCGCATCTAGCAACTAGTGACATCATGAGGAGGAGAGAAGCAGAGCCCCAGCATTCACAGCGGGGAAGATTTATCTTTCTGCTCCGCGCCTGGGTGGAAAGTGGCACACTGCATCTGGTGGCAGGCTATGGGTGGCAAGTGGCACACTGCATCTGGCGGCAGGCATTGGTGGCAAGTGGCACACTGCATCAGGTGGCAAGTGACAAGCTCAGGGTCCCCACTGATTCTGCATTATGGTGAGTTGAACAATTTCATTATACATTACAATGTAGTACAACACCAGCCATTTGCCCGACAAATCACCCCTGCCACCGAATTCCCAGTCAACCCCGAGACTACATTCCCCCGACCCCCCATCTTTTTTTGGGAAGGGGGGCAGGGGGGTGTCCCTGAATGGCAGTTTGGAAATGTGGTCACCCTAGGCGGATGTTGGTCCTCGGGGGGCGGATTTTGGTCCTCGGTGGCGGATGTTGGTCCTCGGGGGGCGGATGTTGGTCCTGGGTGAGTGCAGTGCTCAGGCAGGTGATGTCACCAGGAGCTGATCACACAGACTCTGCAGTAGTTTTCACTCGGATCGGTGACAGATCTCTATGTCAAGGGGCGGACTGGCTGTGTGGAACTACGGATTCAGGTAAATGCCCCGGTGGCAGTGGCTTCCCGAATCCTAAATGGCCTGCATGGTCCACAGCTGAAAATAATGAGAGAATCTTATCAATGGGATAATAGAGAGCCAACCAATACCGGCACAGGGATGGTGGGAACCCCTCATAATGGGCACAGCGGGTGTACAGACCCGGGAACTCAGCACAGGGATGGTGGGAACCCCTCATAATGGGCACAGCGGGTGTACAGACCCGGGAACTCAGCACAGGGATGGTGGGAACCCCTCATAATGGGCACAGCGGGGGTACAGACCCGGGAACTCAGCACAGGGATGGTGGGAACCCCTCATAATGGGCACAGCGGGTGTACAGACCCGGGAACTCAGCACAGGGATGGTGGGAACCCCTCATAATGGGCACAGCAGGTGTACAGACCCGGGAACTCAGCACAGGGATGGTGGGAACCCCTCATAATGGGCACAGCGGGTGTACAGACCCAGGAATTCAGCACAGGGATGGTGGGAACCCCTCATAATGGGCACAGCGGGTGTACAGACCCGGGAACTCAGCACAGGGATGGTGGGAACCCCTCATAATGGGCACAGCAGGTGTACAGACCCGGGAACTCAGCACAGGGATGGTGGGAGCCCCTCATAATGGGCACAGCGGGTGTACAGACCCGGGAACTCAGCACAGGGATGGTGGGAACCCCTCATAATGGGCACAGTTTGTGTACAGACCCGGGAACTCAGCACAGGGATGGTGGGAACCCCTCATAATGGGCACAGCAGGTGTACAGACCCGGGAACTCAGCACAGGGATGGTGGGAGCCCCTCATAATGGGCACAGCGGGTGTACAGAGCCGGGAACTCAGCACAGGGATGGTGGGAACCCCTCATAATGATTGATTGATTGATTAATTTAGAGAGAATCCCAATGAAGTTTAGGGATCAGGCTTGGCTTGCCTTTCATGGAAAACTATATGTGAAGGGCAACTTGAAGTTTCTTTCCATGAGTGATCGAGGCTGCCTGAGAGTGGAGTGTGGAGGAGTGGTGGAGTCCATGGATCACTTTCTACTTCAATGCCCTTTTAATATAGAGGTGTACAAGAGGGTGGGGAGGGCTCTGAGTATACCCTTCCTCCCCCATATGAGTTATGCAGAATGGGTATATGGGGCGTTCCAGACTCCTCGGGATTATGATTTGGAAACACTTTTTTTAGTTAGTCTAGTAGTCCGTTATTTCACGTGGAGTGCACGGTGTCAGGTATCCTTACGGGGTAAAATCCTCCCTGTGGAAGTAGTGGTGCAGGACATTCTGGGTGAGGTTGGGAAGATTCGGGGTCTTGAGAAAGGAAGGTGGCAGCAGGAGGCCTGGATAAGGGCGTGGAGGAATATCAGGACTCTGTAGCTGCTGCCTGTTGATCTCAGGGTGTGTGGCTTTTCTTTGTATTCTTGATTCACTCCCCTAGATTTTCAAGATGAAATCTATTTTTGATAAAAGGCTACATGCATGTTCCTTAGTCTGGCTCTCCCGTAGGGATTGTGTTGTGCGCAATTTGGTTTGTACCATTTATAATGTTCTTGTTTTGTATTATCATATTCAATTATTTTGTAAATATGTTTTATTTATTTATTATGGTTTTATTGTATATAAGTTGTTGTTTGTAAGAGTTTTCAATAAACAAAATTAACCCCTCATAATGGGCACAGCGAGTGTACAGAGCCGGGAACTCAGCACAGGGATGGTGGGAACCCCTCATAATGGGCACAGCGGGTGTACAGACCTGGGAACTCAGCACAGGGATGGTGGGAACCCCTCATAATGGGCACAGCGGGTGTACAGACCCGGGAACTCAGCACAGGGATGGTGAGAACCCCTCATAATGGGCACAGCGGGTGTACAGACCCGGGAACTCAGCACAGGGATGGTGAGAACCCCTCATAATGGGCACAGCGGGTGTACAGACCTGGGAACTCAGCACAGGGATGGTGAGAACCCCTCATAATGGGCACAGTGGGTGTACAGACCCGGGAACTCAGCACAGGGATGGCGGGGACCCCTCATAATGGGCACAGCGGGTGTACAGAGTAGCATTGTATGTATAGGTCTGATGACAGAATATAAATTCTTGGTACTCCTCTGAGGTGAGGCCTCTCCTCCGCACTCTCTCGGGATGGAGGATGATGGACATTACCTGGCTGGTATTGGGATCCAGGTTCTGGGATAGACGAGGGAAGAGATTGCTGCTGTTTCTTCTGCTCCATCTGCTGTACTACCTGCAGCCGGGGACAGATCAGTAAGAAGATTTATACAGAGAGACAATACAATTCATATCACAAGTGGCGGGAAATAAGAACAGTCTGTGTTGTCTGAAGCCATCAGTCAGTCCTTATGTGGTACAAAATCTGACCATGTGACAGGGCAGCACAAACAGTCCTTAGTGACATTGTATGGAGTGGTTGGTACAGCCATGTGTGATGGGTGGGACATGTTGCACTGATGGATCATCATCCAAGGCCTCAATAGAGGGATGTCCCCCCTATCTGGCCGGGTTAATCAAATCAGTAGGGGGGTCCCTATTACCTGCTGCAGCTCCTGTCGTTGGGCTTGGATGTGCTGCTGCTGCTTCTCCAGTTCCTCCTGCTGTCTGTCCAGATCCTCTTTCTTCCGCTTCAAATCATCTTCCGTCTGACTGATGTGCCTCTCGAACTCCAGAAGCTCCTCCTCCGTGTATGGCTGCTCTTCCTGCATCTGCCAGAGAGGAGGACATACCAGTCACCACACTGGTCACCATGCCAATCACCATAATGGTCATCACACTATTCACCATGCCAATCACCACACTGGTCACCATGCCAATCACCACACTGTTCACCATGCCAATCACCACACTGGTCATCATACCAATCACCATAATGGTCATCACACTATTCACCACACTGGTCACCAGACTGATCACACCGATCACCATACCAGTCAACACCATGGCCACCAGACTGGTTACCATATCAGTCACCATACCAATCAACACAATGGTCACCACACTTTTCACCATACCAATCACATTGGTTGCCACACCAAATCAACACACTGATTACCAGACTGGTCCCCACCCCAGTCAACATACCAATCACCATACCAGCCACCACGGTTACCACACCAATCAACACACTGGTCACCAGATTGGTTGTCACCACACCAATCAACACACTGGTCACCAGACTGGTCCCCACCCCAATCAACATACCAATTACCACAATGATCACTACAGTCACCACACCAATCAACATACCAATGATTATCAATGTCACCACACCAGACTCATCCCTACCCCAATCACCAGACTGGTCACATCTATAGAATATACTCTGTACACAGGAACAGTCCAGGACAATGCACCATAATAATTTTTTTATTCTTTTGGTTTGTCTTCAAAAGACAATATTTTTCAGTTCAGCCAGTACAAGGACCTGAAATCTGTTCTTATATTGTCACTGGAGGGGGAGAACAGAGAGGGTTACAGGACCATTGGGGGTTGGGATTGGAGGTTGGGTCGATGGCGTTAGTTGGACATCACATGGAGAGGATTCAGAATTCATTGGTTGGAACATTCAACCCCCATTGACCTCCCATTGATCTGCATCAAGAATGTTGCAGGGCTTAGACTTGCATGGGAAGCAAACAAATAAAAGCCCTTCAACACCCGGACTTTATTTTATATCTGATTAATAGAGATGACTAGAACAGAGATACGTGACAAAGGTGTCCCTAAATAAAGGGGGTTATTGGGGAGATCTTCCGACGTGTGACCTTGAGAAGAAGAGGAGGACACTCAGAACCACAGAGAATACTGAGCGTGCAGAACAAACAGGAGACCTCCACCTCCCCCCCACCAGGACGGGGGGCAGATATATCTCAAACTTCTCATTAGTCAGATGGGAGTCACAGTTGAGCCAGTGGACAGAAATAGAAGTCCTATCAGATGTCATCCTGTCCCGTCACCCAGCGCTGGCAACAAGAATAAGTCTGTCAGCTGCAATAATATGACGAGTCCAGGCCGTGCAGATACCGCCCCCCCCCCCAGACTGGGAACAATGAACAATAAAGTTATGGTTTGGTGTAACTTTGTCTCTAACAACGTGACGCCCCCCCCTCACAACCTATATGATGGGGTTCCCAGCAGCCAGTCACTCCCCCCCAAGCAACTCTAGAAGATGGGGTCCCTAGGAGCCAGTCACTGCCCCCCCAACTCTAGAAGATGGGGTCCCTAGGAGCCAGTCACTGCCCCCCCTAACAACTCTAGAAGATGGTGTCCCTAGGAGCCAGTCACTGCCCCCCCAACAACTCTAGAAGATGGGGTCCCTAGGAGCCAGTCACTGCCCCCCCTAACAACTCTAGAAGATGGGGACCCTAGGAGCCAGTCACTGCCCCCCTAACAACTCTAGAAGATGGGGACCCTAGGAGCCAGTCTCTGCCTCCCCCTAACAACTCTAGAAGATGGGGTCCCTAGGAGCCAGTCACTGCCCCCCCTAACAACTCTAGAAGATGGGGTCCCTAGGAGCCAGTCACTGCCCCCCCCTAACAACTCTAGAAGATGGGGACCCTAGGAGCCAGTCACTGCCCCCCTAACAACTCTAGAAGATGGGGACCCTAGGAGCCAGTCACTGACCCCCCCTAACAACTCTAGAAGATGGGGTCCCTAGGAGCCAGTCACTGCCCCCCCTAACAACTCTAGAAGATGGGGTCCCTAGGAGCCAGTCACTGCCCCCCTAACAACTCTAGAAGATGGGGTCCCTAGGAGCCAGTCACTGCCCCCCTAACAACTCTAGAAGATGGGGACCCTAGGAGCCAGTCGCTGCCCCCCATAACAACTCTAGAAGATGGGGACCCTAGGAGCCAGTCACTGCCCCCCATAACAACTCTAGAAGATGCTGTCCCTAGGAGCCAGTCACTGGCTCCACTAACAACTCCATGTAAATGACACTGGCAAGGAAGGGGTTAAACACTAGGGGGCGATCAAGGGGTTAAGTGTGTCCTAGGGAGTGACTCTAACTGGGGTGGGTGGGCTACCACTCACATGACAGAGATCACTGCTCCCGATGACAGAGAGAAGTAGATCTGTCATGTTACAAGGTAGAACGGGGAAATGCCTTGTTTACATCTCGCCGTTCTGCGCCTCCGTGACACGATCGCTGGGATACTAAGCTTGTGTTGAAATCGAAACTTGAAATAAAGGAACTTCCATATGTAAAGTAGAGGAAACCACAAGGGTTTTATATATTCTAAGGGACACAATAGTTTGCTAAGCTACAGAGATGTAAAACATTCGAAATATATGAATCATTATAATTGGTTAATTGAATAAGTAAAGGAAACGTCATCTGAACTCCTATTGGTGGAAAATGATGGAAATCGCCGTCTCATCCTGTGTATTGAAGATCCTGTACAAGCCAAAAATAAAGGAACAAGGTGTAATCAATCCGTGTTGTGTGACGTTTGTATCGATGTTCCCTGCACAGATTTGGGTGTGAATAATGGAGAGATGCCGGAAATAAAGGTAATTAGATGATAATAATAAGGAATAGTCAGAACTAGAAGTTATAGATAAAAAGGAGCATCCCAACAATCACTGCCCCCCACAACCTATATAATGGGGCTCCTAGCAGCCTATCACTGCCCCCACAACCTATATGAGGGGGTCTCTGGCAGCCTATCACTGCCCCCACAACCTATATGAGGGGGTCTCTGGCAGCCTATCACTGCCCCCACAACCTATATGACGGGGTCTCTGGCAGCCTATCACTGCCCCCCACAACCTATATGACGGGGCTCCTAGCAGCCTATCACTGCCCCCACAACCTATATGACGGGGCTCCTAGCAGCCTATCACTGCCTCCCACAACCTATATGACGGGGTCTCTGGCAGCCTATCACTGCCCCCCACAACCTATATGATGGGGTCTCTAGCAGCCTGTCAGTGCCCCCCACAACCTATATGATGGGGTCTCTGGCAGCCTATAACTGCCCCCCACAACCTAAATGACGGGGCTCCTAGCAGCCTATCACTGCCCCCCATAACCTATATGAGGGGGTCTCTAGCAGCCTGTCAGTGCCCCCCACAACCTATATGACGGGGTCTCTAGCAGCCTATCACTGCCCCCACAACCTATATGACAGGGCTCCCAGCAGCCTATCACTGCCCCCCACAACCTATATGATGGGGTTTCTGGCAGCCTATCACTGCCCCCCACAACCTATATGATGGGGTTTCTGGCAGCCTATCACTGCCCCCCACAACCTATATGATGGGGTTTCTGGCAGCCTATCACTGGCCCCCACAACCTATGTGAGGGGGTCTCTAGCAGGCTATTACTGCCCCCCACAACCTATATGATGGGGTTTCTGGCAGCCTATCACTGCCCCCCCCCCAACCTATATGATGGGGTCTCTAGCAGCCTATAACTGCCCCCCACAACCTATATGAGGGGGTCTCTAGCAGCCTATCACTGCCCCCCACAACCTATATGAGGGGGTCTCTAGCAGGCCTCCCCCACTTCCTCCTGGGTGACTTGTCTAGCAGTGTAGGGTTCTCATTGGCTGTGAAAGTCCTATCAGTCAGCTGTCCTCTCTCAGGTGTCGCTGTGTTTATAGATGAAGGTCTTTCCTTGTTTGCTGTCCCTCCCCCCTCCCTATGTATGGCGGTGTACTGCCCACTGACATGCGGCAATGTTGAGGTTGTGGCAGACACAGACACACACCCTCCAGCAGGACATTGTATAGGTTGTTATGGCTCCATAAGTCGTGTGAATAGTTTCTGGGTAATAAAGATTTGCTCAGCATACAGAGACACGTACAGTACAGAGTACACCGTCACCATGACAACATCACCATGACACCGTCACCATGACACCGTCCCGGAGCTGTGTGCGGCCTGCTCTGTCTATATACTGATATCCCTTATCATTCCCTCTAATTCTCCCAGGTAGACTTACACACAGTTTGGAACAACCTACCTGCTGAGTTCTTTAAACAACTAATTACAGTTCAGCAGATTTATGCTCATTTAGTTAGAGATCAGGGCTCTGTGGGGGTCGTACCATCTCTTCTAAAGATCAGGGCTCTGTGGGGTCATACCATCTCTTCTAAAGATCGGGGCTCTGTGGGGGTCGTGCCATCTCTTCTAAAGATCGGGGCTTTGTGGGGGTCATACCATCTCTTCTAAAGATCAGGGCTCTGTGGGGGTCATACCATCTCTTCTAAAGATCGGGGCTCTGTGGGGGTCGTACCATCTCTTCTAAAGATCGGGGCTCTGTGGGGGTCATACCATCTCTTCTTAAGATCAGAGCTCTGTGGAGGGTGTACCATCTCTTCTAAAGATCGGGGCTCTGTGGGGGTTGTACCATCTCTTCTAAAGATCGGGGCTCTGTGGGGGTCATACCATCTCTTCTAAAGATCCGGGCTCTGTGGGGGTTGTACCATCTCTTCTAAAGATCGGGGCTCTGTGGGGGGCTGTGCCATCTCTTCTAAAGATCGGGGCTCTGTGGGGTCATACCATCTTTTCTAAAGATCGGGGCTCTGTGGGGGTTGTACCATCTCTTCTAAAGATCGGGGCTCTGTGGGGGTTGTACTATCTCTTCTATAGATCAGGGCTCTGTGGGGGTCGTACCATCTTTTACAAAGATCAGGGGTCTGTGGGGGTCATATCTCTTCCAGAGATCGCGCTTCAGGGGGTCAATACCCTCTCTTTCAGGACTCCTTGTTCTGGAATGGATGTTTGGGGGTGGTTGTCCTGTCGCAAAAAAAAAATTGGGGCCAATCACATGCCTCCCTAATGGTTTGGCATGATGAATAAATATCTGCTGGATTTCTCAGCATGGAGGACACCAATGATCCTGACTAAATTCCCAACTCTTGCAGACATGCAGCCCCAAACCTGCAAGGAACCTCCACCATGCTTCACAGTTGGCTGCAGACACAGTTTGGCAAACTGCCTACTGGTCAAATATTTCAAATTTTGACTCATCAGTCCAGAGAACCTGACACTAGTTTTGAGGACCCCAGTTTTCATGCACAGCCCAATCATGCTGGAGCTATGGATTTTTAGGCCCAAGTCTTCCACAAAGACCTCTAAGAAGACTTCTCCAGACTGTAGATTGCTGTACCTGGAGCCAGGTGGTTTATGCAAAGTCTGAGCTAATGGTGTCACTAGACGTCTTCTACTTGCAAAAGAAGTCAGCATGGTGTGTCTTTGATCCTTTCCACGAAGGTTCCTTGGTTAAACACTGTGATTTCATCTTCTGCAGATCTTGGACAGCACAAGTTAAATTACCGGTCTTTGTGGACATTTCAGCCTGTGAAGGACCCTATTGATGCAGTAAGACCCCTCCCCCCCCCATGTGGTGTTGCTCAGTTTTGCCTTTGTGTAATGCCCCGTACACACGGTTGGATTTTCCGATGGAAAATGTCCAATCGGAGCGTGTTATCGTAAATTCCGACCGTGTGTGGGCTCCATCGGACATTTTCCATCGGATTTTCCGACACACAAAGTTTGAGAGCAGGATATAAAATTTACCGACAACAAAATCCGTTGTCGGAAATTCCGATCGTGTGTACACAAATCCGACGGACAAAGTGCCACGCATGCTCAGAATAAATAAAGAGATGAAAGCTATTGGCCACTGCCCCGTTTATAGTCCCGACGTACGTGTTTTACGTCACCGCGTTCAGAACGATCGGATTTTCCGACAACTTTGTGTGACCGTGTGTATGCAAGACAAGTTTAAGCCAACATCCGTCGGAAAAAATCCATGGATTTTGTTGTCGGAATGTCCGAACAAAGTCCGACCGTGTGTACGGGGCATAAGATGTTCTACATTGAAATGTCTTCAGTGACCTTTAACCTGTTAGCAGAATTTGGCTTCTCCTCACCCAGTCCCATTCCTCCTAAATCTCGGATCCAGTTTGATCGTATTTTACCCTCCATGTTATCTGGTTGATGATCCGGTTTGGTATAATTGTAAACTGAACAACGGACCAAATGCCTGAAAAATACTGCACTGTGCGGCTGTGTACCGGGGAAAGCCGACACCGTCTACAAGGCAAAGGATGGACATCAAATATCAATCCAATTTATTTTTTACGTTTTTTGTAGGTCGTGATTAGACCAGTTCAAACCAGTAGTTGAAGGAATTTGAAGCATCTGCACTTCTTAGCTTTTTTTTTCTACAAGTGACACAAAACATTTGCATTCTACTGTTTGTATTTAAAAATTCTTCAATATATTTATCACCATATCTGTGTCCTTGTACTATCTTCCCAGAGCCGTGCACTCTGCACCGAGCAATAGAAAGGAGCTGGAGAAGCTCAAACTACACCAAGGAGGAGGGGAGAGGAGGAGGAGGAGGAGAGGTGGAGGAGAGGAGGAGGAGGAGGAGGAGGAGGAGGAGGGAGGAGGAGAGGAGAGAAGGAGAGGGGTGGGGAGGGGAGGAGAGAAGGAGAGGAGAGGAGAGAAGGAGAGGGGTGGGGAGGGGAGGAGAGAAGGAGAGGAGAGGAGAGAGGAGAGGGGAGAGAAGGAGAGGAGCGGGGAAAGGAGAGGGGAGAGGAGGCTTCACAACAACAATCTGGTCCCATCCACATTCCTCTGACATTCCCTGCAGACATTTTTCCACTATGCTTCTTATGATATGGAGAGCCGATACAGAATGCGGCACAGCCGGTTATTCCACCGATGTTATGGTCTCTCTGAGGTGGTGGTGCCCATAAAGTCACACCAGACACCGAGGAAAGGGAGAGAGCCGGAGCTTTGTGGTCATGTGATAATATATATATTATACATAAATATCTTATGTAATTGTGTCTTGTGCAACATTTTATATATTTTCTATTCATGTGATCAGATAGAAAATCTTTGGGCTGGTTTCCCACGGAAAGGAGCTCCTTGAGAAATCATTGGCAGAGCTTTCAGCAAGTTTTGTTTTCTAAACAGAAACGAAGAAAAAGGGTTTTTTCCCCCAAAAAATGATCGGTCTTTTTTCATTTGTTTAACAATAAATAAAAAATAAATATAGCAATGATGATTAAATACCATTAAAAGAAAGCTCTATCGGCCTCAAAAAAAAAAAAAAAAAAAAAAGGACACAAATGTCATATGGGTACAGTGTTACACAATTGCGCAATTGTCATGACATCGAGGACAGAAGTGCTGACAGGGGGAGGGGAGGGTTTGGGTTGGGGAGATATGTGGACATGACGGGGGGGGGGGGGGGGGGGCGGACAGATGTGCACACACCAGGAGGGGAGGGTTTGGGGAAACGTGTGATGATCAGACCTCCAGCGTGAACAGAATCTGTGAATGAATGGAGGACGCCAGAGTCAGGAAGGTGCTGCCATCTACTGACCACTACCCGCCATTACACTTCATTCATTGAAGGATCCTCTTGTAGTATAAATTTCTTTTGAGAATAAGGCCCCTTTCACACTGGGGCAGTGGGGGCGTTAGCAGTAAAACGCCGCTATTTTTAGCGGCGCTTTACCGTCATTTTAGCGCCGGTGTTCAGCCGCTAGCGGGGCGGTTTTACCCCCTGCTAGCAGCCGAAAAAGGGTTAAAACCGCCCGCAAATCGCCGCTACAGCGGCACTATGCCAGCGGTATAGCCACGCTGCCCCATTGATTTCAATGAGCAGGAGCGGTGTATGCACTGCTCCAAAGATGCTGTTTGCAGGAGTTTTTTTTTTCCCTCCTGCCAGCGCACCGCTCGGGCCCTTGGGGCTTTCACACTGGAGACGCTTCAGCAGCAGTTTTAAGTGGGTTTGCAGGCGCTGTTTTTAGTAATTAGTAATTATAAAGGATTTATATCGCGCCAACAGTTTGCACATCGCTTATTTTAGGAGATTATATTTTTGTACATATTACGGGGAGGTTTAGTTTGGGGTAATGTATGGTCATGGGGAGGGGGGAGGAGGACAGGTGGGGGCAGACACAGGTTGGGGAGGGTTTGGGTTGGGAGGACGTGTGGACATGAGGGGGGTGGGCAGAGGTGCGGACACGGGGTGGGAAGGGTAACAGATGTGCGGACACAGGGCGGGGCAGAGAGGGGGACGCGCGGACACAGGGCGGGGCAGAGAGGGGGACGCGCGGACACAGGGCGGGGCAGAGAGGGGGACGCGCGGACACAGGGCGGGGCAGAGAGGGGGACGCGCGGACACAGGGCGGGGCAGAGAGGGGGACGCGCGGACACAGGGCGGGGCAGAGAGGGGGACGCGCGGACACAGGGCGGGGCAGAGAGGGGGACGCGCGGACACAGGGCGGGGCAGAGAGGGGGACGCGCGGACACAGGGCGGGGCAGAGAGGGGGACGCGCGGACACAGGGCGGGGCAGAGAGGGGGACGCGCGGACACAGGGCGGGGCAGAGAGGGGGACGCGCGGACACAGGGCGGGGCAGAGAGGGGGACGCGCGGACACAGGGCGGGGCAGAGAGGGGGACGCGCGGACACAGGGCGGGGCAGAGAGGGGGACGCGCGGACACAGGGCGGGGCAGAGAGGGGGACGCGCGGACACAGGGCGGGGCAGAGAGGGGGACGCGCGGACACAGGGCGGGGCAGAGAGGGGGACGCGCGGACACAGGGCGGGGCAGAGAGGGGGGCGCGCGGACACAGGGCGGGGCAGAGAGGGGGGCGCGCGGACACAGGGCGGGGCAGAGAGGGGACGCGCGGACACAGGGCGGGGCAGAGAGGGGACGCGCGGACACAGGGCGGGGCAGAGAGGGGACGCGCGGACACAGGGCGGGGCAGAGAGGGGACGCGCGGACACAGGGCGGGGCAGAGAGGGGACGCGCGGACACAGGGCGGGGCAGAGAGGGGACGCACGGACACAGGGCGGGGCAGAGAAGGGAGGTGAGGACACAGGGCGGGGCAGAGAGGGGATGTGCAGACACAGGGCGGGGCAGAGAGGGGATGTGCGGACACGGGGCAGGGCAGAGAGGGGATGTGCGGACACAGGGCGGGGCAGAGAGGGGAGTTGAGGACACAGGGCGGGGCAGAGAGGGGATGTGTGGACACAGGGTGGGGCAGAGAGGGGATGTGTGGACACAGGGTGGGGCAGAGAGGAGGTGTGCAGACACAGGGCGGGGCAGAGGGGGGATGTGCAGACACAGGGCGGGGCAGAGGGGGGACGTGCGGACACAGGGCAGGCCAGAGAGGGGACGTGCGGTCGTGTGCACCTTGTAAGTTCAGACATAGAAATCATCGTGTGCACCGTGCCGTGTAAGTTCAGACATAGAAAATAATAAGCAGATAAAGCGGCTGCCTTCCTTGTTCTTCATCCTCTTCTGCAGTCACTGTGGGGCAAACAAGCAAAAACACAAACTTGTCTGTTAATATGCAAAACATGTGTGTGTGGCGCTAACTCTAGATCCATATATGTTTAAAACAGCAAATAAAATATATTCACAAGAAATTTTTTTATATACACAAACATACATATGACCCCTACTAGGGAATTGATTCCAAACTGGTGCTGCAGACTTAGAAGCTCATAATGAAAATTAGTGAATATGACAAAAAAAAAAAAAAAAACACACACACACACACACACCATATACAAGCATAAAAAACGGAGTTACTTACCGGTAACATCCTTTTCCAGGAATCTTTCAGGACAGCTTTTCAGGACAGCACCATAGAGAGACATCGGCTCCTCCCCTTCCAATTCCACATTTAAACCTCACCGTCCCACCAGCCCCTCAGTTCTTCACGAGTTCCTCCGGCCAGCTGGGGAGACACAAGAATACGTCATACAAATCTTTATCTTACCTGACCCTCTCATGCGATGAGTTCTCATAGATAACCAATAATTTGGGTGGGTACCGGTGCTGTCCTGAAAGATTCCTGGAAAAGGATGTTACCGGTAAGTACGGTAATCCTGTTTTTCCCCATTCATCTTTCAGGACAGCACCATAGGGAGGATAAGCGAGCACCTTATCTTAGGGAGGGACTACTGCCTGCAGCACTTTACGCCCAAAGGCTTGGTCTTTGGCTGACAGCAGGTCCAATCTGTAGTGCTTCACAAACGTGGAAAAACTGGACCACGTTGCAGCTCTACAGATCTGCTCCGGAGAAGCACCAGCCCACTCTGCTTGAGAAGTCGCCACTGCCCTGGTGGAAAGTATCTTAATACCTTCCGGGGGCTCCAACCCCCCGATTACATAAGCCTGAGTAATGGCCAACCTTAACAATCTGGCTATTGAACGTTTAGAGGCTCTGGACCCTTTCCTAGCCCCTGAAAATAACACAAAAAAAAAAAAAATTCGGATTTTTCTAAACTGTTTTATCTAAGTACTGAAGGACACACCTTCTAACATCCAATTTGTGGAAAATATGCTCCTGTTCCCTCACAGGATTCGAACAGAAGGTAGGTAAAACAATTTCTTGACCTCTATGGCAAAAAGGCCGGATCTGTTTTAAAAATCAAACGGTCCGGGAAAACCTGAAAAAAAAGGTGCCCTAATAGAAAGGGCTTCTTGGGGCACTCTCCTTGCTGTGGTGATCGCTACCAAAAACACCATTTTGAGGGGGATCAACCTCAAAGTACAGGATTTCAATGGCTCAAAAAGATCCCCTGTAAGAGTCTGTAAAATTAAAGAAAGATCCCACACTGGGAAGGGGGAATTTCTAACTGGCCTCTGTCTGCCTAAGGCTCTGAAAAACTTAGCTACCCAAGGATCTATAGCTAGCGGCTTTTCCCAGGAACACGCTCAGTGCTGACACCTGTCCCTTAAAGGTGCTAAGGGCTAATCCTTTGTCCGCTCCTGCCTGCGGAAACTCCAATACTGCTACAGAACTGCGTACATCGAAGGAGCTTTCTGTGCACCAACTATTGAAGCGTTTCCACACCTTTAGGTAGATAGCTTGCGTCTCCCTTTTCCGGCAATTTAGGAGAGTTGTCACTAGTCGATCCAAGAAACCCTTGCCCTTTAGCAATTCCTCCTCAGTAACCACGCTGCGAGGTTCCATCGCTCCACCTGAGGGCAACAGATTGGACCCTGAGAAAGAAGATCCTCCTGGATAGGTAGAGTCCAGGGAGGTTCTACCGCCAGACCCATCAAGATGGAGAACCACGGCCTCCTTGGCCAGTGTGGTGCAATCAGAATGAGGGTTGTGTCTTCCGACTGAAATTTTCTCAGAACTGCTGGAATCAGTACAGGAGGGGGGAAGGCATAACACCTTGAGAAACGCCAGCTCTGAGCTAGTGCATCCACCCCGGCTGCTCTGTCCTATCTGTTTAGGGAAAAGAACATGACAAGCTTTTGTGCTCGCCTTCGAGGCGAAGAGGTCCACCGAAGGAACCCCCCACTTCTGAGCGATCATCTCGAAGATGTCCTGGTTCAAGACCCAGTCTCCTTCTCTTAGCATCTTTCTGCTGAGAAACTCTGCTACTTGGTTTTGTTCCCCCTTCAAATGTACAGCCGAAAGAGAGAGAGAATGCTCACTTCGGCCCACCTGAGGATGGATTCTGCCAGAACCCACAAGGATCTGCTCCAGGTACCCCCTTGCCTGTTGATGTAGGCCACTGCTGATGAGTTGTCCGAACGGACCCTCACGTGCTGTCCCAGGAGTTCTCTCTGAAAAGCTCTGAGAGCCAACTCTATTGCTCTCAGTTCCCTCCAGTTCGAGGATTTCTTTGCGTCTTCTCTCCTCCAAGTACCTTGCACCATCCTGGAATCTAGGTGTGCTCCCCAACCTGTGCCGCTTGCATCGGTCGTGACCATCCTGGAGACTGGAAGAACCCACTCCATGCCTTGTGAGAGATTGGACCCTTTTCTCCACCACCAGAGGGACCTCTTGACCTGACTCGGCACGGATATTAAGGAGTCCAGGGACCCTGGACTGTGTAGAGGGCGAAAATGCAGCCCTGCCCACTGAACTGCCGGGAGCGTGGAAGTCAGTAAGCCCAAAGCTGACATCGCTTTTCTTACTGAGATCTGACGGCTGCCCTGGAGCAATAACATTGTTTTGTCCACCTTCTGGATCTTTTCTATTGGAAGGAACACTTTTTGCTTTGTTGAATCCAATACATTGCCCAGGAAGGTGACCTTTTGGGAAGGAACCAAACTGGATTTTTCCAGGTTCAAGAGCCACCCCAAATTTTTTAGGCTGTCTCTTGCTACCTGAAGATCCTGGGTCAACTGCTCCGGGGAAGGGGCAAACAGAAGTAGATCGTCTAGGTATCCGACTACAGAGATGCCTCTGAGCCGCAAGAAAGCCAGGACCTCCACCATCACTTTGGTGAAGATGCAGGGGGGAAGAGGATAGTCCAAAGGGGAGTGCTTTGCACTGTAAATGAAACGTTCCTTCCCTGGTTTTTACCGCCAGTCTGAGAAACCCCTGATAACTTTCTGTGATTGGAATGTGCAGATAAGCGTCTTTCAAGTCTATCGACGCCATGAAGCAATTCGGAGGAAGAAGCACCTTCATCGAATAGATGGAATCCATCCGGAATTTCCTGTAGGTAATTTATTTATTTAAGGTACTTATATAGCGCTGTCAATTTACGCAGCGCTTTACATATTCATTGTACATTCACATCAGTCCCTACCCTCAAGGAGCTTACAATCTAAGGTCCCTAACTCACATTCATACATACTAGGGACAATTTAGACAGGATCCAATTACCCTACCAGCATGTCTTTGGAGTGTGGGAGGAAACCGGAGCACCCGGAGGAAACCCACGCAGGCACAGGGAGAACATGCAAACTCCAAGCAGGTAGTGTTGTGGTTGGGATGCTAGGCGAGAGTGCTACCCACTAGACCACTGTGCCGCCCATAATTGAGACATTAATGATAAGCCTGAACTTTCCCGAAGGTTTGCGGACCACAAAGATGTGGGAATAAAAGCCTCTGCCTGTCTCCTCTACAAGAACTCTTACCACCACCTCTTGTTCCTCCAACTCCTGTAGGGAGGATAGAAGAGCTGATGATTTTTTTGCACAATTTGGCAGCTCGGTGACAAGAAGTCTGTCCTGAGGAGGTTCTGAGAACTCCAGCTGGTAACCTCTTCTTATGATCCCTAACACAAACTGGTTGGAGGTGATCATCTCCCACTGTGGAAGGAAGGCCCCCAATCTTCCTCCCACTGTGGTTACCTCGTCATTGGGTTTTCTTGGGCTGTTCAGGAGGGCGAAAAATCGCCCCTCCCGCCCTTTGCCCTTTTGCCCCTAAGTCTTTTTCTGCCATTCTGCTTTCGGGGCTTCAAACTTTTTCTGAGGGATAAATTTTCTTTTAGCCTGCTCCCCAAATTTCTTTTTATTGGGAAAGGCCTTTTTCTTATCGGCCGTCCGATCCAAAACGGCCTCTAACCCTGGTCCAAACAAAAGATCCCCTGTGAGTGGAATTCCACAGAGTTTAACTTTTGACGCACTGTCTCCTTGCTACGTCTTAAGCCATAAGGCCCTCCGGGCTGAATTAGTGAGGGCAGAAGACCTTGCGGACATGCGTACTGAGTAGCATTGGGAAGGAAGACAAAATAGTTTCTTTTGGCGTCCCTGCCTCAATATGTGCTTTAATTTGAGTAAGCCAATATTCCATGTTGCGGGCCACTACTGTAACCGCCATGGCAGGCTTAAGGTTTCCCTGCGACAAATCCCAGGACTTCTTCAAAAGAGAGTCCATTCTGCTGTCCATGGGGTCTGAAAGAACCCTCATATCCTCCAAAGCTAGATCTGTGTGCCTGGAAACCTGAGAAAAGGCAGCATCTAGTTTAGGAGCTTTATTCCAGACTAGAGTCTCCTCCTCTGCAAAGGGAAACCTTCGCTTCAAAGCCCTTGAAAAGAAAGGTTTCCTCTCAGGATCTTTCCATTCTTTCTTTATGGCTTCGATCAAGACATCATGAACTGGGAAATCCCTTCTTTTTTGTTCCCCTAGACCTTTGTACATCTGGTAATGGAGCGATAACGCCTTCTTTTCCTCCTGTAACCCCAAAGTGGTGTGGATAGCTTCCAAGAGATCCTCCACTTCTTCAAGAGAAAGTTTATAGCGAGAGGTTTTTGTGGATTCCCCATCCACTTCCTCTGCATCCGACTCCCCTTGGGAATCTGAAGCGGCGCTGTCTGGCTCCTCCTCAATTTCCTCTCTGGAGCCCCCTGGTCTCTCTCCACTACCTGATGGAGTATCCTCTGGGCTAGGTGCCACACTCTGCTGCAATGGTGAAGGATTGCTCTGGGCCAGCGGCAACTGGAAGCTAGAAAAAAGTGCTTTAAAAGGACTGAAAGGTGCTAGAAAGCTCCTTAACGGATGCAGCCAGATCCGTACTCTGTTCCGCTACCTGCTCCCTGACTAATCCCTCAATGCACTCCTTGCAGAGTGCCTTGGTCCAGGATTCCCCCATGCTGACTCTACAAGAGGGACATCTTTTCTTGGAACCATGAGGCGATTTGCTTTTCTCTGTGGCTTTCTGAAAAAGAAAGAGAGAGCGAGCCACCATAAATGCCCAATCCCACTAGTGCTTTACAGGGGACCACCCGGAATGCCCCCCCAGGACCAACCACCACCAGGGTCCCAGACACACTCCCCATCCCCCGATCACCAGTGAGGGGAGAACACCCATGAAGGTATTGGGATTTAGGTAAGGGAACACCACCCCAGGGTTCCACTTACCTTAGCATGGCTGGTGCTGTTGTCTCCTGGAGCAGTTCAAGACCTATGCCACCGACATGTCTGCTGAGGATAGTGATCGATCGTGCCCCCGACTCTACAGCAACGAACGAAAGGCCGCACCAGCCGAACACTTGGTCCGTCTTCTTTCCCGCGTCCGGAACCGGAAGACGCAGGATCGTCGGAAGTGCCCGCCCTCGCCGGAACTGACGTCGCCCGTCATCCGGCCCGGCCATAGAGCTTCAATGCTGGCTGCCTAACAGACAGGAGGGAATTGGTGCACTTCCCACAGCGCCCCCCTGGGCGGAAGAACACGGACCTCCTCAGCTGTCCTCCTTCCCCAAGAGAAGATGAGGCGCGCAATACCACAGTTTTAAACAGGTAATAGCGGCTCCCCAGCCTTTACCTGACTGCAAACGAACGAATGAGCGAAAGAGATAGAGAGACCCGACTCCCCCTCCTTCTCAGAAAGAGTTTGGCTTCAGCCTCTCCTACTGTTTAGCCACGGCTCCCAAGCAGTGTCTCACCACCGGAGGAAACACCTGAACTGAGGGGCTGGTGGGACGATGAGGTTTAAATGTTGAATTGGAAGGAGGTGTTTCCTGAGAGGGGAGGAGCCAAAGTCTCTCTATGGTGCTGTCCTGAAAGATGAATGGGGAAAACAAATTTCTTTACATAAGTGAAGTTAAATAATATAAAGTGAATATGAAACCAATGATCAAAAATAAAAGTAAGTAAATATCCCTAGAAGTCGGTATAAATCAATAGTGCACAACAATAATAAATTGGTAAAAATGTGAAGCAATCAAAAAGTTTATAGTCCAAGTGTAAAATGACATTTGTGTGGTCACACTCCTCCCTCCCATCCTGAGTCCCCCCAGTGTGTTCTAGCAGCTCCCCTCAGATGAAGACCCCAAAAGTCTATTAGCACTTTTTTTGATTAGTATACAATCTTGCAGCGGGTCACTATGCAATCTCCTGTCCTTCAACCACAAACTCAGGACAGAGTAGACGGGGTAACCAGAGATGATCAGTAACTCTCCCACTTGGCCGTCATGTATCCTCCTCTCCTTCACTCAGTGCAGAAGATAGGCGGTAAAACAAATCTCCATGGTGCAGCAATTTATATAAAATACATTTATTCAGCAGTAAGTAATTAACAAGTAGATACAAACTGACAGCATCGATAACATAGGAAACCTCTGGTCTTTGCCAGGCCCGGAAGTGATGTCGCCTGGCTCCCCCGACGCGTTGCGTCACAGATCATGTGACTTTCACAAGAGGCTGCAAGTTATCAATGCTGTCAGTTTTTGTCTATTTGTTAGTCACTACTGCTGAATACATTTTATATAAAATTACTACACTATGGAGATTTGTTTTATGGCCTGCACTGAGTGAAGGAGAGGAGGATATATGACGACCAAGTCGGAGAGTTACTGATCATCTTGGTTTACCCCGTCTACAACTACATGGCAAATGAGGTTCAATGTGGAGAAATTTAACGTAATGTACTTGGGAGCTAAAAACACAAAATGCAAACTTCTCACTAGTGTCAGGAAAGGTCCTCTCCGCTGGTAATATCGATCATTTGGCATGCAGTACTGAGGTCCACCAGCAGGTGTCTCCTGGCAGTTTGGAGCTGTCAGAAGAGCTTTTTCCTGCTGGTATTCTGTCACCTTTGGGCCGCAGTACTGGCGTCCACCAGCGGAAGAATCCTGGCAGTATGGAGCAGGTATTCCCCTCTGCAGACAGGTGTCATCTGACCTTAATTAGCAGCTGCAGTATAAATACCCGGAAAGTGCACACATATCTTGCCTTGGTATTGTCCTTGTGCCCTGACCTGCAGCCTGTTTACCTGATGCCTGTATTCCGTATCCTGAACCTATTATATCTGTTCCTGTATCCCTGGATCCTTGCCCTGCAGCCTGATCCCTTCCATCTTGTTCCCTGTCTGTTTACTCCTGGCCTCCCATCTACTGATCTCCTGTTTATGACCCTGGCTTGGCTTGACTACGATTCTGGTACTCCCTTTTGCTACATATGCTGGTTGGTTTATTATCACTGTTTGGTTGTTTGGTTTGTTCACTCTGTATTGGTGGTGTGTTCACATGTATATGCATTTACCTTAATAAACTATTTCACCTATTTATGTTTGGTTCACTCTGTTGCAGTCACACAGTTCTGGTCACATCTGGTTTATGACAGAATACCAGGGACATCCCTGACCAGAAGTGGTTGCACAGGGGAACCATTTTGATTCAGTTTGGTTGCAAACATGAATGCCGATGAGGTTATTTATTTTTCTCTGCTGGCATCTGAAAGTGGTGATTATTGCCGCCAGGCTTTGAAAAGATGGTCTAGTGACCAGTTGTTTGCAATTATACGTTTGGCTCACTCCCTGGTCGATCAGGGTTATATATTGTTTAGGGAGGTGCAGTCTTTGATCAAGATCTGTACTGAGCTGGTCCTGCCCTGTATTCCAGAGGGCTGTGATGATTTCACTCCTCCTTTTGATATGAATCAGGTTGTATCCCTAATGTGGCTTTTTGAAGATGATCCAGCCGATTTTTGTGAGCACTACTCAGCCTGTTCCCCACAGGTGATTGCTGAGTGCATTGTGTCTGCTCAGTCTTTTGTTAGACAGGGAGATTTAAATGCACAGTTTGTACAGCCTACACTCTGGGCATGGTCTGACATGGTGCAATCAGCTCCAGCCAAACAAACCACCTCTGCCACCAAACACCAGCCTACCCAAATGTACGTTTCCTCATCACCCATGTCAACCACAGTTGCAGCTCAGTATACGCTTCTCCCAACCAAATACTCATATCCGGTTTCTGCTCCCTGTACCTATCCTGCATTCAACCCACCTGCCTCTTCTCAGCTGCCTACAAACCCACAGGAACTTCCCCCGGCTACTGTTATCTCTTCTCCACCATATCCCAATCCTCCTTTCCAGTCTGCTGCACCCCTCACCTACAGAGCTTCAGTGGCTAAGCCAAAGAAAAAACAAAAGTTATTCCCAACCAAGACGATCCTGCCAGTAACCCAACTTGCCTCCGCACCAGCTAATCCAATCCAGTCCGACGTCCCAGTGCTTGCTACCCAGTCCGACGTCCCAGTGCTTGCTGCCCAGTCCGACGCCCCAGTGCTTGCTGCCCAGTCCGACGCCCCAGTGCCTGTTATCCAGTCCGATGTCCTAATGTCTGCTTTCCAGCCGGAGGGGCCAGTGTTCCAGCCAGAGGGGCCAGTGTTCCAGCCGGAGGGGCCAGTGTTCCAGCCGGAGGGGCCAGTGCCTACTTTCCAGCTTGATGTGCCCGCTCTCCAGCCCGATGTGCCCGCTCTCGAGTCAGAGGAGCCTGCTTTCCAGTCAGATGAGCCCACCTCCCAGCCCGATGTGCCCGCCCTCCAGCCCAATGTGCCCGCCCTCCAGCCCAATGTGCCCGCCCTCCAGCCCGATGTGCCCGCCCTCCAGCCCGATGTGCCCGCCCTCCAGCCTGATGTGCCCGCCCTCCAGCCTGATGTGCCCGCCCTCCAGCCTGATGTGCCCACCCTCCAGCCTGATGTGCCCGCTTTCCAGTCTGATGTGCCCACTCTCCAGCCTTATGAGCCCGCTTTCCAGCCTGATGTGCCACTGTCTGCTGTCCAGCCTGATGACCCGGAGCTTGCTGTCCAGCCTGATGACCCGGAGCTTGCTGCCCAGCCTGATGACCCGGAGCTTGCTGCCCAGCCTGATGACCCGGAGCTTGCTGCCCAGCCTGATGACCCGGAGCTTGCTGCCCAGCCTGATGACCCGGAGCTTGCTGCCCAGCCTGATGACCCGGAGCTTGCTGCCCAGCCTGATGACCCGGAGCTTGCTGCCCAGCCTGTGCCCATGCCTGCTGCCCAGCTTGATGTGCCTGTGCCTCTGCCCGCTGCCCAGCTTGAAGTGCCTGCTGCCCAGCTTGAAGTGCCCGCTGCCCAGCTTGATGTGCATGTGCCTGCTGTCCCACTTGATATTCCTGCTGCCCTGCTTGATGTGCCCGTGCCTGTTGCCCAGCTTGAAGTGCCTGTGCCTGCTGCCCAGCTTGATGTGCCTGCTGTCCAGCTTGATGTGCCTACTGCCCAGCTTGATGTGCCTGCTGCCCCGCTTGAAGTGCCCGTGCCTGCTGCCCAGCTTGATGTGCCTACTGCCCCGCTTGATGTACCTGCTGCCCAGCTTGAAGTGCCGTGCCTGCTGCCCAGCCTGATGTGTTCCTGTCCGCTGCCCAGCCTGATGTGTTCCTGTCCGCTGCCCAGCCTGATGTGCCAGCCTGATGTGTTCCTATCCGCTCCCCAGCCTGATGTGTTCCTGTCCGCTGCCCAGCCTGATGTGTTTCTGTCCGCTGCCCAGCCTGGTGTGTTCCTCTCTGCTACCCAGCCTGATGTGCCACTGCCCACTGCCCAGTTTGAAGTGTCCGCTGCCCAGCTTGAGGTGCCCGCTGTCCGGCTGGACACCATGGACTTTCCCCAGCAATGGCTAGTTGGAGCGTCCGGATGTCACTCCTTCGAGGGGGGGTACTCTCAGGAAAGGTCCCCTCTGCTGGTAACATCGATCATTTGGCGTGCAGTACTGAGGTCCACCAGCAGGTGTCTCCTAGCAGTTTGGAGCTGTCAGAAGAGCTTTTTCTTTTTTTTTGCTGGTATTCTGTCATTTGTGTCACATAACATTATTTGCACTTGTCATTAGGATTACAGGTCATATTCGTTTATTCGCTTGTTTTTTTGACAGCGCACTCTCCATTTTTTTTTCCTATAACTTTTTGATTGCTTCACATTTTTAATATAATATTTATTGTCATGTGCACTATTGATTGAAAAACAGACTTTGGATATTCAATTTCTGTTTTTTTATGAACATCGGTTTCATATTCACTTATATTGTTTAACTTCATTTATGCAAAGCAAATTTGTTTTTATGCTTGTATGTTTATTTTTGTTATATTCACTTATACTTATATTTATGAGCTTATAGATTTGTAGTACCAGTGATTTGGAATCAATTGCCTAGTAGGGGGTCATACTCCCCCCCCCCCTTTTTTTTTAATGATTTTTATTTAATTTGCGGTTTTGCACACATATGGATTTGCTACTCAATTGATTTAGAGTTAGTGCCACACATATTCTGCATATTAATTATCACTACATGTGGGGACACATTTGAGTGTTGCCTTGTTGTTGATCATTTTAGCCTTTTTTGGTTTGTGCACAGGTTATCTAGTTATTATTAAACCACTTCACCCCGGAAGGATTTACCCCCTTCTTGACCAGAGCACTTTTTACAATTTGGCACTGCGTCGCTTTAACTGCTAATTGCGCGGTCATGCAATGCTGTACCCAAACGAAATCTGCGTCATTTTCTTCCCACAAATAGAGCTTTCTTTTGATGGTATTTGATCACCTCTGCGTTTTGTTTTTTTTTTGCACTATAAACGGAAAAAGACCGAAAATTTTGAAAATAAAAAATGATATTTTCTACTTTTTGTTATAAAAAAAAATCCAATAAACTCAATTTTAGTCATACATTTAGGCCAAAATTTATTCAGCCACATATCTTTGGTAAAAAAAAGTCAATAAGCGTATATTTATTGGTTTGCGCAAAAGTTATAGCGTCTACAAACTAGGGTACATTTTCTGGAATTTACTCAGCTTTTAGTTTATGGCTGCCTATCTCATTTCTTGAGGTGCTAAAATGGCAGGGCAGTACAAACCCCCCCCCAAATGACCCCATTTTAGAAAGTAGACACCCCAAGGAAATTGCTGAGAGGCATGTTGAGCCCATTGAATATTTTATTTTTTTGTCCCAAGTGATTGAATAATGACAAAAAAAAAAAAATATTTTACAAAAAGTTGTCACTAAATGATATATTGCTCACACATGATATGTGCATATGTGGAATTACACCCCAAAATACATTCTACTGCTTCTCCTGAGTACGGGGATACCACATGTGTGAGACTTTTTGACAGCCTAGCTGCGTACGGGCCCCCGAAAACCAAGCACTGCCTTTAGGATTTCTAAGGGCGTAAATTTTTTATTTCGTTCCTCACTACCTATCACAGTTCCGAAGGCCATAAAATGCCCAGATGGCACAAAACCCCCCCAAATGACCCCATTTTGGAAAGTAGACACCCCAAGCTATTTGCTGAGAGGCATGGTGAGTATTTTACAGCTCACATTTGTTTTTGAAAATGAAGAAAGAAAAGAAAAATGTATTTTTTTTTTCGTTTTTCAATTTTCAAAACTGACAAAAAGCGAGGTCTGCAAAATACTCACCATACCTCTCAGCAAATAGCTTGGGGTGTCTACTTTCCAAAATGGGGTCATTTGGTGGGGGGGGGGGGGGCCCATCTTGGCATTTTATGGCCTTCAAAACTGTGATAGGTAGTGAGGAGTGAAAAAAAAAAAAATTTACGCCCTTAGAAATCCTGAAGGCGGTGATTGGTTTTCGGGGCCCCGTACGCGGCTAGTCCTGGCATTTTATGCACAACATTTAGAAGCTTATGTCACACATCACCCACTCTTCTAATCACTTGAAGACAAAGCCCCTCTGACACTTTTTGTTTACATGAAAAAATATTTTTTTTTTGCAAGAAAATTACTTTGAACCCCCAAACATTATATTTTTTAAAGCAAATGCCCTACAGATTAAAATGGTGGGTGTTTCATTTTTTTTTTCACACAGTATTTGCGCAGCGATTTTTCAAACGTATTTTTTTGGGGAAAAAAAAAAAAAAAACACACTTTTTTTGAATTTTAATGCACTAAAACACACTACATTGCCCAAATGTTTGATGAAATAAAAAAAATGATCTTAGGCCGGAGTACATGGATACCAAACACGACATGCTTTAAAATTGCGCACAAACGTGCAGTGGCAACAAACTACATACATTTTTAAAAGCCTTTACAGGTTACCACTTTAGATTTACAGAGGAGGTCTACTGCTAAACTTACTGCCCTCGATCTGACCTTCGCGGTGATACCTCACATGCATGGTGCAACTGCTGTTTACATTTGACGCCGGACCTACGCTTGAATTTGCCTTTGCGTGAGAGAGGGGGGGGGGGCAGGGGTGCTTTTTTTTTTCTCTCTTTTTTTTGCTTTTTTTAATCTTATTTTTAAACTGTTCCTTTCATTTTTTTTAAATCATTTTTATTGTTATCTAAGGGAATGTAAATATCCCCTATGATAGCAATAGGTAGTGACAGGTACTCTTTTTTGAAAAAATTGGGGTCTATTAGACCCTAGATCTCTCCTCTGCCCTCAAAGCATCTGACCACACCAAGATCGGTGTGATAAAATGCTTTCCCAATTTCCCAATAGCGCTGTTTACATCCGGCTAAATCTAAGCCATAAAATGCTCGTAGCTTCCGGTTTCTTAGGCCATAGAGATGATTGGAGCCACTCTGGTCTCTGATCAGCTCTATGGTCAGCTGGCTGAATCACCGGCTGCATTCCCAGGTTCCCTGTTGGGACAGGAGAGCCAGAGAAAACCATGGAAGACGGTGGGGGGGGGGGGGGGACATTCCCTCCCACTGCTTGTAAAAGCAGTCTAGAGGCTAATTAGCTGCTAGGATTGCTTTTACATGGAAGCCGACCGCTGGCTGAAAAGAATTATACCAAGATGATGCCTAAACCCGCATACATCATTCTGGTATAACCACTCAAAGTCCAGCAACATACCAGTACGTTGCTGGTCCTTGTTGGGCATATATTGTAATCTTTTTTTTCATGCAGCCTGTGGGCTGAACGAAAAAAAGATATTGATCGGTGGGTATGCCCACCATTAGAATACCTCCCTTCATCTGCCCACTTCTAATGATGGGCATACATGCACCATTTATATATGCCGAAGCATGGGGGCATCCACCCCAAAAGTTAGGAGCAAATCGCTCCTCCGCCCCTGCTGCCCCCATGATTCGGCATATATGCTCTTTTTATTAACTGTGGTGGTGAAATCACCTCCTACAGCGCTGGAGTCACGGCTTTATGTATCGTGGGAGCAAACGCTGTTGCTGTCAAGATAAATAAATCTGCGCTGCAACTGAATGGCGTACCTGAAAACAAAAAAATGGTTAACAATAAAACACAGTAAACAGTAAAGTATAAAAAAATTGCATACCTGAAAAGCAAACATGATAAAACATAAAAACAATAAAACATTATAGAATACAGTAAAAAAGAACAGAACAATAGAGAGAGAACAATAAAACGACAACTATTTTTTTTTTTTTTTTTTTTTATATATTTTTTGTGTTTTGTTTTTTTTAACTTTTTTTTTTTGCACTTTTTTTTTGTAATTGTAACTTTTGTAACTGTAACCGGTTCCAGGTTCGGGTCTCTCAAAATGCGATGGCATCTTGGGAGACCCTGTGAAAGTGTGCCTAGTATGTGCAATGCTGTACCCTACGCTAATACTCAACTAGTGAATGGTAGCGTTCAAAACATTCACCAATGCAAAGACCAGGATTGTCAGGACAGGAGGGACAATAACACCGGGTGTCACGCCTATATCCGCGCTTGCTGCAGACACAACATCTTTTTTGGGGGGTTCGTTGGGTAGGGGTACTCGGGAGGACATATTGAAAATGCCTCTCATGCAGCCGGCTTACTGCATTTGGTTGGGGAAGGTGAGGTGGAGCACCGTCTGGATACAGAAGGGCTCTGACAATCTCTTCCTGGAATTTAAGGAAGGATCCAGTCTGTCCTGAAGCTCTGTATAGCACATGAGCGTTCAGCAAAGCCAATTGAAATAAATAAACAGCCAGCCTCTGGCCTTACGGGCAACTAGGTACGGCGCCAACAACTGGTCGTTGAGGTCCACCCCTCCCATGTTAAGGTTATATTCGTGGACACAGAGGGGTTTCTCCACAACACCAGTCGCCGTAGTAATTTGGACCGTTGTGTCTGCATGAAGGGCGGTGAGAACGAAAACATTCTTCTTATCCGTCCACTTCATAGCGAGCAAATTATTACACTTCAAGCAGGCTCTCTCCCCCAGCCTAAGATGGGAATCTACAAGCCGCTGGGGAAAGCCCCGGCGATTAGGTCGCACGGTGCCACATGCTCCAATCTGCTGATCAAAAAGGTGACTAAAAAGTGGCACGCTCGTATAATAATTGTCCACATACAAGTGGTACCCCTTTCCGAATAAGGGTGACACCAAGTCCCACATAACCTTTCCAGCGCGTTCTATGTTGTCTGGGCAGTTCTCCGGCTCTACGTGACTAACTCTTCCCTCGTAAACCATAAAACTCCATGTATAGCCTGTGGCCCCGTCACAGAGCTTATACATCTTGACCTGTATGCGCCCCCCCCCCCCCTCCATTTTTAAGAAAGAATCAATGTCATTTCAAAACAAGAATATACTTAATACAATACAAATTCAATTAGGTTTAATGCGATAGAAACAGAGTTCACTCACACATTTTAATTATATGTACAGTCGGGTCCATAAATATTGGGACATGGACACAATTCTAATCTTTTTGGCTCTATACACCACCACGATGGATTCCACCACTGGTCCACAGTGTGAGAATTCCCCCTTCCACCTACAATGTGTAGATGGGGGAATTGGAACATTCTTTTTTTTTCATTCAACTTAATAGTTGAATGAAAAAAGGTGATCAATGTATGGGCTGCCTAAGAGCTAAGACCAGCCATAGATCGTTTAACCTCTTGACATCCGCGCTATAGCCGAATGACGGCCACAGTGCTCCGGGAGGCCTCCCCTGTGCACGTGCTGTGATCACAGAGTCACTGAGACTCGGGTGAACACTGATCCAAATAAGGGGCCGGTCTCGGCCCCTTACCATGTGATCAGCTGTCAGCCAATGACAGCTAATCACATAATCAAAACAAAAGCTCTGTGATCGTTTTTTTTCTCCTCACGCTGACAGCGCAAGGAGAAAAAAAAGCTGATCACCGGCTCATCTGCAAGGGGCATCAGTCCTGAAGAGGAGGAGGCAATTATGCCTCATCCCTGCCACCTGCCATTGCCACCTCACAGTGCCCACCAGTGCCACCTATCAATGCCCACAAGTGCCACCTATTAATGCCAGCTAGCAGTGCTGCCTATCAGTGTAACTGATCAGTGCCCATTATTGCCACTCATCAGTGCCCCCTCATCAGCGTACATCAATGAAGGAGAAAAATTACCTGTTTTAAAATTTTATAATAAAAAAAAAAAAATATATAATATAAATATATATATAAATAAATATATATATATATATATATATATATATATATATATATATATATATATATATATATATATATATATATATATATATATATATATATTTTTTTTTTTTTTATTATAAAATTTTTTTTTTTTTTGGTCTTTTTACATTTTTTTTAACAATAAATAAAAACCGCAGAGGTGATGAAATACCAGCAAAAGAAAGCTCTATTTGTGGGAACAAAATTATAAAAATGTCATATGGGTACAGTGTTGTATGACTGCGTAATTGTCACTCAAAGTGCGTCAGCGCTGAAAGCTTAAAAGTGGTCTGGTTCAGAGAGAACTGGCTGAGATTTGAACCATTAATGGGCAGGCTGAATGTACCAAGTTGATCGATCAAATTGGGTAGAACCAGCCTGCTGGATTCTCTTCTGATTATCAGGATCGGTTGTTATATCTGATGTGATAATCAATGTTTGTCGGGAGAATACAATTGCTCATCAGAAGGGATTCCTCTGTCACCACTGACTGTACTAATGGGGGGAATCATACAAATTTCTTCTCTGCAATCTGTGGCTGCTGGAAAGAAATTTGTACCGTCTTTTGTCTAAGAAGTGAAAGTTAGTGAATGTCTTGAAAGAACATGGGGGGGGGGGGGGACAGATGGGGGGATGGAGATGAGGACAGTTCAGTGATTACAGTGTACACAGTTGCTCACTCAGGTCCAGGCTGGAAGATCAGCATCTTTGGCACACAGGAACCTGCAGCTGCTGTTTTCATATTTCCCGCCCCACACATCTGGGCTGATTCCGCTAACACTGCGTTTTTGGGAACCCTAAACTGCTGGGGACGCTAGTATAGATCTGATCAGATCAGATATTGATCCGTTCAGATACTATACCACTAAGGGAGGCGCATGCTGCGTGCGTGGCTGTTAGCATTACTGGCGCTAATCTGACGCTGCCTGGGGCGATGCAGACCCTATCTGATCCTAAAACCTAACTTATATCACCGCCGGGGGATCGAGGGGCTAAAGCTTTATTCGGTAATAAACGGCGGGTGCCCTGACACTATAAAAAATAAACGAACTAACCAGCGTCCCCCGTAACAGTTATACGGTGATCACTGGTGAAAGGGTTAACTAGGGGGCAATCAAGGGGTTAAAACATTTATTAGGTAGTATATGGGGGTCCCTGACGCTATAAAACGCTGACAGCGAACCTACATGCTTACCTCCCTAACTAGCGTCACCAGTGACACTAATACAGCGATCAGAAAAATGATCGCTTAGTGACACTGGTGACAGGGGGTGATCAAGGGGTTAAAACCTTATTAGGGGGGTTAGGGGGTACCCTAGACCTAAAGGGGGCTAACACTCACTGCCCTACCACACTAACTGTCACAAACTGACACTATGCAGTAATCAGAAAAAATCCTGCTATTGGTGTCACTGTGACAGGGGGTGATTGGGGGGTGAAATGTGTGCCTGGAGTGTTCTACTGTATGTGTAGTGTTTGGTGCACTTACTTAGATGTCTTCTCTCCTCGGAAGCTGAAACAAAACGACTTCACCAGGAGTTAATGACATCACTTCCTCCGCTTCTGTTTACAGTTCAGAAGCCGAGGAAGCCTGTCATTCACGAGGAGCGATCGTGAGGAGGTGGCCATGAATCAGTGGCCTCCCCCTCACCTCGGATCGCTCCTGACAATAATCCGACCGCCGCAGGCACTGAGGGGGGTCCGATCAGACCCCCGCCCGCGGGCAGGCAGGGACGTACAGGTAAGCCCTTATGCCTGCCCATGCCATTGTGCTGACGTACATCGGCGTGCGGCGGTCGGCAACTGGTTAATAAAGCTTCAGGATTACCCTCAGTCTGGCTTATTTTAGGATAGGAGGGAAAGGCGTAGTGAGGACACAACACTTATTTCTCTTTTCCTCCTCATTCCTCTCACAGCGGCCATTTTTATTGAGGGCAGAGGAATCATCTCCCTTTACTTCCTGGAACTCTGGGTCCGCCTCCTGGAACACGTGACAGGAAGTCCCCAGGAGGCAGCTGTGAGGTCAGAGTAGATAAATACAATAAGTATTCTCGCGCTACCCAAACTAGATAATTAGAATGTTTGGTTGCAGCAAGGACTGACCAGGTCAAACGCCGCCCAACAAAAATAATGGAAAAAAAATCAATACATGGTGCTGCGCTCCAAAACTAAAGTGCTACAGTGATAAATAAAGTGCTCCGTGTATCGGATCATGAACACTCAAAATTCATGCGAAAATGATCATAAAAATTGCATACATCAAAAGACACTGCATCATCAATAACAAATGAGTAATACATATTCCATGTGTAAAAAAATACGAAATTTACATTCTGACCATATAAATCTAAACGTAATAAAGTGCAAGTGCTATGAAAACTTCACAGGAGGGAAAACTTCACAGGAGGGAAAACTTCACAGGAGGGAAAACTTCACAGGAGGGAAAACTTCACAGGAGGGAAAACTTCACAGGAGGGAAAACTTCACAGGAGGGAAAACTTCACAGGAGGGAAAACTTCACAGTAAGGGGTGTCTTCAAAGAAGGTGCTGGTGATTTAAAGTGCTGAATTACAACTAATAAAAGTGACGATGTGATTTGGGATATCCTTATCTTCAGTGGTGCAGCGGCTCTTTACCTTACCGCTGTGAGGTAAACAGCATAGAAATAGCCAGGGGTGATCCTGAGGTCCTGCAAACGATCTTCCTAGGAAGCGATCCGTATGGAGCCTGGCAAATGCTTCTTATGTATATAGATTTGTTTTCTTTGGATAATCAACCATAGGATTCCTCTCAGGACAACACATCAGGCAGATGAAGAGAGAAGGAAAAAGCGGGAAACCCCAATAGTGAAGTATATAGAACTAGTGTTTCTTTTTAACAGCAAATGGCAAGGTACTCACATGAAGCAGTTTAAAACAAAATAAAACAAAAACAAGCAGCGAGCTCATGGCCTAACGTCACTTCCGGTGCCCGTAGTTCCGACGCGTATCGACACGATCACGTGACTTCATCAGGGAATACATATCAGCCCTGGAAGTGTCCTTAAATAGGTTTATTATATTATGTTGACAAGCGGCCATTTTCTTGAAGTCCTACCATTGGAAAAAATGTGACGGCCATTTTCTAGTGGATATTCCTAAGACTACAACCGCGGCCTTTTTTCTGTAGCTCATAATAAGCAAACAGGGACGGCTGCAAAATTCCAATGCAAAACTAAAATGAAATGTTGAACACTCTATGATAGAACAGACTCAGTTCTAGTGTTATATATTAACAGAGAAGCCCATACCACAACCAGTGTAAAGGAATGTATATGGTCAAGGAAAAATTATTTCTAAATGTGTGTTTATCTTTCATTATAAACAATGGGTACGATAAACAGTGTTGGGAACACCGGAAATGATGCCATTGCCACAACTTATCCCATACTTTGTCCACTGTAAGGATTTGGTCACATGTGCAGTGCCCTCTATAGTGATCTGTGTTGGATCGTTCTTCAGAGAACATGTGACAGATGGTGAGGTGTCCCCTTCTCACTGTATGACTGATTGAACAATGTATATGCCACACCCTCCTATCCCAATAGTGATATAAAGATCTATATAGAGGAATCAGGACCTCCTTCCTCCTGCTGGTGACCCCTCTAGTGATATAAAGATCTATATAGAGGAATCAGGACCTCCTTCCTCCTGCTGGTGACCCCTCTAGTGATATAAAGATCTATATAGAGGAATCGGGACCTCCTTCCTCCTGCTGGTGACCCCTCTAGTGATATAAAGATCTATATAGAGGAATCTGGACCTCCTTTCTCCTGCTGGTGACCCCTCTAGTGATATAAAGATCTATATAGAGGAATCAGGACCTCCTTCCTCCTACTGGTGACCCCTCTAGTGATATAAAGATCTATATAGAGGAATCAGGACCTCCTTCCTCCTGCTGGTGACCCCTCTAGTGATATAAAGATCTATATAGAGGAATCAGGACCTCCTTCCTCCCCCTGGTGATCCCTCTAGTGATATAAAGATCTATATAGAGGAATCAGGACCTCCTTCCTCCTGCCGATGACCCCTCTAGTGACATAAAGATCTACATAGAGGAATCAGGACCTCCTTCCTCCTGCTGGTGACCCCTCTAGTGATATAAAGATCTATATAGAGGAATCAGGACCTCCTTCCTCCTGCTGGTGATCCCTCTAGTGATATAAAGATCTATATAGAGGAATCGGGACCTCCTTCCTCATGCTGGTGACCCCTCTAGTGATATAAAGATCTATATAGAGGAATCAGGACCTCCTTCCTCCTGCTGGTGATCCCTCTAGTGATATAAAGATCTATATAGAGGAATCAGGACCTCCTTCCTCCTGCTGGTGACCCCTCTAGTGATATAAAGATCTATATAGAGCAGTGGTTCTCAACCCCCCCTAGTGCCGTGACCCCTTGATAAAATTTCCCAAGGTGTGGAGACCCCCAACCGTAAAATTATTTTCGTAGCATGGGTTGTCAGCACCCAAGGCAAGACAAGTAATTTGCACACCTAACCCACAGACATCAAGAATGGAGAACGATCTGGGGGTCCTAGTAGATAAGCTCAGCAATGACATGCAATGCCAAGCTGCTGCAAGCAAAGCAAACAGAATATTGGCATGTATTAAAAAGAGGATCAACTCCAGAGATAAAATGATAATCCTATAGGGGGAGGGGGTTGGATAGAAATAAAAGCATTAATTTTACCACTTTACTAGACTCTGGTCCGGCCACATCTGAAGTTCAGTCCAGTTCTGGTCATCAGTCCTCAGGAAGGATGTGCTGGAACTAGAGAGAGTCCAGAGAAGGGCAACAAAGCTAATAGAATGGCGGACCTCAGTTATGGGGGATGGCGGACCTCAGTTATGGGGGATGGAGGAGATCAGTTATGGCAATATATGGTGAGAAATACTCCTGCACTTGTGAGGCCGTTTGCTGTAGGGAAAGGGTAGTATTGTAGAAAGTGGAAGGACTGGAGGAGATGATAGAGCGTGTCCCGCTGCCTTAACTGACCAGGGGTGGTCTGGAAAGGACTGTCTGGTAGGAGGTGGATGGAAGGTGCATGATCAGATGCTTACATCAAAACATGTATGGTTTAATCATGTATAAGGAATACAAACCTATAAATATTGAATCATAAAAATACTACATTGCATTAAAACAGGTGTAACCTGGGGGACAGGTAGCAGGTACAAAGCTCCCTGGGATGAGCAGTCTTTCAGGCACAGATACCAAATCCAGTGAAATAGTGATAAAAAGTGCGGCGTTTATTTGTGATATATACAAGTCTATATACAGGTGCTGTACAGTGTTCCAAAAAAACCAAATAGGAACAGAAATAGCCAAAACAAAACCTAGCCGTGTCTCGGCACTAACTAAACAATATTTACAAATCCTAACTACTAAGCTGAGCAAACCTACAGCTTGTCAGCTTCCACATACCTTTTTGCTCTTCCTACACAGACGTTCTCTGAGTATCCCAGGCCAAGAGCAAAGGTTGTCTGCTCAGGTGAGCTTAAATTAGCCCGGGGGAGAGGACCAAGACCTGAACTGGACCATGGATCAGAGATCCCTGAACCTGTATGAGAGGAGCCTGGGAGATGTATAAACCCCAAACAGGACTTTTCCTGGCTCTCTCTGGGACGCTCTGCTACACAAGTAATAAAATAGGCACTAAAAAGTTAAAATTGGGGTATGCCCATGTTGAGGCAGGTATTTAACGGATCTCAGTTATAGGAGATGGAGGATCTCAGTTATGGGGGATGGAGGAGATCAGTTATGGGGGATGGAGGACCTCAGTTATGGGGGATGGAGGACCTCAGTTATGGGGGATGGAGGACCTCAGTTATGGGGGATGGAGGATCTCAGTTATGGGGGATGGAGGATCTCAGTTATAGGGGATAGAGGATCTCAGTTATGGGGGATGGAGGACCTCAGTTATGGGGGATGGTGGATCTCAGTTATGGGGGATGGAGGAGCTCAGTTATGGGGGATGGAGGATCTCAGTTATGGGGGATGGAGGACCTCAGTTATGGGGGATGGAGGATCTCAGTTATGGGGGATGGAGGATCTCAGTTATAGGGGATGGAGGAGATCAGTTATGGGGCATGGAGGACCTCAGTTATGGGGGATGGCAGACCTCAGTTATGGGGGATGGAGGATCTCAGTTATGGGGGATGGAGGATCTCAGTTATGGGGGATGGAGGAGCTCAGTTATGGGGGATGGAGGATCTCAGTTATAGATGATGGAGGAGATCAGTTATGGGGGATGGAGGATCTCAGTTATGGGGGATGGCAGACCTCAGTTATGGGGCATGGAAGATCTCAGTTATAGGGGATGGAGGATCTCAGTTATGAGGAACATCATTATTATTATTATTATTATTATTATTATTATTATACGAGATTTATATAGCGCCAACAGTTTACGCAGCGCTTTACAATGTATAAGGGGGACAACACAATTACAGTACAGTTCAATACAAAAGGTACAGGAGGGCCCGGCTCGTAGAGCTTACATTCTAAAGGGAGGGGGTGGTGGTACAAAAGGTAATAGCTGCAAAGAATGATTTGATGGGGGTGGCTCATCATATTATTAACATCATATTATTCTCCCTGGGGAAGAGACGCTGAGAGGGGATATAATGGCAATTCCAGGGTAGAAAGAAAACTATTCAGTCTCAGGGAGTGTAAGAAGACACGGGGCTACTCGATGAAATTGGATGAGAAGTGGTTTAACCGTAAACCAGGTTCTTTACTGTCAGAGTGGAAAGGATGTGGAACTCCCTTCAACAATCGGTGGTGTCAGTGGGAAGTGTTGATAGTTTCAAAAACTCTTAGATGGGCATCTTAGCAAACACACACACAGGTTGAACTGGATAGACTGGTGTCTTTATTCAACCTTGACTATGTAACTATGTTCTACAAATGTCCATAGTTTATTCAAACTTACCAGAGGATGGCACTATAAGTGAAATATCTCAGAGCCTCGCAGGACCCCGTCCTCAGTTCTATGATCCCGCCACCCTACCAGACAACACAGCCAGATCTTCAGCCATCAATGCATCTATAGCAGGATAACCTGGTCAGAACACACCCCCAGCCTGCTGATTGGATAATGAAGGGGCAGCAGCACAATGATCAGGTCACACCACATGTTCACTGCAGCACATCTGATTGGCTCCCGGTGCTGCCCCTCCCTCTCCCAGTCTGAGTGCTGCTGTGCAGGAAGTGATAGGAGGATTGTAATAAGACAAATATACCTCCTTGTGATATCCGATTGAAGTTCAGCTTTAAAGAGAAACCATAGATGCCATCTTTAGAAAAACCCATCAATGATTGGTCTGATGGAACATTGTATCATTCTGTGAATATTTTATAATCATTTATAAATCATATTCTTCCATCTATCTTCATCCTGTTTCCTGCTCTGCAGAGCTACACAGTGACTGCACTTTACTGATCTCCTCTCCCATTGTAAGTCTATAGGTCAGGTCTGGTAAAGAGAACCTGTCATGTCAGTAATGATCTGGGAGTTGTATGCGATAGTCTGCAGATCCCTCCACATGTCTTTATATGTCTGCTGGGCAAAACAAAGCCGGGAAGTTCTATAATACAAATCTGGGTTCAGCATAGAAAGTTCTGACCCGTCCTGAACCCCCAATTCCTGCAACCGCCATCACCTCTCATATCTTATAGTCATGTGTTGGAGGAGCCAGACAGAGCTGAGCTTTATATACTGTACATTATATAATGTGTGGGAGGGGCTGAGCTCTATATACATTATATAATGTGTGGGAGGAGCCAGGCATATCTGAACTTTTTATACATTATACAATGTGTGGGAGGAGCTGAGCTTCATATACATTATATAATGTGTGGGAGGAGCTGAGCTCTATATACATTATATAATGTGTGGGAGGAGCTGAGCTTTATATACATTATATAATGTGTGGGAGGAGCTGAGCTCTATATACATTATATAATGTGTGGGAGGAGCTGAGCTTTATATACATTATATACTGTGCGGGAGGAGCTGAGCTCTATATACATTATATAATGTGTGGGAGGAGCTGAGCTCTATATACATTATATACTGTGTGGGAGGAGCTGAGCTCTATATACATTATATAATGTGTGGGAGGAGCTGAGCTCTATATACATTAATGAGAAGATATGAGTCTCTCTTTGGATCTCCTTCTCATATGGTCAGAAGACCGCCATTAATGGGAAGATATGAGTCCTTTCTCCGATATCCTCCTCATATGGTCAGATGACCGCCATTAATGAGAGGATACAAGTCCCTCCTCCGATCTCCTTCTCATATGGTCAGATGACCACCATTAATGGGAAGATATGAGTCCCTCCTCCGATCTCCTCCTCATATGGTCAGATGACCACCATTAATGGGAAGATATGAGTCCCTCCTCCGATCTCCTCCTCATATGCAGATGACCGCCATTAATGAGAAGATATGAGTCCCTCCTCGGATCTCCTCCTCATATGGTCAGATGACCACCATTAATGGGAAGATATGAGTCCCTCCTCCGATCTCCTCCTCATATGGTCAGATGACCGCCATTAATGGGAAGATATGAGTTCCTCCTCCGATCTCCTCCTCATATGGTCAGGTGACCGCCATTAATGGGAAGATATGAGTTCCTCCTCCGATATCCTCCTCATATGGTCAGATGACCGCCATTAATGGGAAGATATGAGTCCCTCCTCAGATTTCCTGCTCACACCAGTGGCAGTGTGAAGAATTCCTCTGCAGTCTGATAATTATAAGTCATGTCCAATTTGATTGGACAGTCTTCCGGTGTGAAGGTGATGGTGGATGTACAGTCGGTGCCGTCCTGACTGTTCTTCATTTCTCCAACAATAGGAAACATTCCTGTAGACCTGGTGGAGGGAAGAACATTGTCATTATTGGTGAGCCAACCGAAACATGTCTGATTTTAGATACTATACTCATCTTCTCTTCAATCCCCTCCTTCTCCAGCAGCACATACATTTACTTCACTCCCCACCAGAGGCTGAAGACAACCTGTACTTCCAGGTACGGAGGAACATGTGACTCACCCCATGTGGCAGTGCTGGGCCAATCAGCATGTACCAGAGCTGTCACATGGGGAGAGTGTATAGTATACTGAGTTAAAAGAAAAATAGAATCGCGCTAAACCTTTGAAATCATAAATAATAATTGATTATATACTGTAGATTCTAAATCAATATAAAGTCCACCAGTGCTCAAAAAATAAATGAATGAAATCCATCTATATGTGCGATGGTGTCTCCAAACGCTGTTATTTTGTGCTGAATCCACCACCATTTAGAAGAAATCTCTTCTTACCAGATGACCGTGATCCCCTGACCCGATCAAGGAAAGCATGTCGTTTAAAACACAGCTTGGTTTCAATACGCAGCGAGCACTCTCAAAACTCTTCAGGCCGCCTCATTAACCATTCAGACCGGTGGGTGGATGCACGTAATACATATAAAATATAAATGCTCCAAATAGTGTAAAACCTTTTTTTTTTTAATTATTTTAAAAGATACAAAGTATTACACTTTCAATAGTAGCGTTAATAAAAGCCTGAAGTCTGATGTGCCGACCAGCACACGATCAGACAAACCCGTTTTGTTTTTAAAGTAATTTATTAGGGAGCTCCGGATGTCTCTTTCGACTTCGGGGGTCCCTTCCTTCTTCTCCGCACTCTCCGGCCTCTTATCCACGCTCTCCGGCCTCTTCCTGCAGAGTTCCGCCGCTATCTTCTGCTCTTTAGCCCGCTCTTTTGCTAGCGGTGGCCCGGTCTTCTCCATCGTTTTCTTCCCTCTGCTCTTCTTTCGATGTTTACACAACGCTTTCTCCCGCTGTAATGTCAGGTGCGTGGTGCGCAACGACTTATATTGGCATGGGGTGTGGTCACCGGGTGATGTCATCCAGTGACCCTGCCCCCTTATGATGTCACCGCCCTGGGGCATGATGGGGTGGTGATGTCATAAGGGGCGGGGTCACCGGATGACATCACCCAGTGAGCATGCCCCATGCCTATACAAGTCGTTGCGCACCTCACACACGGCATTGCAGCGCGAGAGACCATCGAGTCAACATCGGAAGAAGACCGGAGGGAAGAAGACGACAGAGAAGACCGGGCCACCACTAGCAAAAGAGCAGAAGATAACGGAGGAGCCCGGCAGAAGAACTGGAGACCGGGAGAAGAGGCCGGAGAGAGTGGAGAAGTCAGAAGACCCCCAAAGCTGCCTAATAAATTGCTTTAAAAACCTGTCTAGTGTGTTTTTATTATTGACACTTTTTCCCCCAGGTGAATAGGTGGGGGTACAATGTACCCCATACTCATTCACATAGGGTGGGGGCCGGGATCTAGGGGCCCCCTTATTAAAGGGGGCTCCCAGATTCCGATAAGCCCGCAGACCCCGACAACCAACGGCCAGGGAAGAGGCCCTTGTCCTCATCAACATGGGGACAAGGTGCTTGGGGGGGGGCGCAGGGCCCCCCTGTTCCAAAGGACCTACCCCCATGTTGAGGGCATGCGGCCTGGTACGGTTCAGGAGGGGGGGGGGCGCTCGCTCTTCCCCACCCCCTTTCCTGACCGACTGGGCTGTGTGCTCGGATAAGGGTCTGGTATGGATTTTGGGGGGAACCCCCACGCCGTTTTTTTGGCGTAGGGGGTTCCCCTTAAAATCCACACCAGACCGAAGGGCCTGGTATCGTCCAAAGGGGGAACCCCACGCCAATTTTTTTTTTCATTTTTTGGCGGGGTTCCCCTTCATCCTCAGCACACAAGTCGCACCGCAAGTCGGATCATCATGGTCCGACTTGCGGCGCGACTTCTATTCAAATCAATGGGCTCCCATAGGGAACCACTGATTTTGAATAGAGCCAGAGAAACGCTGCTGAAAGCTAGCGCCGCTAAACGTGCATTGACGGCAATGCAAAACGCTGATAAAATCGCGTTTTTAAAGCAGCGTTTTCCTGCCAGCAATCCGACATTCAAAATGGCTGTTTTTGAGCTCCAGTGTGTATGGAGCCTAATGCCGTGTACACACGACCGGACTTTTCGACGGAGTTCTGACGGAGTTCGGTCGAATCGGACTTGTCTACACACGATCACACCAAAGTCTGACTGATTCGAACGTGATGATGTACGACCGGACTAGAATGAGGAAGTTCATAGCCAGTATCCAATAGCTGCCTTAGCGTTGGTTTTTGTCCGTCGGACTAGCATACAGACGAACTGATTTTTCCACCGGACTCGAGTCCGTCAGAAAGATTTGAAACATGTTCTATTTCTAAAGTCCGTCTGATTTTTCGACAGCAAAGGTCCGATGAAGCCCATACACGATTGTCCGGCGGGTTCGTTCCTTCGGACCTTTGCTGTCGAAAAGTCCGGTTGTGTGTACACGGCATTAGGTATCAATATTTTGAAAGGCAGAATGGTGAACAGTCATTACATTTTTATTTGGGATCTTGAAAGAGAGATTAGAAAAATTTAAATTAAATCAGGTTTAGAAATATAACCCAAATTATAATACTTTAATAATAAAACTTTATTTTTAGGATGATTTTTTTAATTATTTTTATACCAATATAATGCTGCGCTATCCAAATGTAATGATATGGTAATCGTACTAAATTATAATATTACTGACTGCAGTAACATAGTGGTGGTGAGATATTCTATTCCTATGTAAAAATCTAGTGAACATAATAATGCAATCTTATGCCATTACAAGTTGTGATCATAAACAATTAAAAATTGCAATCCTATGCGATACTCCCAATGACCACCTGTGTAGCATACACACCTCTATATACACATGTACCATTCATATGCGATAGAGAAATTTGCAACCCTGTGTGATAATTGTGATAACTGCGATAATTGCAGTGACAACATATAATTTACATCAATCTATATAAAAGTGCATCAATATACAATAATCAATATAGAAATAAAGTGACCCGTCTTTAAGGTACTCTTGTGCCAAACTAATTCATGCATTAATCTGTGTCCACAGAATCGCATCATAAAGTCCATTCATTACTCCTCCATTCTTCTGGTGCTCATTGTAGATGATAAAACAGATGATATAACAGTAAAGTGCTCGTGTCCTCTCTTGTGCTCCCCCTTTGGTGTAGGCACTCACCTCGGAGCGTGTGACCTCCCACCTAAGCTCAGTCAAAACACGCTTTTAAACCACCTCTGGGTTTATGGTCAGCATTCAGATCTTTGGATGGTTGCTTGCACCAATATTCATATGGAAAACAGAGGAAACTGGATAGTGTATTACCGTTTTAAAAGTTTGATTTAAAATGACAATATTCCCTATATAAGGCCCCTTTCACACTGGGGCGGTGGGGGCGTCGGCGGTACAACAGCGCTATTTTTAGCGCTGCTGTACCGTCATTCTTGCAGCGGTATTCGGCCACTAGCGGTTCGGTTTTAACCCCCGCTGGCGGCCGAAAAAGGGTTAAATCCGCTCGTACAGCGTGGCTATAGCCGCGGTATTACCGCGGTATAGCCACGCTGTCCCATTGATTTCAATGGGCAGCAGCAGTTTAGGAGCGGTGAATACACCGCTCCTTCACCGCTCCAAAGAACAAACAGCGGAGGCTGTTTAGGGGCGGTTTTCAGGCGGTATTTTTAGCGCAATACCGCCTGAAAACCGCCCCAGTGTGAAAGGGGCCTTAGAGTACTCACATTTAATAGGTGCTATGAGCGCACCACTCTGTAACAAGCCAATCAAATATAAAGATGCTGTACTGGTGTGTCCTCTCCCGCTCTGAGAACACCCCACTGTCTCACAAACCGTCCTGTCCCCTCCCCAACATGTGTCAATAAGGGTAAATGTCCCCTCCCCAACATGTATCGATACCTGGAAATAACGTATCTTCCTCAGGGGGAATTCTATTGGACGGTTGAGATGTCAATCACTATATAATGTCATTGCGGCCATTTTGTTGAAGACCAAGGGCATCCTATAGTTTATTATATGCTCACGGCCATTTTCTGATAGGTCAGAACGCTCCACACTACCCATACTGCATGCCGTGTATTGTGACCAAGCACAGTAACACACAGCGACTTAATAACATCAGTTTATAATGGCTTATAAGGCGCTCATCAGCCTAAAATTTGCCTATATATCCCTCTACAGGTTACATTCAAGATGGTATGTAAGGAGAAGGACACATCTTCACATCGTCACTAACATAAAATATATAAAAAAAAATATATAAAACAGCATCATTGAAAACAACGACATCCTAACCCCCTCATCTGCCTGTAAATAGCAGTCAACAATATGCCAATAGACCGCTACATACTACATCATTCTGCAAAATATCATAAGATCATACTGTGTTTATTAACCAAATTCTCTAAAAAAAACATCATCACCTATAGGACAACTCATATAAAATAAATGACAGGTAAACGCATGTGTAGCAACGCGCATGCATGTATGCACAAACACGCACATCCACACTACACCACCCCTAAATTATGTACCATCAAAGACCAACCTATTTTATTGCATAATCGATCTACTAAAGAAAAAAAAATAGAAATAGAGATCTATATATATAGAGAGAGAGAGAGACAGAGAGAGAGAGAGAGAGAGAGAGAGAGAGAGAGAGAGAGAGAGAGAGAGAGAGAGAGAGAGGGACATCTATATATAATCGATAATAAAACAAATATACATACAATACATACATACATACAATAAAACAAATAAAAAAATATTGATATAAAATCTCACTCTAAAAGCCGGAAGCTGCCTAATACCAACCTACGTATACATGTATACAACAACCTACATGCACAGGTATGAAAGCCGATATCAGCCTAATAACAACCGACATGCACATAACAACCCAGTACCTAGTGCTCATGTGCTACTATATAATAGGCCCTACACAGCTGTAAGAACATCATAACAATATACAAATTCCATAGAAGAAAATATAGAGTCATATAAAGAAGACTATCAACGCATCTCGCCACCCCTCATTAACCCCGTATAACATCCTCCAAAGTATAACAATGAAAGGCAAAATTAGGAAAAAGATGATGGCCGGTTGAACATATGGATATGTACCGACCCTATATCCGGTACTGATCATAAGAGCCCTAATGTGCACCATATCAAAACATCATCTGCCTAGATCAATCTAAATGGGCATGGGTGATCTCTATCCCTCATTGGCTCTATGAATTCCAACTTAAATCTATGGTAACCCAATTCCCAACCATAATAAATATGACCCAGATGTAGTGCCTTTAACTATTACTAAAAACACTTAAGGTCAAACTCTTTGTTTAACCCCCCTGGCGCCAAGGATCCCAATTGATAAATCCACCAGGATTCTTTTTTGCTGATCTCTCTTATATAATTGGACCCTCTCCGGTGTCTCTTAGGGTCTTCTATGCCCCAAAAATGCATCCCTGCTGTATTCTGATTGTGGACATCCCGAAAATCTATTGATAAATGATGTTTCTCAAAACCCTTTCAGATATTTCTAATATGCTCTTCCATCCAAACTTTTAATGCCCTTTTGGTTCTTCCTACATACAGTAAGTTACGTGGGCATTTTATAAAACATATACTGCCCCAATTGTATCGCATAAGATGAAGTCTTTAATCGTGTGTAAGTGCTGGCATTTTGGGTTAATAAAACTTTTAACCCTTCTAATATTATTAGGAAAACCCTAATGCAACTATAGTACCTCCCACATCCATAGAAGAAGCCTTTAACATCCCAAAACATCTTAGGTATAGGTGTTGGTGGCTCCACAATGTTGTGTACCAGTTTATTTCTCAGGTTCGGTGCACACTTGTAGACAATCCTTGGTTTAGCTGACAGACTATCCTTGAGGTGTATATCCTGCTTCAGTAACCCCCCAATATTTGCGAATAATCTTTTCCACCTCTCTGTTTTGTAAATTATAGTCCAACACAATGCAAGTGCCCATCTGGTCGTTACTACTGTCACTTACTTCCTTATCTACTAAAAGCTGTTCCCTTTCTATGCTTCTAACTTTATCTTTCTCTATCTTGAGAAAATCTAATTGGTAACCCTTCTCAGTGAACATTTCCATTAATTTATCTGTCTGCATCTCAAAATCGTCATTATTTGTACAGTTCTTTTTAATACGCATAAATTGCCCTCTGGGTAGGTTATTAATCCATGGCCTAAAGTGGCAACTAGATGTGGGGATGTTTGAATTGCAGTCTGTGGCCTTAAAATAAGTTTTCGTTTCTAAACCTCTGGGTGTACTTTTAGGGTCCATTCACACAGGGACAACACAACTTCCAGCGCGACTTTGGGAGGCAACTTGGACACGACTTGAGTATGAATCACAGCGCGACTTGGGGCAACTTACAAGCAACTTGAAGTTGCCTCCAGCACAGGGGACTTTGCCAGTGGCCAATCACATAATAATCAGCTCTGTGAGAGGGAGGGGTTTGCCTAGAAAACTATTTTTACTTCCTGGAAAGTTGCTTTAGTTAAGACAGGGGATCCGACTTGGAGGCAACTTCCATTGAAATCAATGGGTACAAGTCGCCTAGAAGTCGGATTGAAGTAGTACAGGAACCTTTTCTGAAGTCGCAGCGACTGCAGTAGTGTGCATTAAGACGGATCCATTCACTTACATTGATTTTTTCATCTAGCGCGACTTGAGGCGACTAGGGGAGACTTGGGGCGACTTGAAGTCGGATCCAAAGTTGCTCCTGTGTGAATGGACCCTAAATCTCTAGATCAAGAAAATGTATGACTTCACTACTAATATCCCATGAAAGCATAATATTACACTCATTGCCGTTCAAATTCTACAGAAAGCCTTCCAAATCTGCCTTAGACTCCTTCCATATTATCAAAATATCATCAATAAAAGGCCTGTAGAGTGAAATCCTCAAATCCATATTGTACAAAACAACCTCCTCCTCCCATTTAGCCATGTACAAATTGGCGACGCCAAATTTTGCACCCATGGAGACGCCTTTTATTTGGAGGTAGAAGGTGTTTTCGTACCAAAAATAATTATGTTTTAAACAAAAATCGAAACATTTCAAAATAAATTTACGCAAACTTCTTTCCATATGGATATTCTTTTTTAAGGCCCATTTGACTGCTTTCATAGTCTCCTGATGAGCAATATTTGTATATAGTGGAGGCCACATCCGCCGTGGACATCACTACATTTGTATCACCGCTACATCCCTTTAACAACTGTAGAGTATGCTTGGTGTCTTTCAAAAAAGCCATGGTATTTTTTTATCCAAAGGTTGCAGATGTATGTCAATGTATTACCTTTGTCTTGCAGTAAGTGACTCTATCCCGCTTACTATGGGTCTCCCAGGTGGACTTGTTCTATTTTTGTGTATTTTCGGATTATAATATATAATAGGCATTCTACTAATCTAATCTGTTGTGGGGAACAAATATTACTCTTCATATTTGTTAAGTATCTCCTTTTCTACCCCGTACTGAACCAAAGAGGCCAATTCAAGTTTAAACTGTTTGATAAGATTAGTTGCCAATATTTGATACGTACACCTATCTCCAAGAATTTTACTAATTTCCATTTTGTATTGGTCTATGGAGAGTACCACAATCCCCCCCCCTTATTGGCTGGGTGGATCACGATATCATTCCTCTCATTCAGTGTTTTTAGGCCCTTTTTTCGGTAACTGTTCTAAATCAGTGGTAACCAATCTCTTAAATAAATCTATATATTTATTGTCGGGTCGAAAACAGATCTATTCCTTAGATTTGTGAAATTGCCTTCCATTGCTGCCCTTTCTCCTGGATTTTGTGCATAGTATTTTTTCACATTACGTTTCCTAAATAAACTTTTGAATCCTTATGTAGGTGTCAAATTTATTCAGGCCTTTCTTAGGCGCATACTAAATGCCCTTATCTAATACCACAGACTGTTCCCTGGTGAGGTTAGTCCCACTCAAATTATAAATCCCTTCCCCTAATCTTCCCTTCCTCTTTTTTTGTTGCAGCCTTCTTCCTGCTCGTATGCCTCTTTGTTACTGTGCTTGGTCACAATACACGGCATGCAGTATGGGTAGTGTGGAGCGTTCTGACCTATCAGAAAATGGCCACGAGCATATAATAAACTATAGGATGCCCTTGGTCTTCAACAAAATGGCCGCAATGACACTAGAAAATGATTGACATCTCAACCGTCCAATAGAATTCCCCCTGAGGAAGATACGTTATTTCCAGGTATCGATACATGTTGGGGAGAGGACATTTATCGGTATTGACACATGTTGGGGAGGGGACAGGACAGCTTGTGAGATAGTCTGGTGTTCTCAGAGCGGGAGAGGACACACCAGTACAGCGTCTTTATATTTGATTGGCTTGTTACAGAGTGGTGCGCTCATAGCACCTATTAAATGTGACTACCCTAATATAGGGAATATTGTCATTTTGAATAAAACTTTTAAAAAATGGTAATACACTATCCAGTTTCCTCTGTTTTCCATATGAATATTGTTGCAAGCAACCATCCAAGGATCTGAATGCTGACCATAAACCCAGAGGTGTTTTAAAAGCGTGTTTTGACTGAGCTTAGGTGCGAGGTCACATGCTCCGAGGTGAGCGCATACACCAAAGGGGGAGCACAAGAGGGGACACGAGCACTTTACTGTTTTATCATCTGTTTTATCATCTACAATGAGCACCAGAAGAGTGGAGGAGTTATCAATGGACTTTATGACACGATTCTGTGGACACAGATTAATGCCCCGTACACACGGTCGGATTTTCCGATGGAAAATGTCCGATCGGAGCGTGTTGTCGGAAATTCCGACCGTGTGTGGGCTCCATCGCACATTTTCCATCGGATTTTCCGACACACAAAGTTGGAGAGCAGGAGATAAAATTTTCCGACAACAAAATCTGTTGTCGGAAATTCCGATCGTGTGTACACAAATCCGACGGACAAAGTGCCACGCATGCTCAGAATAAATAAAGAGATGAAAGCTATTGGCCACTGCCCCATTTATAGTCCCGACGTACGTGTTTTACGTCACCGCGTTCAGAATGATTGGATTTTCCGACAACTTTGTGTGACCGTGTGTATGCAAGACAAGTTTGAGCCAACATCCGTCGGAAAAAATCCATGGATTTTGTTGTCAGAATGTCCGAACAAAGTCCGACCGTGTGTACGCCCTATAATACATGAATTAGTTTGGCACAAGAGCACTTTAAAGACGGGTCACTTTATTTCTATATTGATTATTGTATATTGATGCACTTTTGTATCGATTGATGTAAATTACAGGTTGTCACTGCAATTATCGCATTTATCACAATTATCACACAGGGTTGCAAATTTCTCTATTGCATATGAATGGTACATGTGTATATAGAGGTGTGTATGCTACACAGGTTGTCATTGGGAGGATCGCGTAGGATTGCAATTTTTATTGTTTATGATCGCAACTTGTAATTGCATAAGATTGCATTATTATGTTCACTAGATTTTTTACATAGGAATAGAATATCTCACCACCACTATGTTACTGCAGTCAGTAATATTATGATTTAGTACGATTACCATATGATTACATTTGGATAGCGCAGCATTATATTGGTATAAATGTTGATTTGGCCGAAGCATATGGGACCTGATCAATGCTAGCAGCTCTCCTTTAATCATCTCTAATTATCATTTGGACTTTCACATGGTAGCTCGCAAGATTCTGTTTTTTATAAATAATTCTTACCAGTTTTTGTTGCTTCTGGCTACTTAGAATCTCCTGTAAAACAAGAGAAACATTTACCAATATAAAATAAATCAAATTATTAAAAAAAACATCATTAAATATCAATATATTGATAATTGGATCCATGAAAATAATAAAACCCAACAGCACAGAGCTCAAATCAGCCCCAAATAAATCCCATCCCCCCGCACTATTCTCAGAGTCCATAATGGTTGTTTCATGTATACTATATTCCCAAAAGTATTGGGACGCCTGCCTTTACACACACATGAACTTTAATGGCATCCCAGTCTTATGCTGTGTACACAAGACCGGACTTTGGACATTGGGGTCAAAAATATTTAAGCAGTCCTCAGGGGTAGCGCTACATATAGGAGAGTTGTGGGCCGGACATAGTCTGGGGATACAATGACATGACAAAGTGGACCTGAACCAAAAGATGAAGAGTTGCTGTTTCATAGGGAATGTCTAAAAGTGTTAATATTAAGCAGTACCCTGAGAATTCCTCTTTAAAAAAAAACACGGCGCATTTCCTAGGACACTCCTGTTCCATAGCCTCATAGCTGTGTATCTGCAGTCTCACCAGATTTGGAAATGCTGCTCACTGTTCTCCATGCTGGAGGGGAAACTGCACCTGAAGACTTGCAGTGCAAAAATCTCATCCATCCTGTGGATTTGTATTTCCTCCACCTCTATCTTTACCCCTCCAGTCAACAGATAACCAATAGTCTAGGGGGCAGCTCTGGTATGAGGAAGCAAAACCCTGCTGCTCTACCAAGATGGCCGCCTCTACATAGACATAATGCAAAACAAGGCATGGAAAGTCAGTAATGGAGAAAAGATCATCTGCAGGGAGATGACAGACAATACTGATGACCTGTCCTGTGTCCTCTGCTTACACAGTACAGGTCACCTTTCCCAACGACTATTATTTCCTCTTGTGATAAGCAGCAATGTCAACACTGTTCTCCTCCTCCTGTCTGCAGTCACTTCAACAGGAGCATTCCGTTCAGCCAGACGTTTGTGTTCATGAATCCTATTGGCTGAGGGTGATGGGATGTACATGGAGCGCCCCCTCTGGGCAGAGGTTGATGGGATGTACATGGAGCGCCCCCTCTGGGCTGAGGGTGATGGGATGTACATGGAGCGCCCCCTCTGGGCTGAGGGTGATGGGATGTACATGGAGCGCCCCCTCTGGACTGAGGGTGATGGGATGTACATGGAGCGCCCCCTCTGCACTGAGGGTGATGGGATGTACATGGAGCGCCCCCTCTGCACTGAGGGTGATGGGATGTACATGGAGCGCCCCCTCTGGGATGAGGGTGATGGGATATACATGGAGCGCCCCCTCTGGGCTGAGGGTGATGGGATGTACATGGAGCGCCCCCTCTGGGCTGAGGGTGATGGGATGTACATGGAGCGCCCCCTCTGGGATGAGGGTGATGGGATGTACATGGAGCGCCCCCCTCTGCACTGAGGGTGATGGGATGTACATGGAGCGCCCCCCTCTGGGCTGAGGGTGATGGGATGTACATGGAGCGCCCCCTCTGGGCTGAGGGTGATGGGATGTACATGGAGCAGCCCCTCTGCACTGAGGGTGATGGGATGTACAAGGAGCGCCCCCTCTGCACTGAGGGTGATGGGATGTACATGGAGCGCCCCCTGTGGGATGAGGGTGATGGGATGTACATGGAGCGCCCCCTCTGCACTGAGGGGGATGGGATGTACATGGAGCGCTCCCTCTGGGATGAGGGTGATGGGATGTACATGGAGCGCCCCCTCTGGGCTGAGGGTGATGGGATGTACATGGAGCGCCCCCTCTGGGATGAGGGTGATGGGATGTACATGGAGCGCCCCCTCTGGGCTGAGGGTGATGGGATGTACATGGAGCGCCCCCTCTGGGCTGAGGGTGATAGGATGTACATGGAGCGCCCCCCTCTGGGCTGAGGGTGATGGGATGTACATGGAGCGCCCCCTCTGGACTCATCTAATGAATGACATATGAACACATCATACATATGAAGAATACACAGAGATCTCACCTGTCAGGCGCAGAGTATATCGCTTCTCTCGGACGGTCTTGGACTGACTGTGTGTCACCTCACACCGGAGGGTCGTATTATCATCGGTCATCTTCGGGATGAAGGTCAGCGTGCTGGAAGATTTATACAGACCGTCCAATCCGATCTCTGGATCCGATATTGTCACCTCAGATTTGGGGAATGTGCTGAACTCCTTATACCATTTTATTTGTAGATCTCGGGGGGAGTATCCTGATATTGTTACTTGGAATGAGGCCTCCTGATTGGCTGCCACTCTCTTTGGATGGACAATAATATCGGATAATGTGGGCGGTCTCTCTGTAATGATAAATACAAACAGATGTGTGTTATTCTGTGTATGGAGTGTAGAGTGAGAGATACGATGGAAGGATAGAAGATTCTGGTCATCAGAGACACTACAGTGCCTTGGATAAGTATTCATACCCCTTGAAATTTCCCACACTTTCTCATGTTACAACCAAAAACGTAAATGTATTTTATTGGGATTTTATGTGATAGACCAACACAAAGTGACATGACCGCACTCACATATCCTAAAAGGATAAAGTCCATTCATCTGAAATGATTGAGGAACCGTCCTGGAGAGAAGCTGTGTCCCCGGGAATGGATACCGTGATTCCGGACATAAGGTCACCATCTACATCTGTGTCACCACAAACACAGAACTTTCCGGGATTCTCAACGACTTCAATGGATCCTCAGAAAACTCAGAGAAGTAATAATGGGCCCAGAAGTGTGAACTTCAGAAAATCACTATGGAAGCCTTCACTGCCCTCCCTGTGCTGAATATTCATCAGCCAGTAGAAGGGGAACAATTCTATAAACCCCTGTGAACAGTGGCGCAGCTAGCACATCTGGCACCCGGGGCTGGACATTTTTTTGCACCCCCCCCCCCCAAGAAAGATGGTATGTGGCAATATAGCGGCGCCATGCCAACGCCGTGGGTGTGGCCAGATTGCATCAACAGTGGGAGGAGCTTAAAGGGCCATCTGCTTTAATGACTGTGCTACAAGCGAGTATGTAGCAGACAGTACAAACCTCAGTACACTCATTTTAACTGCTTCCCAACCGGCTCCTGTGCATATACGGAAGGCAGGATGGTTCTCCTTCACGAATCGCCATATATGTATGGCGGCTCCTTTAAGTGATTGCGAGCACGAGAGCCAGAACGAGGATTTGTGTGTGTAAACACAGAAATTCCTGTTGTGTCAGGGGAGGAGAAACAGATCGCCTGTTGCTACTAAGTAGCAACAACGATCTGGCTCCTCCTCTAGTCAATCCCATCCCCTTACAGTTAGAAACACCTCCCTAGGGAACATATTTAACCCCTTGATCACCCCCTAGTGTTACCCCCTTCCCTGCCAGTGACATTTATACAGTAATCAGTGGCTATTTTTAGCTCTGATCGCTGTATGAATGTCAATTGTCCCAAAAAAAGTGTAAAAAATGTCCGAATTGTCCGCCGCAATGTCGCAGTCCTGATAAAAATTGCTGTTCGCCGCCATTACTAGTAAAAAGAAAAAATAATAATAAAAACGCCATAAATCTATCCCCTATTTTGTAGACTCTATAACTTGGGCACAAACCAATCAATATACGCTTATTGCGATTTTTTAAAATTTTTTTGAAGAATACATATTGGCCAAAACTGAGGAAGATTTTTTTTTTTTTTAAATTTGGGATATTCATTATAGCAAAAAGTACTTAAATGCAAGAAAAAAAAATTTGTCATTTGAAAAAATGACAACCAAAAAATGGCCCTTCTTTAAGAGGTATGAGCGGAAGTGACCTTTTGACGTCGCTTCCGCCCTGCTATGGTATGGAGACGGGTGGGGGCCATCTTCCTCTCACTCATATCCATACCAAGGAAGGAGAAGGACCCAATCGCCTCCGCTGCTACCGATGGCTCCGGTAAGTGGCGGAGGGTGCAGGAGAGCGACGGGAGGGGGGCCTCTCCCGCCACCGATAACGGTGATCTCGCGGCGAATGCGCCGCAGAGACCACCATTATCGTAAACAGAACTGCCCACTGAAAAGATGGATACCTCGGTTGTGGTAGCAGCTGCTGCTGTTACCGAGATATCCATCTTTAAAGTGCCGACGTATATGTACAGTGGACGGTCGTTAAGTGGTTAAGCAGTGTGTTTGTTTTCATAGCTAACCTTATATTATTGTACTATCAACAGTAACATGTGATCAGAGCTTTAATAGACTAGCTAACTATAGGAATAGACAAGTTATACATATATGGAATAAATAGAGGGAATCCATGACCACCCTCCGATAATATTTAGTTTAAAAGTTATCACATTCCAACTTAATTTCAATTGGCACCCCAGAAGGCGTGTGGAATTTATTTCTGCACAGAATCCAAACCCTAATGTATTTTTTTCTTGAGTCCCTATAAGCTAATGAATCAACTACATCTAGAACTGGAAGCCTTCTCTACTGTGGACAAGATTCACGCTGGTTCGTGAATTCTGAAGCCCTGCTTGTGTGGTCCTGAAAGTTCTATGAAATATGTCATCAGTGAGCGGACGCGCAAAACCTGGTGAGATTTTTGGCTATATGTAGAAAAAATATGTAGAAGAATATACATCGGCCTAAACTGAGAAAGAAATTTATTTTTTTATATACTTTTTGGGGATATTTATTATAGCAAAAAAGTAAAAAATATTGCTTTTTTTTTCAAAATTGTCGCCCTTTTTTTGTTTATAGCGCAAAAAATAAAAAACGCAGAGGTGATCAAATACCACCAAAAGAAAGCTCTATTTGTGGGAAAAAAAGGACGTCAATTTTGTTTGGGTACAACGTCGCACGACCGCGCGCAATTACATAGTTACATAGTTAGTCAGGTCGAAAAAAGACAAAAAGTCCATCCAGTTCAACCATAAAAAAAAAAATAAATATTGTACAATCCAATATACCCAATACTATACCCACAGTTGATCCAGAGGAAGGCAAAAAACCCCAGCAGAGCATGCTCCAATTAGCTACAGCAGGGAAAAAATTCCTTCCTGATCCCCCAAGAGGCAATCAGATTTTCCCTGGATCAACTTTACCTATAAATGTCAGTACCCAGTTATATTCTGTACATTTAGGAAAGAATCCAGCCCTTTCTTAAAGCAATCTACTGAGCTGGCCAGAACCACCTCTGGAGGGAGTCTATTCCACATTTTCACAGCTCTTACTGTGAAGAAACCTTTCCGTATTTGGAGATGAAATCTCTTTTCCTTCAGTCGTAAAGAGTGCCCCCTTGTCCTCTGTGTTGATCGTAAAGTGAATAACTCAACACCAAGTTCACTATATGAACCCTTATATATTTGTACATGGTGATTATATCCTCCCTTATTCTCCTCTTCTCAAGAGTGAACAAATTCAGTTCCTCTAATCTTTCCTCATAGCTGAGCTCCTCCATGCCTCTTATCAGTTTGGTTGCTCTTCTCTGCACTTTCTCCAGTTCCCCAATATCCTTTTTGAGAACTGGTGCCCAAAACTGAACTTCATATTCCAGATGAGGTCTTACTAATGATTTGAACAGGGGCAAAATGATATCTCTCTCTCTGGAGTCCATACCTCTCTTAATACAAGAAAGAACTTTGCTCGCTTTGGAAACCGCAGCTTGGCATTGCATGCTATTATTGAGCTTATGATCTACCAAAACCCCCAGATCCTTCTCCACCACGGAGAAGTTGTACTCCCCCTAGTATGTATGATGCATATTCTTAGACCCCAAGTGCATAACTTTACATTTCTCAACATTAAACCTCATCTGCCACATAGACGCCCAACTAGACAGAGCATTGAGGTCAGCTTGTAAATTGGAGACATCCTGTAAGGACGTTATTCCACTGCATAGCTTGGTGTCATCTGCAAAGACAGAAATGTTACTTTTGATCCCAGACCCAATTTAATTTATAAAGATATTAAAGAGTAAGGGTCCCAGCACTGAACCTTGGGGTACACCACTGATAACCTTAGACCATTCAGAGTAAGAATCATTCACCACGACTCTCTGAATTCTGTCTTTTAGCCAGTTTTCTATCCATTTACAAACTAATATTTCCAAGCCTGTAGACTTTAACTTACACATGAACCGTGTGTGCGGAACTGTATCGAACGCTTTTGCAAAATCCAAGTATACCACGTCCACAGCCACCCCTCTGTCCAAGTATACCACGTCCACAGCCACCCCTCTGTCCAAGTATACCACATCTACAGCCACCCCTCTGTCCAAGGTTTTACTTACCTCTTCATAAAAAGAAATCAGGTTTGTCTGACAACATCTGTCTTTCATGAACCCATGCTGTCTGTTGTTTAAAATGTTTTTTTCCAGCAAGAACTCGTCTATGTGGTCTTTTATTAAATGCTCCAGTATCTTCCCCACTATAGAAGTTAAACTAACAGGTCTATAGTTACTTGGTAAAGACTTTGATCCCTTTTAAAATATAGGCACCACGTTCGCCCTGCGCCAATCCAGTGGTACTATTCCCGTCATTAATGAGTCCCTAAAAATTAGATACAATGGCTTTGAAATTACAGAGCTCAATTCTTTTAGGATCCGTGGGTGGATTCCATCAGGTCCAGGTGCTTTTTCCACCTTTATTTTGTCTAAATCTTTCTGGACCATATCCCTTTTGAGCCATTGTGGATCATTGGGGGCTGTGTCAATACCACCCCCATTATGGACATGAGCTCCCCCATGCTCTTTTGTATACACAGAGCTGAAGAAAGTATTTAATAAATTAGCCTTCTCCTTGTCCCCAGTCACCCACTCTAGATTATTTTGTAAAGGGCCTACATGCTCAGACCTGATCAGCTGATCAGCTAATGTGACGCAGTGCCGCATCACAAAAAATTCTCTGGTCAGAAAGGGGGTAGAATCTTCTGGGGCTGAAGTGGTTAAAAAACATGCCTGTGTTAAATTCAACATTATGTCAGAAAACGCTTTAACACATCAATTTGATGATCTTTTGAAACAATGTAATATTCATAATGATGAGACAAAACCTAAAAAGTCGTCGAAAAAGGGCAGGAAGGTGAGAATGGCCAATATCGTATGCATGTTGTTGAAAATGAAAGACGTCTCTGAAAAAAAAGAATTAAGAGTGGTGTAAAGATAGATATATCTGCAAATGCAGATACAAATGTTTGTGAGTGTGATGAACTGGGGCATGAGATTGAACAACTGGTGACTGAGAATGGTTCGTTGGAGAAGAGATATATGGGAAAGAACAAGTGTGGAGTCTCAGAGAGTGGCTATCATTAAGGTGAAAGCTCACCAAAGAGGTGGAGAGGAGGTTACCGTGGGCAACAACAAGGCAGATGAGCTGGCAAAGGAGGCGACCCTGATAGGAGTCAAGTGGACACCCTATGATGCTGAAGAGAGGCAGGCCTGGAAGGAACATAATTTTGAGGAGCAGGAGGTGAAAGCAGGTTCTCATGAACTCTTGCCAGTGCTAAGGACGCCTACCCCATGTTTAGCAGAAGAAAATAAGGATGAGGCCTTGAGCTCAATCAAAAAGCAGCTTAGAAAAAAGCGGCAGATGCTCCCCAAAATTATGTATTACAAGACAATCTACTGTTAAGAGAGACTTCAGAAGGACGAAGGTTTGTAGTGCCCTCCCAGCATCAAAAGGATTTAGCCCCTGAAAATCACAGGTTTACAGACCACATGGGTGTTCAAGGTACCTTGAAATTTGTGCAAGCTAGATACTGGTGGGAGACAATAGGTAACACAATCTCACAGGTAGTGCAAGAATGTTTGATCTGTGCACAAATGAACCCTAGGCTAAAGGGACAGAAACCAGTATTAGCAAGGGTACTGGTAGCTAATGGACCCTGGGAAAACCTACAGAAAACCTTTGTTGGTCGATTACAAAGTGCCCCTGGAGGATACAGATATATGCTGGTAGTTGTGGATGTCTTTTCAAGGTGGGTGGAGGCTCTACCCCTGAGAAATGACTCTGCTACTGCCACAGCTAGAGCTTTGTGGACCAATTTTCAAGATGGGGATTCCCCAAAGTCCTGGAATCAGATAGGGGGACGCACTTTACCGGCAGGGTCATGAAAAATATTTGTGAGCTGCTGGGAGTAGAACAGAGATTCCATGTACCATACCATCCACAGTCTGCGGGGATGGTTGAGAGAATGAATCAAACACTGAAAGAAAGGCTTAAGAAGATGGTACTGCAATCAGGAAAGAACTGGCTGATCCATCTGCCTTCAATCCCGATGGCTGTACGAGGGTCTGCAGTGAAAGGTACTTCATTAACCCCAGTTAATGATGGGGAGAATGATGACCCCCATGAGAGAGAGTGCTGAAAAGGGACACATTTCTGGTCCAGCTGGAAGAACAGGTAAAGGGGTATTTGCAATTCATTGCAAAAAACATGGCACCTATAGAGAAGGAGCAGCCTGAAAGGCCTCCCATTAGCTTGAAGGTTGGCGACAAGGTTATGGTGAAGAACTTCGTTTCAAAGTCTTCATTGGATGCAAACTGGACCAGACCATTCACAGTCATTATGACCCTTAGTGATCAGGTGGTCAAAGTGAAGCGGCTCATTGACAAAAAGGGTGCGAAAGGCATGAAAAAGAGGGAGCTAGAGAAGTGGGTTCATTCCGATCAATGTAAAAGGTACTGCTGATAAGAATTGATTCCGCTCTTGCTCTTGTTTTTCCAGAGTCCTGGTGGAGCAAAGATTGGCAAGGTCTTTGGAGAATGGATGGAAGAATCATAATTGTCTTGTTGGCGATCCATCTGAGCCATGTAACATCTCAAATTTATGCAGACGAACATTCAGGGGATGATGTGGAAAGGGAAAATCCTGAGGAAAACTATGCATCCACTTCTGTTGTGTCATCATTGTTGGCCTTGTTGGGCCAGAAGGGAAGGCAGGGGGAGTTGAGAGAAGGAAAAAGGTTCGGATTATATCAGAGAGTCCTAAGTTACCAGAGACTTACCAATGGGGTCACCATGGCAATTTGCAATACAAAGTTTCTTTTGCTTTGGTCAATTTAATCCTAACTCAACATCGAGGACTTGCGTATAGACAAGACTTTCAAAATATCATACCGGAATCCCTCCACTCGTTTGTGGATGCAAATATATATATATATATATATATATATATATATATATATGAAACGGGTTATTGGTTAGGGAAAAATTACAATCTATCTAAACCTTTGGAAGCAAGGGAAGTAGGATTTTTTGGTGAGGAATTAAAAGAAGGGATATATGTTTTTGTGTGTGGCATATATTGGCATAACCAAATTGATATGATTCAGATGCCCAGGAGGCTGCCACCATTTTAAGAGGTTGGTAGATAGTGTGGTGATACAGGGCAAAAATATGTCATGGGCTCTGGCGTGCACGCAGGGGCAGGCGGAATTATCAACCAACATCAAACTGATTGTACAGTCTCTGTATGAGGGGCAGTGGCCTTATGAGTTAGCATCACAGCTCAGTAAGATTTTGCCAAAGCACGTCTCTTAAGCCGTGTACACACGGCCGGACTTTGACTAAACTGGTCCGACGGAACGAATCCAGCGGACAATTCCACCATGTGTGGGCTTCAGCGGACCTTTTCTGACGAAAATCTGACAGACTTTAGAAACAGAACATGTTTCAAATCTTTCCGAAGGACTGGAGTCCGGTGGAAAAATCAGTTTGTCTGTATGCTAGTCCGACAGATGAAAAACGACGCTAGGGCAGCTATTGGCTACTGGCTATGAACTTCCTTATTCTAGTCTGGTACGTCATCACGGTTGAATCCGTCAAGACTTTGGTGCGATTGTATGTAGACAAGTCCGATTCTACGGAACTCCATCGAAAAGTCCAACGGAATTCAGTCCGTCAAAGTCCAGTCATGTGTACACGGCATTACACTAATCCAAGGTGGTGGTCGATTGCCTGGATGGGCTGTGCTAGTTTGGATTATGAGAGATGTTATGCTTCCTCATTGATCCCATATACAGAAGTGCAGACTCAGTCTGTGTATTCGGTGGTATTAATGGGCTTGCTGACTGGGGATTCTACCTTGTTGCATCTGAGGATAAAATGACCCACATGTGATCAGAGAGGGTAGGCTGGAGGCAGGTTGATATCTCCCTCTGTCGAAGGCATGACCATGACGTCCTTTGCATGCCAGGTCAATACACGGTGATGAGTGAAAAATGTTGGGAAGATGCCTCACTCTGTGTTCTGGATGGGGAGAAAATTGCCAGGAAGGGAAGACCGGTGTATTATTTGGGACATAGGAGAGTTTGTTTCTTTGTCCTAAAGGATACCAATGTAACGTTAGTCATGGAACTAGGATGTTCTGTGAACCTAACAATAGCTAGAGGAGCATGGTGTACCCTTGGCGGTGTCTCTGAAAAACAGACACAGGAGTAGAATTATGTGGTACCGCATATTGCCAATCTGTCTGTGGATATCAACTACAACGCCCTTTTAGTCTGAGAGCCCTGAACCTTGGTATGGGAAGGAAGATACAGGAATGGTTAACAGATTGGGATAGAGATGAGAGCCTTATGAGGATGCTGCAGCAAGAGAGAGCTAATGCTACTATAGCCATCTACCATGTTCAGAATAAAAGAAAGGAGGTAGTGCATCAACTAGAAAATGATGCTGGAGGGTATTGGTGAGAGGTAATATTTGGACATTCCTGTAAGGCCAACAGTATTGTGAATTATTTGATACACCCCTTTGTAGTATTACTCATTATTGCTGCAGTTTCGTCATTGGTCCAAGTTGTCATGTGTAGTTGGACTCGACATTTATATAGGAAGGTCTCGCATTTATCTATGCAAGTTGAGGGACGAATTGACGGTAAGGTCTCTTCGTACAAATTAGAGGCTTTGCTGCCAATTCAGAGCCCTGAAATACCGCTGACGCGCCAAAATTGCAGTAGGAAAGGCAATTGTGAGCAAGCCTGCCTAATCCCAACCCGTATTTACAGTAAAGGGTTATAGAAGGTTGGGAGCGGGATATGTAATTTGATGGGTCACATATATATGTATATATTATGGTAATGGGTTGATTTATGTTATGGTGTAGTGTGACATATGTGTATTTTAGGTTAGTAATATGGGTGAGTAAGGCCCTCCTCGAGACTCTGTATCTGAAAGCTGGTCAATATGTGGCTCTGAATGTGTGCTGGTGAATGGTGAGTGAATGGACACCCCTTGCCAGTAATGTACCCCATCGTTAAGATACCAGAAAGGAGAAGACACAGGATGGTGACATGGAAGCTGTGACAGAAGAATGATGGTGGTGTGCCACTCAGTGACAAAACGGCACATGCTGGGAAGCACAACACGTTAAGACCATTATGGACTGTTCCATAGGAGCTGTGTCTTAAGGACCTGTTGGAAAACGTAACACATTAAGACAGTTATGGACTGTTCCATAGGAGTCCTGTCTGAAGAAGGGTGATATGCGCCTTTTGGGCTCAAAGTGGTATATAGATGAAGGCAACATGGTTTAATGTCATATTTCTGGAGTTTCTCTGTCAATGTTACTGCGTTTATTGGTAACAGTGTTTTGGTATTCTCCAGAGTTCGAATTGGATCTGTCATAGATCTGTTACATATCTGTTTCCTATTCCCAAAGATCAGCCATGCTGATACTTGCAGTTCCATGGCTTTAAAGGGTAAAGGTCTGATGTTCTTTCTGATTGATACCAGGTCTTGAATGTAACAAGATGCACATCAAAGCTTTGTAGCATATCTGAAAGAAGAGATCAGGCCTCCATCAAGACTGAACAAGCTTGGCTCCGGACCGTCTGATGTTATAACGCTATGCAAGCAAGCTTGAAAGGGACCATAGCTGACAAGAAGACTGATGAATGTCCTGCTACAGAAGATCAAAGGACCAAAATAGCATTGAAGATATATAGACATGATACATGGACAATGCTGCCCCTAGAGGCCAATACAGCAGGACAGACAGTAATATAATATATTGAGGAGGACTGCCCCAAAAGTACTGCGATTCATCAAAAGTCTAGATGGGATGGCAATGGGGTTGGGTCTGGATGGTGTATGATTGAAGTATAAAGGGCTGAACGAGTCAGAGAACTCCCTCTCTCTACCATTTTGAGCCCAGCCGAGGAGACCGTGCAATAAGTATCTTTGATGTTCTTGTATGTTCTGGTGTTATATGCTTTGTAATATCTTTCCCTAGTATTTTTATGTTAGCGTTTTCCTATTTTCTTGGGAAATAAATAAGATGTTTTATTAAGCAGTGTGTTTGTTTTCATAGCTAACCTTATATTATTGTACTATCAACGGTAACATGTGATCAGAGTTTTAATAGACTAGTTAATTATAGGAATAGACAAGTTAATACATATATGGAATAAATAGAGGGAATCCATGACCACCCTCGGATAATATATTTTATTTACCAACCATACTTTTCAAGTCCAGGGCCTCCTCTACACCCCCCAGTCCAGGGCCTCCGGTGTACTCCCCTCCTAGTCCAGGACCTCCTCTGCACCCCCCTCCTAGTCCAGGGCCTCCTCTGCACCCCCCCAGTCCAGAGCCTCCTCTGCATCCCCCCCAGTCCAGAGCCTCCTCTGCATCCCCCAAGTCCAGGGTCTCCTCTGTGACCTCCCCCCTCAGGTCAAGGCTTCCTCTGCACCCCCAGCCCAAGGTCTCTTCTGTACCCCCCAGCCCAGGGCCTCTTCCGCACTCCCCAGCCCAAGGCCTCCTCTGCACCCCCTATCAGCCCAAGGCCTTCACTGCACCCCCCAGTCCAGGGCCTCCTCTTCCCCCCCAGCCCAGGGCCTCCTCTTCCCCCCAGCCCAGAGCCTCCTCCACCCCCCCAGTCCAGGGCCTCCTCTGCACCCCACCATCCAGTCCAGGGCCTTCTTTGAAGCCTCCCCTTCTCTCACGCAGAAAAGACATAGGCTGTTTGGGCACTGGGCAGGACTAGGAGGAAGACCTGCCAGTCCATTACACTTGATCCTGCAGCAGTGACACCCTAAGAGCAGCGGTTCTCAATGCAGGTGGGGGCAGAACCCCTGGCGGTGCCCCCCTAGATGCGTCACCCGGGGCAGCCCCTTCTAATTTCGGGCCTGCTTGTGAGCTCCATCATTACTCCATTATGTCTGAGCAGCTAAAGTCAGTGGAGATGCTGGGAAGCCGGATCTAGACGAAGAGAACCTGTCTGATGCTGGATGAAAGATTCTATACACAGAGGAAGTCCAACTATACAAAGGAGCTGCCAGCAGATGTGGAGGGAAATAGACAATACAAACCTGGAAACCATCCAAGACTAAACCCCTGATCTGTCCTGATATAAAGATAATAACATTCTGTGCACACTATGAACCTAAGCAAGGGATTCTATGACAACGGGAAAAAGGAAAGTAAAGTCATCCACAGAAAAGTATTCATGCTACTTTCTGTACCAAAAAATGAGAGCAGAATCTGATTGGTTGTTAGAGGTCACACTGATTTTTCATTTTTATAGTGTAGCACCCCCTTACCCCTGGGCTGTTGATGTCGGAATCCTTTGCTTATTGTGCGATAAAAAGGAAATTATTGGCCAGTCACTTAAGAACATTTAAGGGAATTATTTGGCTCAATAAATCCAGTAGAGAGGGATAGGATGCAAAATACCCCATGTGATGGGACTGCGCCATGTCATGGTGTAGTAGGGTCTGGTGTCACCCAGGGTTCTCATGCAGGTTTTGCATTTTTCTCCAAAATTGGTAAATCCTGGTTTTTAGGTTTTGGAGCCTGGAAGCTTTGCAGAGGATTGGGTGGGATGAAGCTTCCAACCCTGGGTCCATGTTTAATGGTCACCAGTACCTGCTGATTGTGAATGTGTGCACAAACCTTATAGTATCGGAGCTGAATAGAGTTGAGGACTCCACCAGGGAGATAGGAGGCTTTGTCCATGGGACAATGTGGGTCAGTACAGCTGGGAGAAGATAGTCGTTGCCAGTGTGAGTATTGTCTGGAGGATCAGACAAGGGCCTGAATTGGGAGTGTGGAGCAATGGTGCTGCAAGACAAAGTCACAAGGCTGAAGTAAAGAATTTGTGTTTTGTGGCCTTGAGAGCGGAATGCTAAAAAAAATCACTGCAATCGAAAGCCTGATGTAAGGAATATTTTATTTTAAAATGGGTGGAAAACTTAAAATAAATGTTGGTGTGTGGACTATGTCCTTAAAGTGATTGTAAAGGTTCAGATTTTGTTTTTAATTTTCTAACATGTCATATTTACCTGCTTTCGCACAGAGAAGCCTCGATCCTCCTCTTCTCGGGTTTCCCGCCGGCAGTCTGGGCCCCTCCTCCTTGCCGAGTGCCCCCAAAGCAAGCTACTTGCTCTGGGGGCACTTGTGCGTGCTCGCTCTCGAGCCACATCTGTGTGTCTGAGACACACAGAGCGTGGCTCAGCCCTGCCCCCACTTTCTCCTCACTGGCTGTGATTGACAGCAGCAGGAGCCAATGGAGGCAGAGACCTGGGAAAGCTTGGATCAGGCTCAGGTAAGTATTGGGGGGGCTGAGGAGGGAGCTGCACACTGAAAGTTTTTTTACCTTCATGCATAGAATACATGAAGGTAAAAAACCTTCAGGCTTTAGAACCACTTTAAAGAACTACCTGGAGCTAATCTTTCCCCACCCAAAAATACATCTACAGACTTCTCTTCTAATAAAGTATATAGCTGGTCCTTTGAGAGCACCGGAAGCAATGTATACCCCCTTCTCCGGGACACTCCTCAGCACAGAGCTCTCCTCCTAAAATGCTTTTTGAAGGTGGCCATCTTTCTGCTCCGATCCTCTTGATGTACCCTCTAGCAGGACAACAAATATCCTTCAGGCCCCAAAACACGGGCCAACTTCCAGGAGGCAGATCTGGATTTTTCTAGTGTTTGATACTTTTGTTTAACCCTTTAATTACTGGTCATTTTTAATACAGTGCACGGTTCTCGATAACCCCTGTATGGGAAAGGACGTTTATGTCTTAACCCCAAAGTTTGGCGTTGTTTCATAGTGTTAGAGGAGCACACTGGGTCATTTAAGGGTGAGTCAATGATTAAGTGACCAGAATACTATCTGGATATAGTTGAATTGCACGTTTTTTCAGGGAGAAATGTTTTTTCCCTGTTTTAAGCGTAGCTCAGAGTTCCTTATTTTTACCAGTTGGTTTGGGCAAATCTGGATCCTGGATTCACGTCCTCTCCAGGAAAATCCTGGGGGATTCCAGTATGTCACCCCAAATATTAATTTCTTCCCCAGACTACTGGCAGTAAACACTCTAGAGGAAAATAAATATTCATAATTCAAAACACTGATTCTTCTTGGTCTATCTGCTGGGGAACACCAACAGAAAACAACACCCTGAACTTAGGGGAAACCCAACGAACACAGAAACAATCAAACTGACTACAGCCAAGAGTCAACACTAAATCTAAACTAGAGACACCCGACTTACGGCAGGATCCTTAAACAGAAAATAATTTGCTTACCATGTTTTACAAGTAACTGCCCATCAAACACTTTAGAAGAAGTGCTGCAATAATTATATCCATTACTTGTCATGGAAGGCTGTACAGGCTAATACAGGAAACTTTCCCCAGTGTACATATAGCCAGGACACGCCCCCGCCCCCACCATTATACATTCTCACCAATAAGAACACATGATTCTCACTTCATAAAGCTAACACCATAATAAGGATGGTTATTTAAAAAACAGTGACAGTTATTTTCAGTTGAGTCCGATGAGATCTAAAAATGACAGTGACATGGCTAAAATAACAATCCTTATTCTTGTGTTACAACTTTGTGATCCTATAGTATGTGATATATCAATGTCCTTTATCTCTGATATCAGATATATTATAATATAAAGTTATATCCAGTCAGGGACCAGCACTGCTGGAGATGAGGGACTCTCCTAGCTGCCGGGGGAAGAACTCCTCTAGTGAGAGTGGGGGGGTAGCAAAGGGAAAGGAAAGACAGATTCTGGTGGTAGGGGACTCAATTCTTAGAAGGACAGAGAGGGCAATCTGTAACCAAGACCTGAAGCGCCGAACAGTATGTTGTCTACCGGGCGCACGGGTTCGGCACATCACGGATCTTGTGGACAGATTACTGGGAGGGGCTGGGGAAGACCCGGCTGTCATGGTGCACGTTGGCACCAATGACAAAGTCAGAGGCAGATGGAGTGTCCTAAAGAACGATTTTAGGGATTTAGGTGCTAAATTGAGGAAAAGGACCTCCAAGGTAGTGTTCTCAGGAATACTACCGGTACATTGAGCCACACCAGAAAGGCAGAGGGAGATTAGGGAAGTAAACAAGTGGCTGAAGAGCTGGTATAGTAAGGAGGGGTTTGGGTTCCTGGAGGACTGGGCCGACTTCTCAGTCGGTAACCGGTACTATAGAAGGGACGGACTGCACCTAAATGAGGAGGGTGCAGATCTGCTGGGAATGAAGATAGCCAAAAAGTTAGAGGGGTTTTTAAACTAGGCGATGGGGGGGAGGGTCCAGAGACAGTGATAGCCGGCGCGGAAGATATTCCAGAGGGTAGTATTGGGGGCATTAGTGGTAGGTTAACCAAAGCACAAAAACACAAGGTGAGTATAGTAGCAAGTCCTAGTTGCAATCTTGAAACACCCAATACGAGGACAATATGCGACCGGTCTAAACTATGTGGCATGTTCACCAATGCCAGGAGCATGGCGGACTAGATGGTTGAACTATAGATACTGTTGTACAAGGAGGATTTGGATTTTGTGGGAATTTTTAGAGACCTGGTTCAACAGCTCTCATGATTGGCTGGCAAACATTCAAGGGTATACCCTATACCGCAAGGATAGAGAGGGTAAAAAAGGGGGAGGGGTATGCCTATATATCAAGAATAATGTACAAGTGAATGTGAGAGATGACATCACTGAGGGAGCTAGAGAGGAGGTGGAATCCTTATGGGTAGAGCTCCAAAGGGATGAAGCTAAGGGGAAAATAATACTGGGAGTATGCTATAGGCCCCCTAACCTGAAGGAGGAAGTGGAGACGGATCTCCTATCACAAATTGGATTAGCAGCAAGGATGGGAAGTGTTATCATAATGGGGGATTTTAATTATCCAGACATAGACTGGGCGGAGGGAACCGCGCATTCATTTAAGGCTCGCCAGTTCCTTAATGTCTTGCAGGACAATTTTATGGATCAGATGGTAGACGCACCAACTAGAAATAAAACATTACTGGATCTACTGATTACCAACAATACAGACCTGATCACAGATGTGGAAATGCGGGGCAATTTAGGTAACAGCGATCACAGGTCAATTAGTTTCAGTATAAATCACACAAATAGGAAACATGAAGGGAACACAAAGACACTGAATTTCAAAAGAGCCAACTTCCCTAAATTACAAACCTTGCTAAAAGGCACAAATTGGGATAAAATATTAGGAACAAAGAATACGGAGGAGAGATGGGTTTGCTTTAAGAGCATATTAAATAAGGGCATTAGCCAATGTATCCCATCGGGTAATAAATTTAAAAGAGCGGACAAAAATCCTGGATGGCTTAACTCCAATGTAAAAATGCATATAAAAGCAAAGGAGAAGGCCTTCAAAAAATACAAGGTTGAGGGATCATCCTCAGCATTCAGACTTTATAAAGAATGCAATAAGAAATGTAAGGGTGCAATTAGGACGGCTAAGATAGAACATGAAAGACACATAGCGGAGGAGAGCAAAAAAAATCACAAGAAATTCTTTAAGTATGTAAACAGTAAAAAAGGGAGGACAGACCATATTGGCCCCATAAAGAATGAGGAAGGACATCTGGTTACAAAGGATGGGGAGATGGCAAAGGTATTGAATTTATTCTTCTTCTCAGTATTCACGAGTGAATCGGGGGGCTTCAGTAACCAAAACTGCAGTGTTTATCCTCATGACACAACACAGGAAGCACCTACATGGTTAACAGAGGACGGCATTAAAACTAGACTTGAGAAACTTAACATTAATAAATCACCGGGACCAGATGGCTTGCATCTGAGGGTACTTAGGGAACTCAGTCAGGTGATTGCCAGACCGTTGTTCCTAATTTTTACAGACAGTCTATTGACTGGAATGGTACCAGCTGATTGGAGAAAAGCCAATGTAGCACCAATATTTAAAAAGGGCCCAAAAAACATCCCTGGGAATTACAGACCAGTTAGCCTAACATCAATAGTATGTAAACTCTTGGAGGGGATAATAAGGGACTATATACAAGATTTTAGTAATGAGAACGGTATCATTAGCAGTAATCAGCATGGATTCATGAAGAATCGTTCTTGCCAAACCAATCTATTAACCTTCTATGAGGAGGTGAGTTGCCATCTAGATAAAGGAAGGCCCGTAGACGTGGTGTATCTGGATTTTGCAAAAGCATTTGACACAGTTCCCCATAAACGTTTACTGTACAAAATAGGGTCCGTTGGCTTGGACCATAGGGTGAGTACATGAATTGAAAACTGGCTACAAGGGCGAGTTCAGAGGGTGGTGATAAATGGGGAGTACTCAGAATGGTCAGGGGTGGGTAGTGGGGTTCCCCAGGGTTCTGTGCTGGGACCAATCCTATTTAATTTGTTTATAAACGATCTGGAGGATGGGATAAACAGTTCAATCTCTGTATTTGCAGACGATACTAAGCTAAGCAGGGCAATAACTTCTCCGCAGGATGTGGAAATCTTGCAAAAAGACCTGAACAAATTAATGGGGTGGGCAACTACATGGCAAATGAGGTTCAATGTAGAAAAATGTAAAATAATGCATTTGGGTGGCAAAAATATGAATGCAATCTATACACTGGGGGGAGAACCTCTGGGGGAATCTAGGATGGAAAAGGACCTGGGGGTCCTAGTAGATGATAGGCTCAGCAATGGCATGCAATGCCAAGCTGCTGCTAATAAAGCAAACAGAATATTGGCATGCATTAAAAGGGGGATCAACTCCAGAGATAAAACGATAATTCTCCCGCTCTACAAGACTCTGGTCCGGCCGCACCTGGAGTATGCTGTCCAGTTCTGGGCACCAGTCCTCGGGAGGGACGTACTGGAAATGGAGCGAGTACAAAGAAGGGCAACAAAGCTAATAAAGGGTCTGGAGGATCTTAGTTATGAGGAAAGGTTGCAAGCTCTGAACTTATTCTCTCTGGAGAAGAGACGCTTGAGAGGGGTTATGATTTCAATTTACAAATACTGTACTGGTGACCCCACAATAGGGATAAAACTTTTTCGCAGAAGAGAGTTTAATAAGACTCGTGGCCACTCATTACAATTAGAAGAAAAGAGGTTTAACCTTAAACTACGTAGAGGGTTCTTTACTGTAAGAGCGGCAAGGATGTGGAATTCCCTTCCACAGGCGGTGGTCTCAGCGGGGAGCATTGATAGCTTCAAGAAACTATTAGATAATCACCTGAATGACCGCAACATACAGGGATATGTAATGAAATACTGAAACATAATCACACACATAGGTTGGACTTGATGGACTTGTGTCTTTTTTCAACCTCACCTACTATGTAACCTACTATGTAACTATGTAAAAGTTCTGAGCTTTGCAAGATTCAAACAGTATAACCTTCATTATAAGTTTATGTTTCCATATTCCCTTCCAGTTACTTACCTGGGAGCCTTAGATGTGTTTTCTTCTCAATAGGATTTTTCATGCCCCTTTGTGTCACCCTGCAGATATAGCCTTTCCCATAATCCAGAGCTGTAGGTGTTAAAGTCAGATAACAGGAGAGAACGTCTCTGCCGTCTCGGGTCTCTCTCTGCTCTCCTTTCTTCAGATCTCTTCCACTCTCTGGCCAGGTGACCTCAGGGGTGTCTCCGGGATCACAACCAATCACATCACAGCGCAGAGTTACAGGACTTCCATAGCCTGGTATTTCGGGATCACTTGAGATCTCACTGACCACAAGGAGCCCTACAGAGAAAAACATGAAATCGTCACATCAGTCTCTGTACCAAAGGTGCTTACACTCTAATGTCCCCTCCCCCACAGTCACATCAGTCTCTGTACCAGAGGAGCTTACACTCTAATGTCCTCTCCCCCACAGTCACATCAGTCTCTGTACCAGAGGAGCTTACACTCTAATGTCCCCTCCCCCACAGTCACATCTGTCTCTGTACCAGAGGAGCTTACACTCTAATATCCTCTCCCCCACAGTCACATCAGTCTCTGTACCAGAGGAGCTTACACTCTAATATCCCCTCCCCCACAGTCACACACTATTACTATTATACATTTATATGGCTCCTCCAATCTCATTATAAGACCAATGACTACATTTCCAACCACCACTGCACACATTTCCTAAGCCCAAACTCACCACCTGAAGCCCCACCAATGTTATCATGGCACCATGTAAAGGTTGATTGTATGAAATGATTATATAATGTGGAAGTCTCCATGTCTGTAGCTGTATTATTGTACATCCTTATCCAGCCTACCCTCATCATGGTACATTGGGGGGGAATTATTCATAGGTTGGTATATCTCAGCACTATGAGCATTGTGTAGTAATGGTGATGGAAAACTCTCTCTGTGCATCCATCCATACGCGGCCTCTTGTACTATAGTACTGTCTGTGTGTTCATATTCTGGTTTTATTACAGCCTCACCTTCACAGGACATCACTGTCTATACAGTGAGGGAAAGTATTCATAACCCTTGAAATTGTCCACATTTTGTCATGGTACAGCCAATAACGTAAATGTATTTGTTTGGGATTTTATGTGACCAACACAACATAATTGTGAAGTGCAAGGAAAATGATAAATGATACAAATAAATATGTGGAAATTTACTTTACTTTACTCTGATACCCCTAACTAAAATCTAGTGTAACCAATTGCCTTCAGAATTCACCTAATTAGTAAAGAGTCCACCTGTGTGTCATTCAATCTCAGTATAAATACAGCTGTTCTGTGAAGCCCTCAGAGGTTTGTTTGAGAACCTTAATGAACAAACTGAATCATGGAGACCAAGGAACACACCAGACAGGTCAGGGATAAAGTTGTGGAGAAGTATAAAGCAGGGTTAGGTTATAAAAAAATCTCCCTAGCTTTGAACATCTCACGGAGCTCTGTTCAATCCATCATTGGAAAATGGAAAGAGTATGGCACAACTGCAAACCTACCAAGCCATGGTCGTCCACCTAAACTGACCGACCGGGCAAGGAGAACATTCATCAGAGAAGAGCCAAGAGGTCCATGGTAACTCTGGAGGAGCTGCAGAGATCCACAGCTCAGGTGGAAGAATCTGTCCACAGGACAACTATTAGTCGTGTTCTCCACAAATCTGCCCTTTATGGAAGAGTGAGAAGAAAGACATTGTTGAAAGAAAGCCATAAGAAGTCCCATTTTGTAGGTTGTAGAAGCCATATGGGGAACACAGAAAACATGTGGAAGAAGGTGCTCTGGTCAGATGAGACCAAAATTGAACTTTTTGGCCTAAAAGCAAAATGCTATGGGGCGTGGCCTGGAACAGCATGCTATAGGACGCGAGTGAGTAGAACTCTGCCAGCACAGCCTCCTTTACCCAATATCCTGGGACTTTACAAACAGCAAATCGTTCAATAATCCTGTCTGCTGATCTCGAGATTCACCTGAACATGTCGCCACCTAAGAAAAACACGGAGGTTGGGGCTAAATTAGACAAATACTGCCGACAGTTTTGGCAATATCATCCTGCCAAACAAACCTCATTGCTAGAATCGAGAAGGTAAAATTTGATATCTCCCTGGTGAGGCAGGATCTGCAGAAGCTCCATGAATGGAGACCCGTCTGAGCACCGTAGAGGATTACATCCCCCCACTCCAGGATGCCTCTGATTGTCTACAGCTCCAAGTAAGTCAAATACTTCAGAAGCAAGACGATATGAAGAATAGACTCAGTCATAGTAACTTAAGATTTATTGGCTTGCTTGAAGGTGCAGAAGACACAGATCCTTCCACATTTCTCGAGCAACAACTTTGCAAAACATATGGGAAAGAAGCCTTCTCACCTACTTTTGTTGTGGAAAGAGCACACCGCATGTCTGGGAGACCACAGCTGCAGGGTGCACCACCTCGCACGTTTATTGCTAAGCTGTTAAACTACAGAGATAGGGATATGGTGTTAGGGCTTGCAAGACAGAAGGGCAATATCCCATTCGGGAATGTCAAAATTGCTATCTTCCCCGACTTTTCGACAGAGGTTAAGCACAGATGCAAAGGGTTTACAGAAGCTAAATGACGCCTCCGAGTTAAGCATATTAAATATGCAATGCTTTTCCAAGCCCGTTTGGTGTGGGGGGAGAAGATTGTGTGCATTTTTTTGAAGATCCAGAAGCTGTAACCACCTAGCTTGAATACCAAGAGGCGAACAGATAAGTAAGTCCACGGGTTCTTCTTTCTCCTGAATCCTACTTTGGACTTCTTGCTTAATGTTTCCTGCCCTGTTCTGGCTTGCTAGTCCTTCTTTATTCATCCTATTACTCTTTGACTTCACTATGTGGATGGGTGATTACCGGCCTTCCCTGTGTGGCCTGTAGAAGCTTGTTGCTACTATTTCTACTTCACTTGATGGGGGTGGGGGAGTGCGAGGTACCATGTGGCCACAACGGGAAATCTAGCAATGCCTAGAAAACTAGTTCTATTGGGACCAATACTAAAGACTGTCAACGCACTGTAACTTACAACAAATTTTTTGTTAGACGATCTCCTTAACCCTGATACATCCACAATATAACACTGTCTGTTTAAACCTTGTGCTGTATAACTTTTCATCGAGTTTATCCAATGTATTCAACCACTTCAACATGCCTTGCATCTTAAGCGCCCACTTCTACGTGTGGGCGCAGTTCTGTGACCTGTTTTGTAACTCTGCGAAGTTTCGCCCCCCACACCAACAACAACTTGTGTTGAAATATGGTACCTGGGATTTTGTTACCAAATGTTTTTCAAACAGCTGCCTATTTTTGGCTACATGTACCATTTCATATTTTGTATTCAATCTGTCACGAGGACCACGTACCTGATGTGGGACCAAAGTAGTAGGGAGGCCTTCCTTGCACCTTGGGTCCTTAAAACCTCTGGAGATGGAGACAGAGACTTGGTGGGGACACCGAGTGGCAGGGGTTCCAAGGGTGTGGAGTACCATGCAAGCCTTAGTCCGGGATCCAAGCTGAGGTCAAGTTGGGCAACAAATCATAAAAGGGTTAATCAGAACAAGAATGGTCGAGATCCAAGCCAGGGTCGGTTCCAATCTGGCAGCCGAGTACAAAAGGGGCAAAGAAGTAGAGTAGTTAAGGTACAAATCCGAGGTCAAAGGCAAGCAGCAATCAAGAGTAGTCAAACAGGTTTCCAGGTCACAACAGGTTCAGACAGATCACACACTAGCACAGGAACAAGGGGGACTGAAGATAATCCAGCAATTTGGCAGTGTCTGGGCTGGGCTTATATAGGGATGTTTAAGGTCATTTCCTGTGTGCCTCCTGGGCATTTTCCTGCCTTTTTCCTTCAGGTTGATGTCACTTCCTGTGCGCCTCCTGGGTATTTTCCCACCTTTTTCCATCAGGTTAAGGTCACTTCCTGTGCACGTCCTGGGCATTTTCCTGCCCTTTTCCATCAAGTCTTCTGCCCAGGTGCGGGTTGGCACCCTGAGGCGTCTTTGGTGCAGTTGGCACGGATTTCCTCTTGCGGCAACGCGCCATTGGTGCATGCGTAGTAAGCCCTGGACTCTTACAGAGTCCGTCCGTGATAAAGCTTGTTGAAAGAACTGCCAGAGAAGATCTGGAGCGTGGATATGCGTCTTGGGTTCCCAGGAATTCTCTTCAGGGCCGTAACCCCTCCACTGTACCAGAAATTGGCATCCGTGGCCCATTCTACGGCAGTCCAGGATGACCTCCACCTCGTACTCCTCAATCCCTTTAATCATAGAAGGGAGGCGGAGGACGGGCCCCACGTTCCCCAAAGGAAGTGAGGCATGGAAGACAGGGTGGATCCGGTAAGTTGAGGGCAGTTTGAGTTTGTAGACAACAAGCTTGAATCTGAACAGGACAGGGAAGGGCCCAATGAAATTAGGGCCCAATTTCTTGAAGGGACAGGCCAACTTTAAATGCCTAGTAGACAGCCAAACCTTGTCTCCCGGTTGAAGATCCAGGTACCCCCGCCGCCTTCGATCATAGATGGTCTTGTAATCCAGCTGTGCTTTGGCCATGGTATCCTTTAGGAGCTCTAAGTTGTTGTGTAGAAACTCCACTCTGTTCCAGATAGCCGGGACCGAAGCGGAAGTGGGTAGGACAGGAGAAAAAGAAGGGTGGTATCCCAGGTTGGCATAGAACAGTGATTGCTTAGTGGTAGAATGTATTGCGTTGTTATGCATGAATTCTGCGCAAGGAAGTAGGGACATTCAATTGTCTTGGACAAAAGGTGGAGAAGCAACAAATGAACTGTTCAAGAGTTTGGTTTGTGCGTTCCGTTTGTCCATTGGTCTGATGGTGGTAGGCCGAAGAGTAGTGGTTCTCGATGTCTACAGCAAGACAGAGCTCCTTCCAGAATTTAGAGGTGAATTGGACCCCACGATCTGATACACTATTGTTGGGGACCCCATGGAGGCGTAGGATCTCCTTGATAAAAGCCTGAGCTGTTTCTGGGGCGGAAGGAGTGCCAATCATAGGAATAAAATGAGCCATTTTTGTAAGGCGGTCCACAACAACATATATGGATGTAAACCTCAGAGGGTGGTAGCTCCACTATGTAATCCATACTGATCTGTTCCCAGGGTCTGGAGGGAACAGGCAGGGGGTGTAGGAGGCGCTACCTACTGGCTAATTTATAAGGATGAATATAGTGGCAATGTGCATGCCAGTGGTGAATGCGTGTACGGAAGGGTTAGTTACCCCGATAATGCAGGCTCCATGCATCCATACCAATGTGCAAAAAAGAAACAATGAAAAAAATATAAAAATGTGCAAATGTTGGTTATTTTGGAGCTTCACAAATAATATTTTATATATATTTTATATCTTCATGCTGATTTTTTATTACGGTTTATGACTACACATATGTGTCATTGGATTTTGCTGGTTTTATACATTTTTGCACATAATGTATATATATATATTTTTTTATCTTTTGGACATTAAGGTTTTTTTGATGGTACATGGATCCTATGAGGTTTATCTCTCAAGGTTATTCTTATGCACACATATATATGTGAGGTTTATTGGGATTCGCTTAATATTTATTTTTATCTGTGTATTGCACATTTTTATATTTTTTTCATTTTTTTTTTTTTTGCACTTTGGTATGGATGCATGGAGTCTGCATTATCGGGGTAACTAACCCTTCCGTACATGCATTCACCACTGGCATGCACATTGCCACTATATTCATCCTTATAACTTAACCAGTAGGTAGCGCCACCAACCCCACACCTGCACATCATTACTTTCTTCAGTTCCTATTCCGGGGACTGATTAGGGGAGGCTCAGGCCCGGATTTACTCCCTTTGCCGCCCCAAGGCCGGGCCCTTCAATGCCGCCCCCCCCACACCACCAGAAAGAGCCCCCAGACATAATACGGTCAAAGACTGCAGACATGATACAAGAGATGGTCAGAGACTGCAATCATACTACAGGAGATGGTCAGAGACTGCAGACATGATACAGGAGATGGTCAGAGACTGCAGTTCCTATGGACATTAGTAGATAATGGCCGATCGGCCCTCTCACCTGACCCAGCGATACAGCAATGCTTCCCCTGATCAGGAGTCAGCTCACTCTGAATTGCCCGTGGCGACTCCGTTGGGTAGCACCCAGATCTGTATTCCTGCAATGACTCCATTCCTTTCTCCACCAGGGATGGCGCCAGGCTGTGTGGCTTTCCCTCTGGTGGCGCAGGGCAGCGGGGTTCTCTCTCTGATGGTGTTCCCTCAGCACTGCCCTCTCCCTCTGGAGCCCTGGGTGTACTTTCCTGGGTGTAGACCCCCCCAGGACAAACTACCCCCTTCCATTAGTACAGACCCCCCCAGGACAAACCCCCCCACCATTAGTACAGACCCCCCCAGGACAAACCCCCCCCTCTCTTCATTAGTACAGACCCCCCCAGGACAAACCCCCCTCCCTTAGTACAGACCCCCCAGGACAAACCCACCCCCCTCCCTTAGTACAGACCCCCCCAGGACAAACCCACCTCCCTTCATTACTACAGACCCCCCCAGGACAAACCCACCTCCCTTCATTAGTACAGACCCCCCAGGACAAACGCCCCTCTATTAGTACAACCCCCCCCAGGACAACCCCCCTCCATTAGCACAAACCCCCCCTGGTCTACCCCCCTCCATTAGTACAAACCCCCCCCAGGAAAACCCCCTCTCCATTAGTACAACCCCCCCCAGGTCAACCCCCACCCCCTCCATTAGCACAGACCCCCCAAGGACAAACCGCCCCCCCTTCATTAGTACAGACCCCCCAGGACAAAACCCCCCCTTCATTAGTACAAACCCCCCAGGACAAACCCCCCCTTCATTAGTACAAACCCCCCAGGACAAAACCCCCCCTTCATTAGTACAAACCCCCCAGGACAAACCCCCCCCTTCATTAGTACAAACCCCCCAGGACAAACCCCCCCTTCACTAGTACAGACATCCCAGGACAACCCCCCTCCATTAGTACAAACCCCCCCAGATCTACCCCCCTCCATTAGTACAAACCCCCCCAGGACAAACCCCCTCAATTAGTACAAACCCCCCCCAGGAAAACCCCCTCTCCATTAGTACAACCCCCCCAGGTCAACCCCCACCCCCTCCATTAGCACAGACCCCCCAAGGACAAACCGCCCCTCCCTTCATTAGTACAAACCCCCCAGGACAAACCCCCCCTTCACTAGTACAGACATCCCAGGACAACCCCCCCTCCATTAGTACAGACCCCTACCAGGACAAACCCCCCCCTTCACTAGTACAGACATCCCAGGACAACCTCCCCTCCATTAGTACAACCCCCCCAGGACAAACCCCCCTTCACTAGTACAGACCTCCCAGGACAACCCCCCCCCTCCATTAGTACAACCCCCCCCAGGACAAACCCCCCCTTCACTAGTACAGACATCCCAGGACAACCCCCCCTCCATTAGTACAACCCCCCCCAGGACAAACCCCCCCTTCACTAGTACAGACATCCCAGGACAACCCCCCCTCCATTAGTACAACCCCCCAGGACAAACCCCCCCTTCACTAGTACAGACATCCCAGGACAACCCCCCCCCTCCATTAGTACAACCCCCCCAGGACAAACCCCCCTTCACTAGTACAGACATCCCAGGACAACCCCCCCTCCATTAGTACAACCCCCCCAGGACAAACCCCCCCTTCACTAGTACAGACATCCCAGGACAACCCCCCCTCCATTAGTACAACCCCCCCCAGGACAAACCCCCCCTTCACTAGTACAGACATCCCAGGACAACCCCCCCCTCCATTAGTACAACCCCCCAGGACAAACCCCCCTTCACTAGTACAGACATCCCAGGACAACCCCCCCCCTCCATTAGTACAACCCCCCCAGGACAAACCCCCCCTTCACTAGTACAGACATCCCAGGACAACCCCCCCCCCTCCATTAGTACAACCCCCCCAGGACAACCTCCCCTCCAAGTGTGTACAATAGATAGAACAGATGGAGACAGGCACAGGCTTGGGCGGGACTCGGGAGTGAGAGACAGAGGAGAACACGCCCCCCCCCCCCCCGCACAGAGACCAGCCGCTCCGATCTTCGGCGGCTGCTCTCCTTCTCTGACAGGAGGAGGGAGGGGGGACGGGCTTGAGCAGTGAAAAAGACAGCGGTGGCGGCGGTGACCTGCGGAGGGAGCCGCCTCAGTCTGGACACAGAGAGGAGGAGGAGGGAGAGGAGCACTCTAGCGCTTCAGCGCCCCCACCTCTCTGGCGCCCGGGTGCACTGCATGCTGATGTTAGTGTGGGGGGCGGCGCCGCCCCTGTACCACTGCCGCCCCGAGGCCTGGCCTTGGTGGCCTTGTGGGAAATCTGGCCCTGGGGAGGCTGCAACCTGCTATAATATTGTTATAATATTGTTGCTATCCTGAGCGCTGAGGTTCTCTCTATATATAGGGAGGGTAGGAGACCCCATGATTTATTCTTTTCCGTTTTGTTGTGATTGCATACCAGCCAGGAATTGACGTAAGCATGACAGTCTGCCTTGAGGGTAGGCCACCAAAAGGTTTGCTAAAGCAGATCGGTGGTTTTGGTCACCCCAAAATGCCCTGCTAACTTGTTGTCATGGCAGAGTTTGATCAAACACAGCATGGTCGTAGAAGAAAAGTCTGTCCTTTTCTTGCAGATGTTCTCCTGAGGGCAGTTGGTCTAGAGAGGAGGCCAGTTTTATCCGGACAAGAAGTCATCCGTAAGTAGGAAGAAATTATAGGCAGGGAGTATCGCGTTTGTTGTTGGCGAGTTATCTGATGTGGAATACATGCGGGATAAAGCATCAGGTTTACAATTCTTGGATCCTGGAAGGTACATGTTATGCATTTGAAATCGGGTGAAGAAGAGAGCCCATCTGGCTTGTCTAGGTGTGAGATGTTTAGCTGTACGGAGGTATTCCAAATTCCTTTGATCTGTGTAGACAAGTATAGGGTGCGAGGCTCCTTCCAATAGATATCGCCATTCTTACAGGGCCAGTTTAATAGCAAGGGGTTCCCGGTCCCCTACATCATAGTTCCTTTCAGCTGGGGACAACTTCCTGGAAAAGAAGGCAACAGGATGCAAGATGGCTGCGGTTTCGTGGCGCTGAGAAAGGACTGCCCCAACCGCAATCTCTGAAGCATCGACCTCCAGAACATAAGGCAGGGCTGGGTCGTTATGACGAAGGACCGGGGCAGAGGTGAATTGCTTCTAGAGTTTATCAAAAGATGTTTGTGCTGAGGGGGACCACAGAAAAAGGCTGTTTTGCTTGGTGAGTTGTGTGATAGGTGGAATTATTTAGGAGAAGCCTTTGCAGAATCTTCTATTAAAATTGGCGAATCCCATGGACTTCTGGACGCTCTTACGGTCCGAAGGTACTGGCCATTGAAGAACTGCAGTTACCTTCTGGGGGTCCATGGAGATGCCAGAAGTCGAAATAATGAGGCCAGGGAATTGTATGGTATCTTTCTCAAACTCACATTTTTCAAGCTTGGCATAGAGTTTATGGGCTCGGAGGCGAAAAAGGACTTTTCGAATGTGGATGTGATGTGCCTCGAGGGAAGGTGAAAAGACAAGGATGTCATCTAAGTACACAATCATAAAGAGGTCAAGAAAATCCCAAAAGATGTCGTTCACCAAGTGTTGGAAAGTTGCTGGGGCGTTACACAGCCCAAATGTCATGACCAAATACTCAAAATGGCCAAACCTAGTACGAAAGGCTGTTTTCCATTCATCGCCCTCTCTTATCTGTATTAAATTGTAGGCCCCCCCGTAGGTCCAATTTTGAGAAGACCTTAGCGGTGCGGAACCTCTGAATGAGCTCAGGGACTAGAGGCAATGGGTATCGATTCTTGATTGTGATACTGTTTAATTCTCTGTAGTCGATACATGGTCTTAAAGAATGGTCCTTGTTTTCCACAAAGAAGTGTCCAGCGCCAGCAGGAGAGGTAGAGGGCCGGATGAACCCTTTGCTAAGATTGTCATCAAAGTATTTTCGGAGGACTTCTAATTCAGGCTCAGAGAGTGGGAAGATCCTCCCAAATGGTATTGTAGAACCAGGAAGAAGCTTAATAGGGCAAGGGGTTGAACCATCAAACAGGCTCGTTGTTGGAAACAGTGGTGTAAGCAATAGGGTGAGCCGAAAGACACAACTTCAGTGGACCAATCAATCTGTGACTGGTGCTGTCGAAGCCACGGTAACCCAAAATAACTGGAAAAATGGGGGAAGAAATCACATCCAGCTGAAGATATTCCCGATGATCTGCTTGGGTGGTGGCCAATATGAGGGTGGTCTCATGGGTTATGGGACCAAGCTCTATTGTTATATAAATAAAGAGTGCTCCCATTATCAGCAAGTCTGTTGGCGGAGCTAAGGATGTGAGGATGGTGGTCACGTCTGTTTTACTCGGGAAACAGGGCTGTACTAAGATGCATTATACCAAAAGGCTGAAAGGGTGCTTTATTAGTGCAGGAGACATGGATTACACGTAGCGTAAAGTGGAATTTGCACGTCAGGCTGAACTCGCATCTCACAGACATTGCATGTGATCAGCACCGCAGGTGTGGGTGCAAATCCCATGCGGTGTCTTAGATCGCAGTAGTCTGAACCTGGGCTCATACCCTACCTTCAGGAGGTAATAAGAGAACCCAACAAAACAAATGCAGGGAAGTAAAGGGTTAACCTCCTCACCTGATAATAGAACCTTCACTGCACACTCAGGCTCAGCCTTATTTACTGCTGGGACAGTATAACTCCATAACTGGAGACAAGTTCAACAAACAGTGCAGTGATAGGTGAAGATAGCAGCGCTCAGGCAACCCATCACAGAGGAAGATCTCATTACCTTTCAGGTGTAGCAGATAATTTCTTGTAATTGTCTTTCCACCATGAGTGATATCCAGGCTGATGTGACCTCCGTGTTCTTCAGATTTCATAGTTAATGTCAGCTCTGTGGTTCCAGAGAACATCCTGGATTTTGGGTCTTCCTTAAATGTTTCTGTCCCATTCGCAGACTCAAGTTTGGTTTTTTCCCGATACCACTGAATGGTGGGATTTCCAGGATACATATTACTGATTGCACAGGATAATGTCACCTTCTTCCCAAGCTCAGGCTGTGGAGGGTCACATTGTATGTCATCCACAGTGGGCGGAGAGCCTGCAATATAGAGGAAGGTCAGTGTTATATAACATGAAATAAAAAAAAAAGGGACTACCACTAATAAAAGAGACCCCCCTCTGTATAATATCGGAATATTGGAAGGACTGTTTGTGCTGGGAACTTCCTGTCAGTTACATCCAATCCCCTTGAAGTAGTAATGCCCCGTACACACGGTCGGATTTTCCGACGGAAAATGTGTGATAGGACCTTGTTGTCGGAAATTCCGACCGTGTGTGGGATCCATCACACATTTTCCATCGGATTTTCCGACACACAAAGTTTGAGAGCAGGATATAAAATTTTCCAACAACAAAATCCGTTGTCGGAAATTCCGATCGTGTGTACACAAATCCGACAGACAAAGTGCCACGCATGCTCAGAATAAATAAAGACATGAAAGCTATTGGCTACTGCCCCGTTTATAGTCGCGACGTACGTGTTTTACGTCACCGCGTTCAGAATGGTCGGATTTTCTGACAACTTTGTGTGACCGTGTGTATGCAAGACAAGTTTGAGCCAACATCCGTCGGAAAAAATCCTAGGATTTTGTTGTCGGAATGTCCGAACAAAGTCCGACCGTGTGTACGGGGCATAAGTGTCTCCATATTTTCACAAATACAGGAGTCTCAGAGGGGTTATTAGAAAAAACAAGCAGTGCTGGTCTGTAAAACCCTCTGTGCTACCTCTACAATATGTGCTAAAATAAGCAGTATATATATATATATATATATATATATATATATCTCCGATATATATAAAACAATCCAATATTATCGTGCAAAAATTGCGTAATTATAAAGTGCTAATCAAGCGCAAATAAATAGAAAAAAAGAGCCAAAAAATTATTGTCCAATCAGAAATCAATAAACAAGTCTGTGATCCAAAGAAGAAAATCCCAAAGAAACATTTGAATCTTGTGATATATAAACTTCTCAAAGGTGTTTTTCACCTTTATATATAGTTTTTTGGCAGCACAATTAGGACATATTTTTGGTTATGTATATGGAGGTCATGCATATCAGAGCGTAATGTTTTTAAAGCGATATTGATATCTTATGTCCTTTTGTATTGAATAAAAATCTTTTTTTTACATTTATTTATGAAAAGCCCCTGGGAGCATTTTTCTTGTTTTTATTTAACCACTTAAGGACTGGAAGGATTTGCCCCCTTAATGACCAGGCCATTTTCTGCGATACGGCACTGCGTCGCTTTAACTGACAAGTGCGCGGTTGTGCGATGTTGTACCCAAACAAAATGTATGTCCTTTTTTCCCCACAAAAAGGTTTGGTGGGATTTGATCACCTCTGCGGTTTTCATTTTTTGCGCTATAAACAAAAAAGAGCGACAATTTTGAAACTAAAAAATAATATTTTTTACTATAATAAATATCCAAAAAAAAAATTTAAAAAAATAATCGCAATAATCGTATATTGAGTCGTTTGCGCAAAAGGTATAGCGTCTACAAAATAGGGAATAGATTTATGGCATTTCTATTTATTTTTTTTACTAGTAATTGCGGTGATCAGCGATTTTTAGCGGGACTGCAACATTGCGGCAGACAGATCGCACACCTAACTGACATTTTTTACACTTTTTTTGTGAACCAGTGACATTAATTCAGTGCTAAATATGCACGGTTACTGTACTAATGACACTGGCAGGGAAGGTGTTAACATCAGGGGCGATGAAGGGGTTAACCGTGTTCCCTGGGTGTGTTTACTAAGTGTATGGGGGATGGGCTGCCTGGGGAAACACACAGATCTGTCTTCCTGCATAGCAGGAAGACAGGATCTGTGTAATCTCCCCTGTGAGAACGGAGATCTGCCTTGTTTACACAGGCCGATCCCCGTTCTGTCACTGCAGGGAACGATCGCTGATTGGCTCCCCCGCTGGTCAGTGGGCGTGCGCACAAAAAATCCCGTTCCCGCACCGACATACAGCTACGGTGATTCGACGGAATGTGGCGATCTGCTGCAGTATAATGACGGTGACTGGTCGGAATGCGGTTAAAGGTGTTTTTCCTGCCCTTGTGTGTATCACTCAGTGTGATCCTTCACCATTCACACTAAATTAACTCACCAGCTACTGCGCACATTGCTGATCCCTTTCAAGGAGAATGACTCCACGATAATGACTCCAGACTCGGCCCCTGAACCCTCATAGTGTCTGACACTAGGGTAACAACGCTTGTTCATGTCGTCTCCAGCCGGTGATTCAAGCCACAAGCACGATATTGGCATGTACCGTGACTTCAGCGTCTTCGCCCCGCCCTACGCATTTCATGTGACGTGCTAGTGTTGGGAAGACACTGTGGGGTTGATTTACTGACCTCCATATACATAACCAAAAAGATGTCCTAATTGTGCTGACAAATAATATATAAAGGTGAAAAAACACCTTTGAGAAGATTATATAGCACAAGATTGGAATGTTTCTTTGGGATTTTCTCCTTTGGATCACACAGAATTTTTATTGATTTCTGATTGGACAATTATTTTTTGGCTCTTTTTTTCTATTTATTATTCGCACTGCATTAGCACTTTATAATTATGCAATTTTTGCACGATAATATTGGATTGTTTTTTTATTATATATATATATATATATATATATATATATATATATATATATATATATATATATATATATATATATATATAATATATATATATATATATATATATATATATATATATATACGGTATATATATATATATATATATATATATATATATATATATATATATATATATATATATATATATATATATATATACAAATAAATCTCTGTAATTTTTATGATATGCTATTTACTGCTTATTTTAGCACATATTGTATATGACTGAAAATGATTACCGTATTTATCGGCGTAAAATCAGGGGAAAATCGTGGGTGCGTGTTATACGCCGATCTCTGCTGATTGTGAGTGGAGCAGCGAGGGCCGCCGATATACATACATAGCCGACTGCACTCAGCTAGGCTCGGCTAGCTCCGCTAGCATGATGGAAATAACACAGGGACTGGGCGTGACTGTGAGCGGAGCTAGCTCACAGTCACGCCCAGTCCCGCCATTGGACCTGTGTTATGTCCATCATAGGGCGGGACTGTGGGGCGCCATATTTAAACTCCAGTGACACAAGGCTGCAGATGGACACTGATAAGGCTGCATTGATGGGCATTTAAATGTAAGTTTTTATTCCTTAAAACGATTTTTTCCTTAAAATTCCCTCCTAAACTTGGGGTGCGTGTTATACGCCGGCGCGTATTATACGGCGATAAATGCGGTATTTACTAGTGCAATTATTGAGGGAGCACAGAGGGCCGCACAGACCAGCGCTGCTTGTTTTTTCTAGTAGTTTTTTTATTTGGAGTTTTATCCGGCAGAGTGGCAGCGGTCTGTTTTTTTTTTTTTTCATATTTTACGATTGTGTTTTGATATCCAAATCCACAAATATTTTTGGTGGCTCTGTTTCTATCGAGTCTCAGAAGGTGAAATGACATTGTATGGAGAGATTTGTCCCACTTACATAAATCTTCCAGTGTCCAGATGACGGGTTTTGGATTCGATAGACTGACATGCTGAACCTGACATCGGAATTTCTTCCCCAGATCCGTCATTGTTGGGGTGTAACTGGAAGTGCTGGTCACATGATATAGTCCTTCATTATCCGGGAGGGGGGCAGTGGTTTGTGATGATATTATGACGTCATCTTCCCTGTACCATGTGACTTGTATGTCTGACGGGTAAAATGAATGAATCCTACAGGAGAGATCCATCTTCTCACCGACACAAACAACTTCCTGAGTCTTCATTATGGGGTCCAATACCGGAACCGCTAAAATAACACAAAGAGAAGTCAGGCCGGAATAATAGTCATTGTTTTATATACATTTTACATGTAATAAGAATATTACCATGAAACAGACATATAATAAGAGCTGCAGGATAGATGAAGGAATTGTATTGCTCAGGGGCTCAGAATATGGACAATCCATGGAGAAGAGGATCTCCAATGTGCTGAGAGACCAAAGAGTGAGCAGAAGGTTTGGGCAGCTCAGAAATCACATATCTGATCTTATTATTTCACTTGGGGGCAAACCTGTCATATTCAGAGGAAAGAGTGCCCACCGTCATACCCTCCTCTCCTGTACATACTGCCCACTGTCATACCCTCCTCTCCTGTACATACCGCCCACCGTCATATCCTCCACACTCCTCTCCTGTACATACCGCCCACCGTCATATCCTCCACACTCCTCTCCTGTATATACCGCCCACTGTCATACCCTCCACACTCCTCTCCTGTACATACCGCTCACTGTCATATCCTCCACACTCCTCTCCTGTACATACCGCCCACCGTCATATCCTCCACACTCCTCTCCTGTACATACCGCCCACCGTCATATCCTCCACACTCCTCTCCTGTATATACCGCCCACTGTCATATCCTCCACACTCCTCTCCTGTACATACCGCCCACTGTCATATCCCCCACACTCCTCTCCTGTACATACCGCCCACTGTCATACCCTCCACACTCCTCTCATGTACATACTGCCCACTGTCATATCCTCCACACTCCTCTCCTGTACATACCGCCCACTGTCATATCCTCCACACTCCTCCCCTGTACATACCGCCCACCGTCATACCCTCCTCTCCTGTACATACCGCCCACAGTCATACCCTCCTCTCCTGTACATACCGCCCACTGTCATATCCCCCACACTCCTCTCCTGTACATACTGCCCACTGTCATACCCTCCAAACTCCTCTCCTGTACATACTGCCCACTGTCATACCCTCCACACTCCCCTCCTGTACATACCGCCCACTGTCATATCCTCCACACTCCTCTCCTGTATATACCGCCCACTGTCATATCCTCCACACTCCTCTCCTGTACATACCGCCCACTGTCATATCCCCCACACTCCTCTCCTGTACATACCGCCCACTGTCATATCCTCCACACTCCTCTCCTGTACATACCGCCCACTGTCATATCCTCCACACTCCTCTCCTGTACATACCGCCCACCGTCATACCCTCCTCTCCTGTACATACCGCCCACAGTCATACCCTCCTCTCCTGTACATACCACCCACCGTCATACCCTCCTCTCCTGTACATACCGCCCACCGTCATACCCTCCTCTCCTTTACATACCGCCCACTGTCATACCCTCCTCTCCTGTACATACCGCCCACTGTCATACCCTCCACACTCCTCTCCTGTACATACCGCCCACCGTCATACCCTCCTCTCCTTTACATACCGCCCACCGTCATACCCTCCTCTCCTTTACATACCGCCCACTGTCATACCCTCCTCTCCTGTACATACCGCCCACTGTCATATCCTCCACACTCCTCTCCTGTACATACCACCCACTGTCATACCCTCCACACTCCTCTCCTGTACATACCGCCCACTGTCATATCCTCCACACACCTCTCCTGTACATACCGCCCACTGTCATACCCTCCACACTCCTCTCCTGTACATAGTGCCCACTGTCATACCCTCCACACTTCTCTCCTGTACATACCACCCACTGTCATATCCTCCACACTCCTCTCCTGTACATACCGCCCACTGTCATATCTTCCACACTCCTCTCCTGTATATACCGCCCACTGTCATATCCTCCACACTCCTCTCCTGTACATACCACCCACTGTCATACCCTCCACACTCCTCTCCTGTATATACCGCCCACTGTCATATCCTCCACACTCCTCTCCTGTACATACCGCCCACTGTCATACCCTACTCTCCTGTACATACCGCCCACCGTCATACCCTCCTCTCCTGTACATACCGCCCACCGTCATACCCTCCTCTCCTTTACATACCGCCCACTGTCATACCCTCCTCTCCTGTACATACCGCCCACTGTCATACCCTCCACACTCCTCTCCTGTACATACTGCCCACTGCCATACCCTCCACACTCCTCTCCTGTACATACTGCCCACTGTCATACCCTCCACACTCCTCTCCTGTACATACTGCCCACTGTCATACCCTCCAAACTCCTCTCCTGTACATACTGCCCACTGTCATACCCTCCACACTCCCCTCCTGTACATACCGCTCACTGTCATATCCTCCACACTCCTCTCCTGTACATACTGCCCACTGTCATATCCTCCACACTCCTCTCCTGTACATACTGCCCACTGTCATATCCTCCACACTCCTCTCCTGTACATACTGCCCACTGTCATACCCTCCACACTCCTCTCCTGTACATACTGCCCACTGTCATACCCTCCACACTCCTCTCCTGTACATACTGCCCACTGTCATACCCTCCAAACTCCTCTCCTGTACATACTGCCCACTGTCATACCCTCCACACTCCCCTCCTGTACATACCGCCCACTGTCATATCCTCCACACTCCTCTCCTGTACATACCGCCCACTGTCATACCCTCCACACTCCTCTCCTGTACATACCGCCCACTGTCATACCCTCCACACTCCTCTCCTGTACATACCGCCCACTGTCATACCCTCCTCTCCTGTACATACTGCCCACCGTCATACCCTCCACACTCCTCTCCTGTACATACCGCCCACTGTCATATCCTCCACACTCCTCTCCTGTACATACCGTCCACTGTCATATCCTCCACACTCCTCTACTGTACATACCGCCCACTGTCATACCCTCCACACTCCTCTCCTGTACATACCACCCACTGTCATACCCTCCACACTCCTCTCCTGTACATACCGCTCACTGTCATATCCTCCACACTCCTCTCCTGTACATACCGCTCACTGTCATACCCTCCACACTCCTCTCCTGTACATAGTGCCCACTGTCATATCCTCCACACTCCTCTCCTGTACATACCGCTCACTGTCATACCCCCCACACTCCTCTCCTGTACATACCGCTCATTGTCATACCCCCCACACTCCTCTCCTTTACATACTGCCCACTGTCATACCCTCCACACTCCTCTCCTGTACATACTGCCCACTGTCATACCCTCCACACTCCTCTCCTATACATACAGTCCACTGTCATACCCTCCACACTCCTCTCCTGTACATACCGTCCACTGTCATACCCTCCTCTCCTGTATATACCCCCCACTGTCATACCCTCCACACTCCTCTCCTGTACATACCGCCCACTGTCATACTTTCCACACTCCTCTCCTATACATACAGTCCACTGTCATACCCTCCACACTCCTCTCCTGTACATACCGTCCACTGTCATACCCTCCTCTCCTGTATATACCCCCCACTGTCATATCCTCCACACTCCTCTCCTGTACATAACGCCCACTGTTATACCCTCCTCTCCGGTACATACCGCCCACCGTCATACTCTCCTCTCCTGTACATACCGCCCATTGTCCTACCCTCCACACTCCTCTCCTGTACATACTGCCCACTGTCATACCCTCCACACTCCTCTCCTGTACATACCACCCACTGTCATACTCTCACACTCCTCTCCTGTACATACTGCCAACTGTCATACCCTCCACACTCCTCTCCTGTACATACCACCCACTGTCATATCTTCCACACTCCTCTCCTGTATATACCGCCCACTGTCATATCCTCCACACTCCTCTCCTGTACATACTGCCCACCGTCATACCCTCCTCTCCTGTACATACTGCCCACTGTCATACCCTCCTCTCCTGTACATACTGCCCACTGTCATACCCTCCACACTCCTCTCCTATACATACTGCCCACCGTCATACCCTCCTCTCCTGTACATACTGCCCACCCTCATACCCTCCTCTCCTGTACATACCACCCACTGTCATACCCTCCACACTCCTCTCCTGTACATACTGCCCACCGTCATACCCTCCTCTCCTGTACATACCGACCACTGTCATATCCTCCACACTCCTCTCCTGTACATACCGCCCACTGTCATATCCTCCACACTCCTCTACTATACATACTGCCCACTGTCATACCTTCCTCTCCTGTACATAGTGCCCACTGTCATACCCTCCTCTCCTGTACATACTGCCCACTGTCATACCCTCCTCTCCTGTACATACTGCCCACTGTCATACCCTTAACACTCCTCTACTGTACATACGGCCCACTGTCATACCCTCCTCTCTTATACATACCGCCCACTGTCATACCCTCCTCTCCTATACATACCGCCCACTATCATACCCTCCTCTCCTGTACATACTGCCCAGCCTCATACCCTCCTCTCCTGTACATACCACCCACCGTCATACCCTCCTCTCCTGTACATACCGCCCACTGTCATATCCTCCACACTCCTCTCCTGTACATACCGCACAATGTCATATCCTCCACACTCCTCTCCTATACATACTTCCCACCGTCATACCCTCCTCTCCTGTACATACTGCCCACTGTCATACACTTCTCTCCTGTACATAGTGCCCACTGTCATACCCTCCTCTCCTGTACATACTGCCCACTGTCATACCCTCCTCTCCTGTACATACTGCCCACTGTCATACCCTCCTCTCCTGTACATACTGCCCACCGTCATACCCTCCTCTCCTGTACATACTGTCCACCGTCATACCCTTCTCTCCTGTACATACTGTCCACTGTCATACCCTCCTCTCCTGTACATACCGCCCACTTTCATACCCTCCTCTCCTATACATACCGCCCACCGTCATACCCTCCTCTCCTATACATACCGCCCACTGTCATACCCTCCTCTGGTGTACCTAGCGCCCACTGTCATACCCTCCTCTCCTGTACATACCGCTCACTGTCATACCCTCCACACTCCTCTCCTGTACATACTGCCCACCGTCATACCCTCCTCTCCTGTACATACCGACCACTGTCATATCCTCCACACTCCTCTCCTGTACATACCGCCCACTGTCATATCCTCCACACTCCTCTACTATACATACTGCCCACTGTCATACCTTCCTCTCCTGTACATAGTGCCCACTGTCATACCCTCCTCTCCTGTACATACTGCCCACTGTCATACCCTCCTCTCCTGTACATACTGCCCACTGTCATACCCTTAACACTCCTCTACTGTACATACGGCCCACTGTCATACCCTCCTCTCTTATACATACCGCCCACTGTCATACCCTCCTCTCCTATACATACCGCCCACTATCATACCCTCCTCTCCTGTACATACTGCCCAGCCTCATACCCTCCTCTCCTGTACATACCACCCACCGTCATACCCTCCTCTCCTGTACATACCGCCCACTGTCATATCCTCCACACTCCTCTCCTGTACATACCGCACAATGTCATATCCTCCACACTCCTCTCCTATACATACTTCCCACCGTCATACCCTCCTCTCCTGTACATACTGCCCACTGTCATACACTTCTCTCCTGTACATAGTGCCCACTGTCATACCCTCCTCTCCTGTACATACTGCCCACTGTCATACCCTCCTCTCCTGTACATACTGCCCACTGTCATACCCTCCTCTCCTGTACATACTGCCCACCGTCATACCCTCCTCTCCTGTACATACTGTCCACCGTCATACCCTTCTCTCCTGTACATACTGTCCACTGTCATACCCTCCTCTCCTGTACATACCGCCCACTTTCATACCCTCCTCTCCTATACATACCGCCCACCGTCATACCCTCCTCTCCTATACATACCGCCCACTGCCATACCCTCCTCTGGTGTACCTAGCGCCCACTGTCATACCCTCCTCTCCTGTACATACCGCTCACTGTCATACCCTCCACACTCCTCTCCTGTACATACCGCCCACTGTCATACCCTCCACATTTCTCTCCTGTACATACCACTCACTGTCATATCCTCCACACTCCTCTCCTGTACATACCGCCCACTGTCATACCTTCCACACTCCTCTCCTGTACATACCGCTCACTGTCATATCCTCCACACTCCTCTCCTGTACATACCGCTCACTGTCATACCCTCCACACTCCTCTCCTGTACATACCGCCCACTGTCATACCCTCCACACTCCTCTCCTGTACATACCACCCACTGTTATATCCTCCACACTCCTCTCCTGTACATACCGCCCACTGTCATATCCTCCACACTCCTCTCCTGTACATACCGCCCACTGTCATATCCTCTACACTCCTCTCCTGTACATACCACTCACTGTCATACCCTCCACACTCCTCTCCTGTACATACCGCTCACTGTCACACCCGCCACACTCCTTTCCTGTACATACTGCCCACTGTCATATCCTCCACACTCCTCTACTGTACATACCGCCCACTGTCATACCCTCCACACTCCTCTCCTGTACATACCACCCACTGTCATATCCTCCACACTCCTCTCCTGTACATACCGCCCACTGTCATACCCTCCACACTCCTCTCCTGTACATATCGCCCACTGTCATACCCTCCACACTCCTCTCCTGTACATAGTGCCCACTGTCATATCCTCTACACTCCTCTCCTGTACATACCACTCACTGTCATACCCTCCACACTCCTCTCCTGTACATACCGCCAACTGTCATATCCTCTACACTCCTCTCCTGTACATACCACTCACTGTCATACCCTCCACACTCCTCTCCTGTACATACCGCTCACTGTCACACCCTCCACACTCCTTTCCTGTACATACTGCCCACTGTCATATCCTCCACACTCCTCTACTGTACATACCGCCCACTGTCATACCCTCCACACTCCTCTCCTGTACATACTGCCCACTGTCATACCCTCCACACTCCTCTCCTGTACATAGTGCTCACTGTCATATGCTGCCACTCTTTATAAATAGGTAGGGAATAGAAATCCCTGGACATGCTGCAGAGTCCTTCTGGGGGCCCATCAGAGACAGATTCCCAGTTTGCCCGCAAAATGCTGATTCTCTTTTGGGAGGGGGGTTGACTGGGTAAGTCCCCTTTCACTCAAGATCACCCCAAAGGGAAATCATCATAATTTATGTGTATCACTCACCGGTCACATTCAGGATCTGCTCTTTGTCCTCCTGGTGATGTGTAGCGGGGTGGAAGGTTCTACAGATATATGTCACTCCATCATCTTCTCTTATAGTTGGTTTCATGATCAGAGCACTTGTATAGCTGTAGGATTTATCTTCATGCTCATTTTCTTGTACTCTATGGGAATATTTCTCACTGTGAATAATTTGGCTCCCAGAATTCCACGTTACCAGTTCAGTCTCTCGGAGGTCCCTCTCCCTCCTCAGCCAGGTGATGGACAAAGCTCGCGGTTTAAACCCATTTATTGGACAGGTCAGAGTCAGCTGCTCATCATGGATGACACGTTCCGGGCTCATGATGGACAATAACTTGGGAGGAACTAAATAAGAGAGATTAAAAATGTTATGTAGGAATTTATTGTATAAAAATCTAAAGTAATAATGTACCATAGAGGTCCCAGGATCTGTAAACCCAATCACTATAATCTCATAAAAGCTTTAACATGTTTTGGTGAGTTCAAAAATAATTTTCCTGGTGATCCTGCCATGAAAAGCCTTGCTGAAACACTTCTTGTTATAGGGTGACAACTCTCTGACTCTATCTCCCAGCTCCTGCACTTGTCCCCAGTTATACAGGCACCTGATGGAGACTACACGTGACCTTTAGAACACACATTACACAGACACAATCCACTGTTGTCACCATCAGGAACCCCGAACTGGGAAATGCCTTCACTGGAGAGCATGTAGACAGGAAGTGGCTCAAAGTGGCCGCAGTGATCCAGCATCTGCAGGGGGCTGAGGGATCCTGACTGAGACTACATCCATGATCTTGGGATGATTATTGCCCTGTCTCTGTTTGCCCGGTGAATAGGCCCCTAACCTTGTGAAATTGTCAAGCTTCACTAAAGATCATTACCTCTCTCACGTGATGCTTCCATCAATCTATTGAACATTAGTACACCTTGGGAACATTTTACGTTTGTGGAAGGATCCACCTGGTTTCCATTTGTTCCCCCTATGGCCTACTAGTACTGGTGGGGCTGGCTCCCTCGATGCATGAACCTTAGTGACTCCTGTAACGTGTGGGGGTTGTTTAGCTCAAGTGTAGCACCCGCTAGCGAGAACAGTCCACACAGATGATTCCTTTTCGGGACTTTTTGGCCCATTTTTTTTTTTTCCATTAAACAAGTTTTATTGGGTAAAAGTGTACATAGCATGGGTAAAGTGGTCACACGTGTACAGTTTCCATCTCAAAAAAGGTACGGCATATAATATGGTTACAATACGTATAAAAAGCATTATGAATTTGGTAGGCACTCATGTGGGAGTATGAGACAATTGGTATAACATAGAAATAGTGAATATTTGCATATACTAGCTCATTGATGTCAAATGTTTTACATCCCTTATATACAGGTTCCTGTAGCCATCGATCCCAAATTCTATTATATTTGGCTGGGCAACCTCTATTAAGGTATAGGATTTTTTTTATATGGCAAGGACATGTTTACGTCCCTCTTCCAGTCTACCATATTTGGGGGTTCTGGTCTCATCCATTTTCTAGCAATGGTTTTCCTGGCTGAGAACAGGGTTTCTTGAAGGAATATTTTGGTGAATTTGTCGAGAACGTCAGGAAATGTCCCGAGAAGGCATTGTTTCGGGTCAAGTGCTAGGGGAGATCCCATGACATTGTGTAGGAAGGTCACTATTTGTTTCCAAAATTCCTGTAGTTTGGGACAGGACCATATAAGGTGAAAGAATGTACCGGTTTCAAGGCTACACATTGGGCATGTAGTGGGCAGGTTCCTTTTGTACCTGGCAGCCCTAAGAGGGGTAAGGTATGCTTGGTGAAGTATCTAAATTTGGGATAATCTATCTGAAAGCTTGGGGGACACTGTCTTGCAGTCTCTAATGCTTCCTCGCATTCCTCATCCTCCATTGGTCCCACATCTCCCTCCCATCGGGGTTTTAAAGCATAAGCCAGTTTTGCAGAGACAGGAGTAGAGAGCATGTTGTAGAAGCATGATATAAGGTTTTTGGGGTCTGTGCTCTTAATTATTGCTACAATAGGATTGGGAGTGGATTGTGGAAGGGATTGTGAAAATTGCGTCCGGGCCGCATGTCGGACCTGGAGGAAGCGAAAAAACATTTGATTTTGAAGCGTATATTCCTCCTTGAGAACATCGAAGGTCTTAAAAGACCCATCAGCGATCAAGTGATGCAGATAGTATATGCCCCTTGAGGAACAGAGTTCTGAGTTCTGGATACGGTTAAATTCCTGTAGGTGTTTGTTGAGCCAGAGTGGCATGTAGTCATTGTGTGATGGTATTTCTAATTTGGCAGATGTTAGTTCCCATATGCGTCTATAGTGATAGAGTAGGGACTGTCTGTGCTCCCTCGTCGCCGTATTCCCTGTGCCCACTGAAATGGCAGTTATCGGGTCACCAGTGTGTTGTGCCCAACGAGGGCATAAGAGGGCAAGGAAGCATTCTTTGTCTGTCTTGTCAATATGGAAGAGTTGGGACAATTGTGCGGCTATATAGTAGTGGTTAAAGTCCGGAATGGTTGTTCCGCCCATGTCGGTCAGGTTTTTAAGTGTCTGCCATGAAAGTTTGTGTCTATTATTTCCCCACACGAAGGGTTTAAGGAGAACTTCCAGGGATTTAAAATACTTTAGGGGTAAATAGACTGGAGTGTGCCAGAGAACATAAAGCACCTAGGGTAGTAGTACCATCTTTATCAAGTTGATACGACCACATACCCCAAGGGGAAAGCGGGTCCAGGTCTGTATTTTAGACTTGATTAGGGAGAATAGTGGTTCGATATTCAGGGCAATGTAACCTGCTGGGGTTCTGGGTATATGTATACCGAGGTATTTAATTACGTCAACCTGCTCGAGTGGCACATTGGTCTGGGATTCTGAGGGGGGGAAACTATCAATTGGTAGAATCTGAGACTTTCCCCATTTAATCTTCAGGCCCGAAAAAGTTCCATATTGTTCGATCGTTTGGAGAGCGTTGTGCAAGGAAGGGCCAGAGTCGGTCAGATAGAGCAAAGTGTCATCAGCATAAAGGCTGATTTTTTCGGTCAGAGGCCCAAGTGTTAGCCCTCTGATCTCTGGGTTTGCACAGATGGACATAGCAAGGGGCTCCGCAGCTAGTGCATATAGGAGTGGGGAAAGTGGGCAGCCCTGTCTCGTGCCTCTGCTAAGGTCAAACACTTAAGATGGCCACCCATTCACCACTACCTTAGCTGTTGGGTATTGGTACAGTAATTGAACTCATCTGATGTACTTGGCCCAAAACCATATCCCTTCAGGCATCTCCACTCCACTAAGTCAAACGCTTTGGCTGTGTCTGTGTCTAGTGCTACCACTACCCTTGTTCCAACATTGTCATGTATGGCCTGCAGATTAATAAATAGTTTCCTAAGATTAAAGGAGGTATTATGGCCTGGCATGAACCCTGTCTGGTCTGTGTGTATTAAGGAGAGTATTACTTGATTTAGTCTTATGGATAGTATTTTGGTGAGTATTTTAACGTCTACTTGTAATAAGGAAATGGGGCGGTATGACTGAGTATCCTGGATCTTTGCCTGGTTTGGGTATCAGGACTATTGTGACCTCTCTTTGGTCCACTTTTTTTAAAGAAAAACAAACAAAGTTCCAGAAACAAAAGTGGTTTTCCTCGCAGGAGGTTTTCACCATCAGCTTTAAATAAAAGGATATTCAGCCTCCTGGCTTACACATGCAGCATTGCAAACAAAAATACAGAGCCACCTGGCTCTCTTCAGCAGCAGATGCACCACTGCTCAGGTTCCCACATGGAGCTCTCCTGCCTACTGTCAGCGACCTCAGACTCGGGTCTCTGGCTTTCACCGTGCAGCCTTTACTCCCTGGCTACTTCAGTGCACTCTCTGGGTTCTCCCTTGCAAGCCTGGACTCCTCGTGAGGGTGGAGCCCAGAACCATGGTCCTGACTCTACTATCAGGCCCACACACACCTGAACAATCAGTGTGCCGGTGAGTCTCAAAACCTGGACCCAGGACTGGGGATTTCATCCCACCCGGATCTCTAAGAAATCCCCGGGCTCCAGGTCCCAAAGCGGACTTTACTAAATAATGAGGAAATTGAAAAGCCAGTTTCCTCTCTCTAACGACACCCTGAGTATGAAAGGGGGTAAAGCCGTTTAGGACATTCCATTCCCGAACACAAAGGCAGCTACTGAACACTCCAATCAGCCGAACAAGAAATCCATACAAATAATTCTTCCCCCCAAATACAAGACGAGGCTCTGTACGGAGGGTCAAACAGGAATCAGACTCTCTTATTAGAACCAGAATACAGTCTTTATATACAGTAGAAGAGGAGGTCCACCCTCCTGCTCATATTACTCTAACAATACAACTGTAACCAGAAACAGAATTAACATGAGCTAATTAACTAATCCCTTAAAGCAGCCGATGTGACTCCGTGCCCTCCTGAGCATTGTTATGATTAATCAGGATTTCACTACAGGTCAGACTTGTTATCACTGATCCTCACACATTAGTATAAACACAGGACACCTTCTCACAATGGCAGAAGCTAATTACAATTAACAATACAAATAGTGATCTCCCCCCCTCCTCAGCCTAGTAGGCAACAAACTATAGTAGGAGTAGACTGTCCGGCTCCTACCCAGTTCTAGAGGCCAATGTGATCAGTTCACTCAACTAACATGTTGAGTTCAGAATCAAACAAACCAAGAATAGTCTTTACATATATCCCGGGAGATATTGTGGATAAATATTACTGTCCCATTTTAAGTAATCCAAGATATATTTTCTCAGTCACCCTGTGCCCAAAAGTGACTCCCGTCCAGGGGCGGACTGACCATTCGGTCACTCGGTCGCCGACCAAGGGCCCGACGTCAGGAGGGGCCCCATGAGCGGCTCAGTCAGCAGCGGAAAAAAGCCGCCCGCCGCACCGCACGAAAACCCCGTCCTCCCGGATTATTTCCGCTCCCAGCACCGTGGCCAGCCCCCTGCCGAGCAGACCTCGGCTTAGGCTGAGAGAGGCTCTGTCAGCAGGGAGGGGCGGGGCAGGGAGCTCCACTGACGCTCTGACCCTGCCCTGCCCCGCCCCTCCTCATGTAGTCTGAGTCTGTTCCTAAATAGAGCGTCTCTCTTGCACTTCTGAGAGCTCCGCTCTGGAGCACAAAGATCACCGCCCCTACCGACGGAAGCCCCGCCCCCTACAGACGGAAGCCCCGCCCCATACCGACAAAAGCTCCGCCCCCTACCGACGAAAGCTCCGCCCCTGGACCTCTGAGGGCGGGAGGTGAGCCCGACTGGTCAGGTAGGTCCTTCTGCCTACATTATATACACGGCCTGTAGAGCCCTTTTTTTCCCCAAACCATCCCTGGAAATGTTGTTTACCCCCCTGTATAGCTGTGCATTGCTGAAAGTTTAAATTTTAAAACTGGCTACCTGGTCATCTCCTGTAGTCGCATCCCCAATCTCTGGTCATCTCCTGTAGTCGCATTCGCAGTCTGGTCATTTCCCGTAGTCGCATTCGCAGTCTCTGGTTATCTCCTGTAGTCGCATTCGCAGTCTCTGGTTATCTCCTGTAGTCGCATTCGCAGTCTCTGGTTATCTCCTGTAGTCGCATTCGCAGTCTCTGGTTATCTCCTGTAGTCGCATTCGCAGTCTCTGGTTATCTCCTGTAGTCACATTTGCAGTCTGGTCATTTCCTGTAGTCGCATTCGCAGTCTGGTCATTTCCTGTAGTCGCATTTGCAGTCTGGTCATTTCCTGTAGTCGCATTCGCAGTCTGGTCATTTCCTGTAGTCGCATTCGCAGTCTGGTCATTTCCTGTAGTCGCATTCGCAGTCTGGTCATTTCCCGTAGTCGCATTCGCAGTCTCTGGTTATCTCCTGTAGTCGCATTTGCAGTCTGGTCATTTCCTGTAGTCGCATTCGCAGTCTGGTCATTTCCTGTAGTCGCATTTGCAGTCTGGTCATTTCCTGTAGTCGCATTCGCAGTCTGGTTATTTCCTGTAGTCGCATTCGCAGTTTGGTCATTTCCCGTAGTCGCATTCACAGTCTCTGGTTATCTCCTGTAGTCGCATTCGCAGTCTCTGGTTATCTCCTGTAGTCGCATTCGCAGTCTCTGGTTATCTCCTGTAGTCGCATTCGCAGTCTCTGGTTATCTCCTGTAGTCGCATTCGCAGTCTGGTCATTTCCTGTAGTCGCATTCACAGTCTGGTCATTTCCTGTAGTCGCATTTGCAGTCTGGTCATTTCCTGTAGTCGCATTCGCAGTCTGGTCATTTCCTGTAGTCGCATTCGCAGTCTGGTCATTTCCTGTAGTCGCATTCGCAGTCTGGTCATTTCCCGTAGTCGCATTCGCAGTCTCTGGTTATCTCCTGTAGTCGCATTTGCAGTCTGGTCATTTCCTGTAGTCGCATTCGCAGTCTGGTCATTTCCTGTAGTCGCATTTGCAGTCTGGTTATTTCCTGTAGTCGCATCCCCAGTCTCTGGTTATTTCCTGTAGTCGCATTCGCAGTCTGGTCATTTCCCGTAGTCGCATTCGCAGTCTGGTCATTTCCTGTAGTCGCATCCCCAGTCTGGTCATTTCCTGCAGTCGCATCCCCAGTCTCTGGTTATTTCCTGTAGTCGCATTCGCAGTCTCTGGGTATCTCCTGTAGTCGCATTCGCAGTCTGGTCATTTCCTGTAGTCGCATTTGCAGTCTCTGGTTATCTCTTGTAGTCGCATTCGCAGTCTCTGGTCATCTCCTGTAGTCGCATCCCCAGTCTCTAGTTATTTCCTGTAGTCACATTCGCAGTCTGGTTATTTCCTGTAGTCGCATTCGCAGTCTCTGGTTATCTCCTGTAGTCGCATCCCCAGTCTCTGGTTATTTCCTGTAGTCGCATTCGCAGTCTGGTTATTTCCTGTAGTCGCATTCGCAGTCTGGTCATTTCCCGTAGTCGCATTCGCAGTCTGGTCATTTCCTGTAGTCGCATCCCCAGTCTGGTCATTTCCTGCAGTCGCATCCCCAGTCTCTGGTTATTTCCTGTAGTCGCATTCGCAGTCTGGTCATTTCCTGTAGTCGCATTCGCAGTCTCTGGGTATCTCCTGTAGTCGCATTCGCAGTCTGGTCATTTCCTGTAGTCGCATTTGCAGTCTCTGGTTATCTCTTGTAGTCGCATTCGCAGTCTCTGGTCATCTCCTGTAGTCGCATCCCCAGTCTCTAGTTATTTCCTGTAGTCGCATTCGCAGTCTGGTTATTTCCTGTAGTCGCATTCGCAGTCTCTGGTTATCTCCTGTAGTCGCATCCCCAGTCTCTGGTTATTTCCTGTAGTCGCATTCGCAGTCTGGTTATTTCCTGTAGTCGCATTTGCGGTCTCTGGTTATTTCCTGTAGTCGCATCCCCAGTCTCTGGTCATCTCCTGTAGTCGCATCCCCAGTCTCTGGTCATCTCCTGTAGTCCCATTTGCAGTCTCTGGTCATCTCCTGTAGTCCCATTTGCAGTCTCTGGTCATCTCCTGTTGTCGCATCCCCAGTCTCTGGTTATTTCCTGTAGTCGCATTCGCAGTCTGGTTATCCCCTGTAGTCGCATCCCCAGTCTCTGGTCATCTCCTGTAGTCGCATTTGCAGTCTCTGGTTATTTCCTGTAGTCGCATTCGCAGTCTGGTTATTTCCTGTAGTCGCATTTGCAGTCTCTGGTTATTTCCTTTAGTCACATTCGCAGTCTCTGGTTATTTCCTGTAGTCGCATTTGCAGTCTCTGGTTATTTCCTTTAGTCACATTCGCAGTCTCTGGTTATTTCCTGTAGTCGCATCCCCAGTCTCTGGTCATCTCCTGTAGTCGCATCCCCAGTCTCTGGTTATTTCCTTTAGTCACATTCGCAGTCTGGTTATTTCCTGTAGTCGCATTCGCAGTCTCTGGTTATCTCCTGTAGTCGCATTCGCAGTCTCTGGTTATCTCCTGTAGTCGCATCCCCAGTCTCTGGTTATTTCCTGTAGTCGCATTCGCAGTCTGGTTATTTCCTGTAGTCGCATTCGCAGTCTCTGGTTATCTCCTGTAGTCGCATCCCCAGTCTCTGGTTATTTCCTGTAGTTGCATTCGCAGTCTGGTTATTTCCTGTAGTCGCATTCGCAGTCTCTGGTTATCTCCTGTAGTCGCATTCGCAGTCTCTGGTTATCTCCTGTAGTCGCATTCCCAGTCTCTGGTTATTTCCTGTAGTCGCATTCGCAGTCTGGTTATTTCCTGTAGTCGCATTCGCAGTCTGGTTATTTCCTGTAGTCGCATTCGCAGTCTCTGGTTATCTCTTGTAGTCGCATTCGCAGTCTCTGGTTATCTCCTGTAGTCGCATTCCCAGTCTCTGGTTATTTCCTGTAGTCGCATTCGCAGTCTGGTTATTTCCTGTAGTCGCATTCGCAGTCTGGTTATTTCCTGTAGTCGCATTCGCAGTCTCTGGTTGTCTCCTGTAGTCGCATCCCCAGTCTCTGGTTATTTCCTGTAGTCGCATTCGCAGTCTGGTTATTTCCTGTAGTCGCATTCGCAGTCTTTGGTCATCTCCTGTAGTTGCATCCGTAGTCTCTGGTTATCTCCTGTAGTCATTTATGATATCTATGGCTATGAATATTTCTTGAATCCATATTGAGCACTATATTTGATTGGCTGTTTGCTTCTGCTTAGGCCTGGCCAACACGCACAATCACACATGATGATGACTTCATCATCATGTGCGTGATTGTGATTGTGCGTGTGTGCCAGGCAGAAGCAGCCAATCAAATATAGTGCTCAATATGGATTAAATAAATAGTGGGAAGAATGTTCCTTACATTGGTGATCAGTGGGAAGAATGTTCCTTACATTGGTGATCAGTGGGAAGAATGTCCCTTACATTGGTGATCAGTGAGAAGAATGTTCCTTACATTGGTGATCAGTGGGAAGAATGTTCCTTACATTGGTGGTCAGTGGGAAGAATGTCCCTTACATTGGTGATCAGTGAGAAGAATGTTCCTTACATTGGTGGTCAGTGGGAAGAATGCTCCTTACATTGGTGATCAGTGAGAAGAATGTTCCTTACATTGGTGATCAGTGAGAAGAATGTTCCTTACATTGGTGATCAGTGGGAAGAATGTCCCTTACATTGGTGATCAGTGAGAAGAATGTTCCTTACATTGGTGATCAGTGAGAAGAATGTTCCTTACATTGGTGGTCAGTGGGAAGAATGTTCCTTACATTGGTGATCAGTGAGAAGAATGTTCCTTACATTGGTGATCAGTGGGAAGAATGTCCCTTACATTGGTGATCAGTGAGAAGAATGTTCCTTACATTGGTGATCAGTGAGAAGAATGTTCCTTACATTGGTGATCAGTGAGAAGAATGTTCCTTACATTGGTGATCAGTGAGAAGAATGTCCCTTACATTGGTGATCAGTGAGAAGAATGTTCCTTACATTGGTGATCAGTGAGAAGAATGTCCCTTACATTGGTGATCAGTGAGAAGAATGTTCCTTACATTGGTGATCAGTGGGAAGAATGTCCCTTACATTGGTGATCAGTGAGAAGAATGTTCCTTACATTGGTGATCAGTGAGAAGAATGTTCCTTACATTGGTGATCAGTGAGAAGAATGTTCCTTACATTGGTGATCAGTGAGAAGAATGTTCCTTACATTGGTGATCAGTGAAAAGAATGTTCCTTACATTGGTGATCAGTGGGAAGAATGTTCCTTACATTGGTGATCAGTGAGAAGAATGTTCCTTACATTGGTGATCAGTGAGAAGAATGTTCCTTACATTGGTGATCAGTGAAAAGAATGTTCCTTACATTGGTGATCAGTGAGAAGAATGTTCCTTACATTGGTGATCAGTGAAAAGAATGTTCCTTACATTGGTGATCAGTGGGAAGAATGTTCCTTACATTGGTGATCAGTGAGAAGAATGTTCCTTACATTGGTGATCAGTGAGAAGGATGTTCCTTACATTGGTGATCAGTGAGAAGAATGTTCCTTACATTGGTGATCAGTGGGAAGAATGTTCCTTACATTGGTGATCAGTGAGAAGAATGTTCCTTACATTGGTGATCAGTGAGAAGAATGTTCCTTACATTGGTGATCAGTGAGAAGAATGTTCCTTACATTGGTGATCAGTGAAAAGAATGTTCCTTACATTGGTGATCAGTGGGAAGAATGTTCCTTACATTGGTGATCAGTGAGAAGAATGTTCCTTACATTGGTGATCAGTGAGAAGGATGTTCCTTACATTGGTGATCAGTGAGAAGAATGTTCCTTACATTGGTGATCAGTGGGAAGAATGTTCCTTACATTGGTGATCAGTGGGAAGAATGTTCCTTACATTGGTGATCAGTGAGAAGAATGTTCCTTACATTGGTGGTCAGTGAGAAGAATGCCCCTTACATTGGTGATCAGTGGGAAGAATGTTCCTTACATTGGTGATCAGTGAGAAGAATGTTCCTTACATTGGTGATCAGTGGGAAGAATGTTCCTTACATTGGTGATCAGTGAAAAGAATGTTCCTTACATTGGTGATCAGTGAGAAGAATGTCCCTTACATTGGTGATCAGTGAGAAGAATGTCCCTTACATTGGTGATCAGTGAGAAGAATGTCCATTACATTGGTGATCAGTGAAAATTATATAAAGTTAAGAAAAATAATTTTAAAAAAAATGTAAAGCACCCCCATGATCCCCGCACATGCTCTATATGAAAAGCTTTATGTAGGATGAGCACATGTATGTAAACATGTGTCTATAGACGCAAATGCTGGACACGGGAGCCCACCTGCAAGGTAACCCCCCCCCGGGAGAGCGCTTCTCCTAGGGAGTTATCTGATGTGGGGAGGAGCCGCGAGAGCCACCCCCAGATGTTCGAGGTTCGGGGCCACTCTGTGCGAAACGAGCTGCACAGTGAAGGTAAGTATGATATGTTTGTTATTTTAAAAAAAACAAAAAACGAGCCTTTACAATCACTTTAATTTTGGAAAGGTACCGTTGTTGCACTTTCTTTAATGTAATTCTGTGACAAACGCATGTAGTGTGGGCAGTGCAAAATGTAGGTGGGGATTTGTGTGGGTGTGGCTTGAGTGTGGGTGGGAACACATGAGCGGGGACAGGGGGCCCCAGGATCTCCTATTGCCCGGGGGCCCCATGAGTTGTCAGTCCGCCCCTGCTCCCGTCACACTCTCAAAGCAAATACCCCGGAGCCCCTCAACCTGCCTGGTTAAGAATCCTGGACCCATACGCTACCACACAACATACTGATGTGGAATGTGACGAGAGGGCCGAGGAACCAAGAATTCCTTGGAAAGGTTGGGATTCCCTTGTTACAGCTCCCCATAGACCTCTTTTGTCTAAGTCACCTTGTGCCAGGACTGAGAAAATATATCTTGGATTACTTAAAATGGGACAGTAATATTTATCCACAATATCTCCCAGGATATATGTAAAGACCCTTCTTGGTTTGTTTGATTCTGAACTCAACATGTTAGTTGAGAGAGCTGATCACATTGGCCTCTGTACAAAGTAGGAGACAGGCCGACTCCTGCTATTGTGTGAAGGTGTCCTGTGTTTATACTTATGATAATGTATAATCTACTGTGTGAAGCTCGGTGACAACAAGTCTGACCTGTAGTGAAATCCTAATTAATCCTAACAATGCTCAGGAGGGCACGGGGTCACATTGGCTGCTTTAAGGGATTAGTTAATTAGCTCATGTTAATTCTGTTTCTGGTTACAGGTGTATTGTTAGAGTAATATGAGCAGGAGGGGGGACCTCCTCTTCTACTGTATATAAGACTTGTATTTTGGTTCTAATAAACAGTCTATGTTCAGCAACTAAACAAGTATTGTCTTGTTTTGTGCTTGTGAGTGGTTGGAATATCTGATATCTATATTCAGACTGGGAGGAAGTGGTTTATGACGAAAGCACTCAAGCGGAGTGTAGGGACGTTTTGTTACATGGAAATATTGAAATTAATATTTATATCAAGGAGCTTCAAGGGAACCATTGTGAGGATTTTCTAATTAAATTACCATGCCCCGTTTTATGTGCTGTATATACTCGAGTATAAGCCGACCCGAATATAAGCTGAGACACCTAATTTTACCACAAAAAACTGGGAAAACTTATTGACTTGAGTATAAGCCTACGATGAGAAATGCGCAGCTACTGTAAGTGAAAAAGAGGGTCAACAATGCCCATTTGCAGCCTCACTGTGCCCATTTGCAGCCATAGGTTCCCCGAACTTCAAACTCCGCAGTTAATGGTTCCTAGATGCCCCCTAGCTGCAGCCGAAATTTGGGGTCTCTGGACCCAAAGGGTCCTGAAAGAACATTGCTGCAGATGGACACAGTTGACAGACTTTGGGGCCCCGTATCTCAGGGCCACTTGGTGCTAGGAACCCCAAATTTGGTGTGCAAACCCAGTAGAACTAGCACTATAACATATCCAGCTGGGGTTCATAGCACCAAGTGGCCCTGAGATAAGGGGCCCCAAAGTCGGTTCCGAAAATGTCAAGCACTTTTTCTGCAGCAGAAAATGACATTTTCCAAACCGACTTTAGGGCCCAGTATCTCTGGGCCACTTGGTGGTAGGAACCCCCAGCTTGTTGTAGTGCTAGTTCCACTGGGTTTGCACAACAAATTTGGGGTTCCTAGCACCAAGTGGCCGCAAGATACGGGGCCCCAAAGTCGATTCGGAAAATGTCATTCTCTACTGCAGAAAAGTGCTTGACTCGAGTATAAGCCGAGGGGGGCATTTTCAGCACAAAAAAATGTGCTGAAAAACTCGGCTTATACTCGAGTATATACGGTATGTGTATATATATATATATATATATATATATATATTAAGGTATGTGTGTATATGTATATGTGTGTATATATGGGTATATATATATATGTTTTATAGGGATGTATGACTTAATACTTAAAAGACCAACGTCTTTTGATCTGTTGTCTGCATAGTAACTAAGTTACCCTATTGTTTGTAGAGATGGCTATTTCAGACATTGTGGCTCTACCTGATCACAAGTCCTTGAAATGCTATTTATGTTATATCAAAGAGGGCTGACTGTTGTAAATCAAGAGATAAGGCTTAACACAGGTAATCGGGTTTTCAGACATAGCCTCTTGCTTGTGTGGGAAGCATGATGATGCACTAGACTTGAAATTACAGCCAGATCAGAATTTGATGCAACTCTGGACCAATGACAAGGTTCCGGGGGGGGGGGGGGGGTAGAACCTGGATTGGAAGAAGTACGGGCAGGGGGGGGTATAGGTAATGTATCTGTATTATCTTTATCTTTGGTCTCTTTTCTTTTATCTAAACTTTTTCTATACTAGGAATTGCATTAATAACTTAATAGTATGTGTATGTCAATTGTAACCATATCTCCTTGTTGCATTAATTATCTTTGTAGACTGGCAACACTGTATTGGTAACATCACTATGCTATATTTGGTAATATGCGATTATTCTAACATTTCTCCTCTGTATAAATAAATTTGATTGTTATTATTTTTGCACAGTTATCATTCGTTATTAATCCTATCCGTAACAGCTGCAACCGCATTAGTTAATTCATATATAGATAAAAGGTTTTAATCACTTATTTTATGTATCATTAAGCGTATAAGTGAGGTAGGTAAACATTGCCATTTCAATACCCAGCACCCCCCAACCTCTGATAGCAGCCGCAATCCACACAATCTCATTTCTATTTCTCTTCAACCTAGAACCAGCCTCCCCTTCTCCTGTGCCCTTTGGAATGCCCGCTCTGTTTGTAACAAACTCACTACCGTCCATGACCTATTTATCATAAACTCCCTGAACCTACTTGCAATTACTGAGACGTGGATTCAAGAATCTGACCTTCCTTCTCCTGCTTCTCTCTCCTATGGTGGCCTCCTGTGGACTCCTGTGGACTCGCTCTCCCAGGCCTAGTGGATGGAAAGGAGGTGGTGTTGGATTCCTCCTATCCCCTCAAAGCACTTTTCAGGTTCTTCATCCTCCCCCCTCTCTGTCCCTCTCTTCATTTGAAGCTCTTTGTATTCATCTATTCTCTACAGTTTCATTGAGAATTGCTGTGATCTATCAGCCCCCTGGACCTTGACGACTTCTGTCTGGCTACCCTTCTTTCTCTCTTCTGAAATCCCAAACAATCATTCTTGGTGACTTCAACATCCCTGTTAATCTTAACACTCCCGGTACTTCTAAGCTGCTGAGCCTAACCTCCTCTTTTGACCTAAAACAATGGACACGCGCTTCTACTCACTCTGTTGGCAACTGCTTTGACCTCATATTCTCCTACCTATGCACTCTGCACAACCTCTCCAATATTCCTTTTCCTCTCTCTGATCACCACCTTATTAGTTTCACTCTCTCGTTGTCTTCCTCCTCCTTGCCTTCCAACTACCAAACTATTTGTAGAAACCTTCGCCATCTTAACCCTTCTCTTCTTTTTTCTACTACAGATTGTCTCTACGACAAAATCTTATCCTTGTCCTTCCCCAACCAGGGCCACTTCTGTCTACAACAGTTCACTGTCATCCACCCTGAATACCTTCGCCCAACTCACTACACACCGAATTGGACCCCAACCGCTACAACCCTGGCAGACAGACAATACCAGAAGCCTCAAAAATGTAGCCGCGCTCTTGAGTGTCTGTGACGTAAGACACAGCAAGATTTCAGTCAATATAAATCTGACCTTCAAAAATACCATTCCTGCCTCCACACTGCCAAACAGACCTACTTTATCACTCTCATTAACACCCTCTCACACAGTCCCCGTCAACTCTTTTCTACCTTTACCACTCTACTTCGTCCTCCATTACCCCCATCCACTAACTTACTCACTGCCCAGGAGATTGCTAATCACTTCAAAAATAAGATTGAGACAATTCGTCTGGAGATCTCCGCTCTACAGATATCTCCCTCACTTTACACTCCTCCTCCTGCACAATCAATACTTCTCTCTTTTAACCCAGCTACTATAGAGGAAATCACTAAACTTTTTTCTAACGTCCACCTAACCTCCTGCCCCCTGGACCCTGTTCCTTCTCAAATACTACGGTCACCCTTTGTCTCTATCCTACACTCTTTAACTCATATCTTCAACCTCTCCCTCTCTACTGGCATCTTCCTCAACCCTCTAAAACATGTGCTAGTCACTCCCATACCAAAAAGGGCCTCACTGGACCTGACCAATCTTAACAACCTCTTTACTCCCTTTTGCCTCCAAACTCCTTGAATGTTTGGTCTACAACCGACTCAGCGACCACCTCATTGAGAATAACCTTCTTGATCCCCTTCAGTCTGGATTTCATCCATAGCACTCCACAGAAACTGCCCTCCTAAAACTCACAGACGACTTACTAACAGCCAAAACCAACGGTCATTATTCTGCACTCTTACTCTTGGACCTCTCCGCTGCCTTTGATAAAGCTGACCACCCCCTCCTCCTCAAAAAACTCAATTTGCTTGGTCTCCATGGCTGCACTCTGCATTGGTATGAATCTTACCTTTCTCACCGGACCTTCAGTGTCACTTACAACTCCACTTCCTCCTCTCCAACTCTTCTTACCATTGGGGTCCCCCAAGGTTCTGTCCTTGGACCTCTACTATTCTCGATCTACATGTCCTCCCTGGGTCAGCTGATAGCCTCCCATGGCTTCTACTACCATTTATATGCTGATGATACCCAAATCTATCTCTCTACCCCTCAGCTCACCCCATCAATCTCCTCACTGATTTACTAACAGACATATCAACCTGGATGTTAAACCACTTCCTCAAACTGAATCTATCTATAACTGAGCCCCTAATATTTCCTCCCCCACATGCCCCCTCCCTGACTTCTCTGTCATGATCAATGGCATATCTATCAGTCCGTTCCCACATGCCGGGTGTTAGGGGTAACCCTAACACCCGGCATGTGGGAAAAAACCTAGGCAAATTTCCAGCGGCTCCTTTGGGGATGCTCAGAACCATTTCATGTAGAAGAGAAGAGTCTCACCTCCAGTGACTTTGAGTGTCCTTTGTACTGAGACTGGAGAGGTCAGTGCCGGGTGTTTTACATGGACAGACAATTCCGCTTCTTTATCCAGGTCATAACTGGGAGTTATCTGGAGAGAACACTGACAGGTGAAAGTTCCAAGATTCTTCCTACTGATAACAGGAGTCATCTCCAGCTGTAGAGGGATGTCCTTGTGTCCTGCAGATCCATTCATCAGTTGTCTCCCCTCCTCCATACCTACAACATCTTCATCCCCTCCTCCATCACCTCTACTTATCTTGACCAGAGTGAGGTGACCTCCAGACCTCCAGGTATAGATGGTCCTTATCACCTCCTCCCCGAATCTTTTCATACACACAGAGATTTCTATGTTGTTGGGTTTGAAGTCCATAATCTGACAAGTCAGAGTAGTCCTGTTCAAGTCAATCAGCTCATCGTTCCCGGTAATCTCAGAGAGAATGGGAGGATCTGCAAGAGGAAATCATTGTACGGATTATTACATTTACTATGCATCTTGTCTAAGAACAATGGATAGGGCACCTCTACTGGAGGTATTGGGAAAAAAATAATAAAAAGCTAAGAATGTATGATACCAGAAACTAATACAAAACAATAGTCACCAGAAGGTGGAAAATCCTGTTAATAAAATTTAAGGCTTAGGTCCCACAGTACTGAATATTCTATTCATGGAAACTGAAATGGGATCTCAGATATTAGACCTGCCGGGTATGAGGTGCTTTGGGCACCATAAAGATAATGATATTGTTAGCTGGATTCCATCAGATGGAGACATAGGATCACTATGGAGCCCCAGCAAGGTCACTATTATAAAGAAAACATCCACAATGATTGTTGGCTCTTACAACATATGATCAGCTGATTGCTTATTTCCTGGAACAATCCCAACACAAACAGTACAACACGCCAATCAGAATCTGATGATGAACAGACAGTGCATACTCCTTACCTTTCTTTATAAATCTGATGTAGAGGAAACCCAATACACCCAGAAATAACACGATCAGAATTGTGAAGACCACAGCGGCTACAATGGCTCCGGTGTTATCTTCTCTCTCTGTAATAATGAAGAATAAAACATGATATAAGTAAAAACATTTCCAAAACCTGATTGTATCTGTTAGTGCTGGAGGTCCCTGAACATGCTGAGGTACCTGACAGCACCTGAAATGACACCAATGCTGCTTACCTGCCTGTGCAAAATAGGAAGCGATGTGCTAAAAGAGGACAGAAGGGAGAGATGTAGGCCTGTGACTAGCTGCTAGTATGGCCAGTATATGATATCGGGGGTCAGTCAATGTTCTGCCCATGAGAGGCAGGGGTGTATTTACCATGAGGCAAACAAGGCATGTGTCTTGGGCAGCATTTTTCAGGGGGGCAGCTCCACCCTTAGGCAGAAGGGACACTACAAGCAGTGGCATCGCTCAGTGGCGTCGGGAGGGGGGGGCTGGAGCCCCAAATGGGTCCCCGAAAAGCCCCGGGTCTCAGGCATGCACAACTATATTAGTAGCGACGAGCGGGGACCGATCTGATCCCGAGTGCCGCCGAGTCACATAGCAGGTCCCGCCTTCTGTAGCCTGCAGCGCCTATGATGGACGTCCCACTGGTCCAATGGTGGGACCGCGGGATGTGTGAGGTCCATCATAGGCGCTGCAGGCTCCAGAAGGCGGGAATTACAATGCGGCCGCTGCGCTGTGAGATCACCATCACTGTGAGATTCCCGCTCTGCGTTCAGGCGGGCGGCTCTCCTCTCCTCCTCTGGCTGCCTGCTGTGATGATGGGTGCAAACGCACACCACACACCACGCCTGAGCTGCAGGACACATGAAGTCCGTCTCCTGGTCAGGTAGGTCATTGTGTGTCAGGTAGGTAGGTCAGTGTGTGTCAGGTAGGTAGGTCAGGGTATGTCAGGTAGTTAGGTCAGTGTGTGTCAGGTAGGTCAGTGTGTGTCAGGTAGGTCACTGTGTGTATGTCAGGGAGGTCATTGTGTGTCATGTAGGTAGGTCATTGTGTGTCAGGTAGGTAGGTCAGTGTGTGTCAGGTAGGTCAGTGTGTGTCAGGTAGGTAGGTCAGTGTGTGTCAGGTAGGTAGGTCAGTGTGTGTCAGGTAGGTCAGTGTATGTCAGGTAGGTAGGTCAGTGTATGTCAGGTAGGTCAGTGTGTGTCAGGTAGGTAAGTGTGTGTCAGGAAGGTAAGTGTGTGTCAGGTAGGTAGGTAGGTCAGTGTGTGTCAGGTAGGTCAGTGTATGTTAGGTAGGTCGGTGCGTGTCAAGTAGGTAGGTCAGTGTATGTATGTCAAGTAGGTAGGTCAGTGTATGTATGTCAGGTAGGTCAGTGTATGTCAGGTAGGTCAGTGCGTGTCAGGTAGGTAGGTCAGTGTATGTATGTCAGGTAGGTAGTTCAGTGTATGTATGTCAGGTAGGTAGTTCAGTGTATGTATGTCAGGTAGGTCAGTGTATGTATGTCAGGTAGGGATGAGCTTCGAGTTCGAGTCGAACTCATGTTTGACTCGAACATTGGCTGTTCGCAAGTTCGCCGAACAGCGAACAATTTGGGGTGTTCGCGGCAAATTCGAATGCCGCGGAACACCCTTTAACAAGGGGACCCCCAGATCCCGGCCTCCCCTGTGTGAAATGGTAAGTTTTTACCCCTACCATTTCACTAAAAAACTGTCAAAAATGTTAAAAATGACAAGAGACAGTTTTTGACAATTCCTTTATTTAAATGCTTCTTCTTTCTTCTATCTTCCTTCATCTTCTGGTTCTTCTGGTTCTTCCTCCAGCATCTCCTCCGCGGCGTCTTCTATCTTCTTCTCCTCGGGCCGCTCCTCACCCATGGCATGGGGGAGGCTCCCGCTCTTCTCTTCATCTTCTTCTTCATCTTCTTCTCTTCTTTTCTTCTCTTCTTCTTCATTTTCTTCTCTGGGCCGCTCCGCATCCATCCTGGCATGGAGGGAGGCTCCCGCTGTGTGACGGCGTCTCCTCGTCTGACAGTTCTTAAATAATGGGGGGCGGGGCCACCCGGTGACCCCGCCCCCCTCTGATGCACGGGACATGACGGGACTTTCCTGTGGCATTCCCCGTGACCCCGCCCCCCGTTATTTAAGAACCGTCAGACGAGGAGACGCCGTGACACAGCAGGAGCCTCCCTCCATGCCAGCATGGGTGCGGAGCGGCCCAAGGAGAAGAAAATGAAGAAGAGAAGAAGAGAAGAAAAGAAGAAGATAAGGAAGAGAAGAAGATGAAGAAGATGAAGAGAAGAGCGGGAGCCTCCCCCCATGCCATGGGTGCGGAGCGGCCCGAGGAGAAGAAGATAGAAGACGCCGCGGAGGAGATGCTGGATGAGAACGCCGGAGGAAGAACCAGAAGAGCCAGAAGAAGAAGAAGATGAAGGAAGATAGAAGAAAGAAGCATTTAAATAAAGGAATTATCAAAAACTGTCTCTTGTCATTTTTAACATTTTTGACAGTTTTTTAGTGAAATGGTAGGGGTAAGTACCCCCTTACCATTTCACACAGGGGGGGGGCAGGATCTGGGGGTCCCCTTGTTAAAGGGGGCTTCCAGATTCCGATAAGCCCCCCGCCCGCAGACCCCCACAACCACCGGCCAGGGTTGTGGGGATGAGGCCCTTGTCCTCATCAACATGGGGACAAGGTGTTTTGGGGGGCTACCCCAAAGCACCCTCCCAATGTTGAGGGCATGTGGCCTGGTACGGTTTAGGAGTGGAGGGGGGCGCTCTCTCGTCCCCCCTTTTTTTCCTGCGGCCTGCCAGGTTGCGTGCTCGGATAAGGGTCTGGTATGGAATTTAGGGGGACCCCCACGTCATTTTTTTTAAATTTTGGCGCGGGGTTCCCCTTAATATCCATACCAGACCTGAAGGGCCTGGTATGGAATTTAGGGGGACCCCCACGTCATTTTTTTTTTAAATTTTGGTTCGGGGTTCCCCTGTGGGGAATTCCCATGCCGTTTTTATCAATGAACTTCTATGTGTATTGTCGGCAATGCAATAGCCGCGAGTAGTTTTAAATGTTTTTTCCTTCGAAATGTCATTTTGCTGTCAGACTGTTCTAAACACAGGAAACATGCGCCCCTTTACAGGCATACTATAGACACCCCCCAGGTACGAAATTTAAAGGGATATTACACTTTTATTGTTTGACTTTAAGCATTATTAAAATCACTGCTCCCGAAAAAACGGACGTTTTTAAAACTTTTTTTTGCATTGATCCATGTCCCCTGGGGCAGGACCCGGGTCCCCAAACACTTTTTATGACAATAACTTGCATATAAGCCTTTAAAATTAGCACTTTTGATTAATCATGTTCGTGTCCCATAGACTTTTTTTTCCTGTTCGCATGTTCTGGTGCGAACCGAACAGGGGGGTGTTCGGCTCATCCCTAATGTCAGGTAGGTAGGTCAGTGTGTGTATGTTAGGTAGGTAGGTCAGTGTATGTATGTCAGGTAGGTCAGTGTGTGTATGTATGTCAGGTAGGTAGGTCAGTGTGTATATGTAAGGTAGGTAGGTCAGTGTATGTATGTCAGGTAGGTCAGTGTATGTATGTCAGGTAGGTAGGTCAGTGTATGTATGTCAGGTAGGTCAGTGTATGTATGTCAGGTAGGTAGGTCAGTGTGTGTATGTCAAGTAGGTAGGTCAGTGTGTGTATGTCAGGTAGGTAGGTCAGTGAATGTATGTCAGGTAGGTCAGTGTATGTATGTCAGGTAGGTCAGTGTATGTATATCAGGTAGGTCAGTGTGTGTATGTCAGGTAGGTAGGTCAGTGTATGTATGTCAGGTAGGTAGGTCAGTGTGTGTATGTCAGGTAGGTAGGTCAGTGTGTGTATGTCAGGAAGGTAGGTCAGTGTATGTATGTCAGGTAGGTAGGTCAGTGAATGTATGTCAGGTAGGTCAGTGTGTGTATGTCAGGCAGGTCAGTGTATGTATGTCAGGTAGGTCAGTGTATGTATGTCAGGTAGGTAGGTCAGTGTGTGCATATCAGGTAGGTAGGTCAGTGTATGTATGTCAGGTAGGTAGGTCAGTGTATGTATGTCAGGTAGGTAGGTCAGTGTATGTATGTCAGGTAGGTAGGTCAGTGTATGTATGTCACGTAGGTAGGTCAGTGTGTGTATGCCAGGTGAGTTTAGTGGTCAGCATTAATGGGCACTGGTAAGCCAGGCAGCAACCAGCAAGTGAGCTTCCCCCCGTCACACAACCCCACCTCCCAGCCAAAAAAACCCCACACCACTACTGCTGCCACTATCGCCACCACTCCCCCCCCCCCCGCGCGGCCTTGGACTTCGGGCTGAAACCCCTGGTCTTTTTGCCGTCTAGCAACTCTCCTGGTGTCACTACAGGGGTGCAGACCACACCCGGGCAGTGTCGGCTAGTGAAATTTTAGGATGGGGGGCAGACCCCGCCCTCTTTTTGACCCCCCCCCACTTCACATAAGCCCCACCCCTTATAGAATCCACCCACTCCACCCTCTGTATTCTACTTGCTTCCACCCATAGTGTCAGGAGTATACAGCTCAGCATCACAGGACAGAGTATACAGCCGTAGAATCACAGGTCAGGGTATACAGCTCAGCCTCACAGATCAGGGTATACAATCTCCGGAGTCTCTATGATTGTTTGGAAGCCGGGCGCGATGTTATGATGTCACGTCTGGCCTCTGCATTTGAAAAAATGCCGCCATTTCAGCTGGGAAGCCGAGATCGTTTTTTTATTTTTATATTTTATTTTTATTTTAGGCTTCCCAGCCTAGAGGAGAGATGTGAGGACTTATTGACCCCCCCCCCCAGATCTCACTGTAAAGAGGACCTGTCATGCCCTATTCCTATTACAAGGGATGTTTACATTACAATAAATGTAAAAAGAAAGCATCAAACTGGTAAAATTAAAGTAAAATTAACGCTGCTTTTTGGAATTAACTTTATGGCTCCTGGGTTATGAAAAATTAACAATAAAAAAATAAATAAATGTAAAGCGTCCCTGTCCTCACGTGCTCGCTCACAGAAGCGAACGCATATGCAAGTCGCGCCCACATATGTAAACCACAACCACATATGTAAACGGCATTAAAACCACACATGTGAGGTATCACCGCAAAAGTTACAGCGAGAGCAATAATTCTAGCACTAGACCTCCTTTGTGACTCTAAACATGGAACCTGTAAACATTTTTACAGCATCGCCTATGCAGATTTTCAAGTACCGAAGTTTGGCGCCATTCCATAAGTGTGCGCAATTTTGAAGCCTGACATCTTAGGTATGACATCATATTTCACAATATACAAAAAAATTGGGATAACTTTACTGTTTTTTGTTTTTTTGTTTTTGTTGTTTTATGCATGAAACTGTTTCTTTCCCCCCAAAAAAAGCGTTTGAAAAACTGCTGCGCAAATACCGTGCGAGATAAAGAGTTGCAACGACCACCATTTTATTCTCTAGGGTCCCTGCTAAAAAAAAAGATATATATATACCCTGTTTCCCCGAAAATAAGACCTAGCGTGACTGTCGGTGAAGGTTGCAATATAAGCCCTACCCCCCAAATAAGCCCTACCCTGAAAATAAGACCTACAGGGACTTTAACTAGGGCTTATTTGGGGGGTAGGGCTTATATTGCAGCCTTCACCGACAGTCACGCTAGGTCTTATTTTCGGGGAAACAGGGTATATATATATATATATATATATATATATATATATATATATATATATATATACCGTATATATATAATGTTTGGGGGTTCTGAGTAATTTTCTAACAAAAAAAAATGATGATTTTTACATGTAGGAGAGAAGTGTCAGAATTGGCCTGGGTGGGAAGGGGTTAACAGTGAATGTGTGCCAGCTTGAGAGATGTGCATCAGCTATGGGGAGACGGCAGATTTAGTAACCGATGTCTTGCCGAGAAAGTTCCCCCGGCGGATAAGGACCCCCCTGTACTGCGCAGGCGCAGTGCTTGCGCAGTACGAACTAAGGAACCGCCAAAAATAGCCAAAGCTGAAAACCTTGAGTCAGCTGTATACGGCGCCTGCGCCCTGAGTCCAGGTTCAAGCCCCACCATCCAAGTGGACATAGAGGTAGAATAAAAAAGTGCCGAGTGAAGTGAGGCCGTGCCCGAAGTGTGGCGAGCGAAGCGAGGGGCCCTCTTACAGGCACCATGTACAGCTGATTTACAGCTATTCAGCTTCGGCTATTTCCGCCGGCTCGTACTGCACAAGCGCTGCGCCTGTGCAGTACAGTGGGGTCCTTATCCGCCGAGGGTAACTTTCTCGGCAGAACACCGGCGCTCTACTGAAAAGTGCCCGCGCATGCGCACATTGTAGGGGGCTTTTTTCGACGGGAGATACCATTTCACGGCCACAATTGAATGCTATGCTAACAGCAGTTGTCAGATTGTGCCCCGCTGTTGCAGGGCGGTTTGTGGGTGTGTTGAAGGGGGCGGGTTGTGGGTGTGTTGAAGGGTGGGTTGTGGGTGTGTTGAAGGGCGGGTTGTGGGTGTGTTGAAGGGTGGGTTGTGGGTGTGTTGAAGGGCGTGTTGTGGGTGTGTTGAACGGCGGGTTGTAGGTGTGTTGCAATGGCGGGTTGTGGGTGTGTTGAAGGGGGTGGGTTGTGGGTGTGTTGAAGGGCGGGTGGTGGGTGTGTTGAAGGGTGGGTTGTGGGTGTGTTGAAGGGCGTGTTGTGGGTGTGTTGAAGGGCGGGTTGTAGGTGTGTTGCAATAGCGGGTTGTGGATGTGTTGCAGGGCGGGTTGTAGGTGTGTTGAAGGGTGGGTTGTGGGTGTGTTGAAGGGGGCGGGTTGTGGGTGTGTTGAAGGGCGGGTTGTGGGTGTGTTGAAGGGCGGGTTGTGGGTGTGTTGGAGGTGGCGGGTTGTGGATGTGTTGCAGGGCGGGTTGTAGGTGTGTTGAAGGGCGGGTTGTGGGTGTGTTGAAGGGGGCGGGTTGTGGGTGTGTTGAAGGGCGGGTTGTGGGTGTGTTGAAGGGCGGGTTGTGGGTGTGTTGAAGGGGGCGGGTTGTGGGTGTGTTGAAGGGCGGGTTGTGGGTGTGTTGAAGGGCAGGTTGTGGGTGTGTTGAAGGGTGGGGTGTGGGTGTGTTGAAGGGCGGGTTGTGGGTGTGTTGAAGGGCGGGTTGTGGGTGTGTTGAAGGGTGGGTTGTAGGTGTGTTGCAATGGCGGGTTGTAGGTGTGTTGCAATGGCGGGTTGTAGGTGTGTTGCAATGGCGGGTTGTGGATGTGTTGTAGGGCGGGTTGTAGGTGTGTTGCAATGGCGGGTTGTGGGTGTGTTGAAGGGCGGGTTGTGGATGTGTTGCAGGGCGGGTTGTAGTTGTGTTGCAATGGCGGGTTGTGGGTGTGTTGAAGGGCGGGTTGTGGGTGTGTTGAAGGGTGGGTTGTAGGTGTGTTGCAATGGCGGGTTGTAGGTGTGTTGCAATGGTGGGTTGTGGATGTACTGCAGGGCGGGTTGTAGGTGTGTTGCAATGGCGGGTTGTGGGTGTGTTGAAGGGCGGGTTGTAGGTGTATTGCAGGGCGGGTTGTGGGTGTGTTGAAGGGGGCGGGTTGTGGGTGTGTTGATGGGGGCGGGTTGTGGGTGTGTTGAAGGGCGGGTTGTGGGTGTGTTGAAGGGTGGGTTGTGGGTGTGTTGAAGGGGGCGGGTTGTGGGTGTGTTGAAGGGCGGGTTGTGGGTGTGTTGAATGGCGGGTTGTGGGTGTGTTGAAGGGGGCAGGTTGTGGGTGTGTTGCAGGGCGGGTTGTGGGTGTGTTGAATGGCGGGTTGTGGGTGTGTTGAATGGGGCAGGTTGTTGGTGTGTTGCAGGGCGGGTTGTGGGTGTGTTGAAGGGGGCGGGTTGTGGGTGTGTTGCAATGGCGGGTTGTGGGTGTGTTGAAGGGCGGGTTGTGGTTGTGTTGAAGGGCGGGTTGTGGGTGTGTTGAAGGGCAGGTTTTGTCTGTTGCAACCCGCCCTGCAACACAGACAAAACCAGATCTTGAGCACATTGTAATCCCACCCCACACAATATGATTTTATGGGTCAGATGGTAGACGCACCAACTAGAAATAAAACATTACTAGATCTACTGATTACCAACAATACAGACCTGATAACAGATGTGGAAATACGGGGCAATTTAGGTAACAGCGATCACAGGTCAATTAGTTTCAGTATAAATCACACAAATATGAGACATGAAGGGAACACAAAGACACTGAATTTCAAAAGAGCCAACTTCCCTAAACTACTTCCCTAAACTACAAACCTTGCTAAAAGGCATAAATTGGGATAAAATATTAGGAACAAAGAATACAGAGGAGAGATGGGTTTGCTTTAAGAGCATATTAAATAAGGGCATTAGCCAATGTATCCTATTGGGTAATAAATTTAAAAGATCGAACAAACATCCTGGATGGCTTAACTCCAATGTAAAAATGCATATAAAAGCAAAGGAGAAGGCCTTCAAAAAATACAAGGTTGAGGGATCATCCACAGCATTCAGAATTTATAAAGAATGCAATAAGAAATGTAAGGGTGCAATTAGGATGGCTAAGATAGAACATGAATGACACATAGCGGAGGAGAGCAAAAAAAATCCCAAGAAATTCTTTAAGTATGTAAACAGTAAAAAAGGGAGGACAGACCATATTGGCCCCATAAAGAATGAGGAAGGACATCTGGTTACAAAGGATGGGGAGATGGCAGAGGTATTGAATTTATTCTTCTCCTCAGTATTCACGAGTGAATCGGGGGGCTTCAGTAACCAAAACTGCAGTGTTTATCCTCATGACACAACACAGGAAGCACCTACATGGTTAACAGAGGACGGAATTAAAATTAGACTTGAGAAACTTAACATTAATAAATCACCGGGACCAGATGGCTTGCATCTGAGGGTACTTAGGGAACTCAGTCAGGTGATTGCCAGACCGTTGTTCCTAATTTTTACAGACAGTCTATTGACTGGAATGGTACCAGCTGATTGGAGAAAAGCCAATGTAGCACCAATATTAAAAAAGGGCCCAAAAAACATCCCTGGGAATTACAGACCAGTTAGCCTAACATCAATAGTATGTAAACTCTTGGAGGGGATGATAAGGGACTATATACAAGATTTTAGTAATAAGAATGATATCATTAGCAGTAATCAGCATGGATTCATGAAGAATCGTTCTTGCCAAACCAATCTATTAACCTTCTATGAGGAGGTGAGTTGCCATCTAGATAAAGGAAGGCCCGTAGACGTGGTGTATCTGGATTTTGCAAAAGCATTTGACACAGTTCCCCATAAACGTTTACTGTACAAAATAAGGTGCGTTGGCATGGACCATAGGGTGAGTACATGGATTGAAAACTGGCTACAAGGGCGAGTTCAGAGGGTGGTGATAAATGGGGAGTACTCAGAATGGTCAGGGGTGGGTAGTGGGGTCCCCCAGGGTTCTGTGCTGGGACCAATCCTATTTAATTGGTTCATAAACGACCTGGAGGATGGGATAAACAGTTCCATCTCTGTATTTGCAGACGATACTAAGCTAAGCAGGGCAATAACTTCTCCACAGGATGTGGAAATCTTGCAAAAAGACCTGAAAAAATGAATGGGGGAGGGGCGACTACATGGAAAATGAGGTTCAATGTAGAAAAATGTAAAATAATGCATTTGGGTGTCAAAAATATGAATGCAATCTATACACTGGGGGGAGAACCTCTGGGGGGATCTAGGATGGAAAAGGACTTGGGGGTCCTAGTGGATGATAGGCTCAGCAATGACATGCAATGCCAAGCTGCTGCTAATAAAGCAAACAGAATATTGGCATTAAAAGGGGATCAACTCCAGAGATAAAACGATAATTCTCCCGCTCTACAAGACTCTGGTCCGCCCGCACCTGGAGTATGCTGTCCAGTTCTGGGCACCAGTCCTCAGGAGGGACGTACTGGAAATGGAGCGAGTACAAAGAAGGGCAACAAAGCTAATAAAAGGTCTGGAGGATCTTAGTTATGAGGAAAGGTTGTGAGCTCTGAACTTATTCTCTCTGGAGAAGAGACGCTTGAGAGGGGATATGATTTCAATTTACAAATACTGTACTGGTGACCCCACAATAGGGATAAAACTTTTTCGCAGAGGAGAGTTTAATAAGACTCGTGGCCACTCATTACAATTAGAAGAAAAGAGGTTTAACCTTAAACTACGTAGAGGGTTCTTTACTGTAAGAGCGGCAAGGATGTGGAATTCCCTTCCACAGGCGGTGGTCTAAGTGGGGGGCATTGATAGCTTCAAGAAACTATTAGATAATCACCTGAATGACCGCAATATACAGGGATATGTAATGTAATACTGACACATAATCACACACATAGGTTGGACTTGATGGACTTGTGTCTTTTTTCAACCTCACCTACTATGTAACTATGTAACTATGACAAATACGTTGTCCCTCCGCTGTTTGCAAAGCTTTCAATTGTGGCCGTCAAATGGTATCTCCCATTGAGAAAAAACCTCCTACGATGTGCGCATGCGCTATGGTGACGTCACGCCAGCTGATCAGCAAATCAGCTGTTGTGCCTTTCCATACTGCGCATGCGCGGGCACACCGGCTCTCCCCTTCCCCCACCTCACACACACACACTTCCCTGCTCTTCTGACCCTACTTGTCAGTATCTCATGTCCTGCAAACAAATCTGTCCTTTATCCCAACATGAAAGGCTACCTGCTTATCTGCACAAACTTTCCTTAGACCTCAGCTCCGCTCACCTCTCTCTCTGCAGTGTCAGCACAGGCTGTGCTCCGGCTTCTCTCAGCAGGGCACTGGAGATCGAGGTGGGGGGGTGGATCGGAGGGCTGGAGGGTACAGAGCGAGTGTGCAGGAGATCACTGGGGGAGATTTACTCAGGACAGTCAGTGCTGCTCTCTGGGTGGTAGGGAGAACGGAAGTGACGGTCCACATTAAGCCCCACCTACCGTCCTCCGGACCCACCAATCATGTGCAACAAGGTGGAATGGAATCATGAATGATTTGATGTAGAGTGTAAACAGGATGCATGGCCTGCGCCCTGTTTACACTCCAAACACTGCCCAATGAAACTTTTCAGCTGCAATCACCTGATTACAGCAGTCAAGCTTCTAGGGGACGGCTCAGTGTCCGGTGACCGGATGCTCTTAAAGGGCCACTTTTTTCTTTCTTTACCCCCCCATGTCCAGCTTTGGGGAGGCGGTGCCCAAGCGCCCCCTATTGACGGGCTGCCACTGCACCCAGGTGACACCCACCAGAGGGGTGACACCATGGCAGCCACGGACAGGGGAGCAAAGCGGAAGCAGGAGGCAGCGGTGGCTGCAGCCTCCGATCCCAGGGCTCACTTGGCAGAGCAGGATGGAGGCTTTTGATCGTGCTTTAGAAGCCTTGCTACACAGCTGGTAAAAAGGGGATGATGGGCTTCTCTCTCCCCCACCACTTCCCCTCTCTCTCTCCCCCCTCTCTCTCTCTCACCTCCCTCACTCTCCCCCCCCAACACTCCCCCTCTCTCTCTCTCACCTCCCTCACTCTCCCCCCCCCCAACACTCCCCCTCTCTCTCTCTCACCTCCCTCACTCTCCCCCCCCCCACCATTCCCCCTCTCTCTCTCACCTCCCTCACTCTCCCCCCCACCACTTCCCCTCTCTCTCTCCCCCCTCTCTCACCTCCCTCACTCCCCCCCACCACTCCCCCTCTCTCTCTCACCTCCTCTCTCTCCCCCCACCACTTTCCCTCTTTCTCTCCCCCTCTCTCTCTCTCACCTCCCTCTCTCTCCCCCCCACCACTCCCCCTCTCTCTCTCACCTCCCTCTCTCTCCCCCCACACTTTCCCTCTCTCTCTTTCTCTCCCCCTCTCTCTCCCTCTCACCTCCCACTCTCTTCCCCACCACTTACCCCCCCTCTCTCCACCCTCCCCTCTCCCCCCACCACTTACCCCCTCTCTCTCACCTCCTGCTCTCTCCCCCACCACTTTCCCTCTCTCTCTCTCTCCTCCTCTCACCTCCCTCTCTCTCCCCCCACCACCACTTCCCCCTCTCTCTCACCTCCCTCTCTCCCCCACCACTTTCCCCTCTCTCTCCCCCCCACTACTTTCCCTCTCTCTGTCTCTCTCCCTCTCTCACCTCCCTCTCTCCCCCCACCACTGTCCCTCTCTCTCTATCTCCCCTCTCTCTCTCTCACCTCTCCTCTCTCTCCCCCACCACTTTTCCTCTCTCTCTCTCTCTCTCTCTCCCCCTCCTCTCTCCCCTCTCTCTCACCTCCCTCTCTCTCCCCCCCACCACTCCCCCTCTCTCCCTCTCCCTCTCTCCCCCACTACTTTCTCTCTCCCCCCTCTCTCTCTCTCTCCTCCCTCTCTCTCCCCTATTACTTTCCCTCTCACTCCCCCTCTCTCTCACCTCCCTCTCTCTCCCCCACCACTTTCCCCTCCCTCTCTCCCCTTCTCTCTCACCTCCCTCTCTCTCCCCCCACCATTTCTCCCCTCTCTCTCACCTCCCCTCTCTCCCCCCACCACTTTCCCTCTCTCCCCCTCTCTCTCTCTCACCTCCCTTTCTCTCCCCCCACCACTTTCCCTCTCTCTCTCTCCCTCTCTCTCTCACCTCCCCCCCGTCACTTTCCTCTCTCTCTCTCTCACCCCTCCTCTCACCTCCTCTCTCTTTACCCCACCACTTCCCCCTCTCTCTCACCTCCTGCTCTCTCCCCCCACCACTTTACCTCTCTCTCTCTCCTCCTCTCACCTCCGTCTCTTTCCCCCCACCACTTCCCCCCTCTCTCTCACCTCCCCTCTCTCTCCCCCACCACTTTCCCTCTCTCTCTCACCTCCCTCTCTCTCCCCCCACCACTTCCCCCTCTCTCTCCCATCACCACTCCCCCCTCTCTCTCTCACCTCCCTCTCTCTCCCTCCACCACGTTCCCTCTCTCTCACGTCCCCCTCTCTCCCCCACCACTCCCCCTCTCTCTCTCTCTCTCTCTCTCTCACCTCCCTCTCTCTTTTCCCCACCACTTTCCCTGTCTCTCTCTCTCCCCAATCTCTCTCTCTCACCTCCCTCATCTCCCCCACCACGTTCCCCTCCTGTCTCTCACCTCCCTCTCTCTCCCCCACCACATTCCCTCTCTCTCCCCCATCTCCCTCTTACCTCCCTCTCTCTCCCCCCACCACTCCCCCCTCTCTTTCACCTCCCTCTCTCTCACCTCCCTCTCTCTCCCCCCACCACTCCCCCCTCTCTCTCGCCCCCTCTCTCTCACCTCCCTCTCTCTCCCCCCACCACTTTCCCTCTCTCTCTCCCCCTCTCTCTCTCACCTCCCTTTCTCTCCCCCACCACTCCCCCTCTCTCTCTCTCACCTCCCTCTCTCTCCCCCACAACTTTTCCTCTCTCTCTCACCTCCCTCTCTCTCTCCCACAACATTTCCTCTCTCTCACCTCCCTCTCTCTCCCCCACCACTTTCCCTCTCTTTTTCCTACTCTCTCTCTCTCTCATCTCCCTCTCTCTCCCCCACCATTTTTCCTCTCTCTCTCCCCCTCTCTCTCACCCCCCTCTCTCTCCCCCACCACTTTCCCTCTCTCTCTCCCACTCTCTCACCTCCCTCTCTCTCCCCCACCATTTTCCCTCTCTCTCTCCCCCTCTCTCTCACCTCCCTCTCTCTCCCCCACCATTTTCCCTCTCTCTCCCCCCCACCATTTTCCCTCTCTCTCTCTCCCCCCTCTCTCACCTCCCTCTCTCTCCCCCACCACTTTCCCCCTCTCTCTCTCCCCCCTCTCTCTCTCACCTCCCTCTCTCACCCCCACAACTCCCCCCTCTCTCTCACCCCACCTCTGAAGAGGTAGCGATCTAAATGGAAGAGGTGGAGCCTAAAGAGGAAGGGGTGCAGTTTACAGATGAAGGGTGTGGGTATTAATCAGGAAGGGGTAAGACGAGGGTGCCCAATTTTAGTCTTTCCAAGGGCAGCACAAAACCAAAATACACCACTGATGAGGGGTCAGGGAATGCTGTGTGTGAGAGGCTGAAGGAATAGTGCAGAGGCAGAGAATGCTCCTCACTGACATACAGGTGGGGTATGCAGGAAAATTGCCCCCACTTGGTAATAAGACCTCAGAATTAATGGATGCACATTGACCAATCATCACCCCTGTATGGAGGAGCCTGCGCATCTTATTGAACTTAGTTGTGCCACCAGTGTGAGTGAAGAGGTGTGCTGGAAGTGTGCTGGTGGCATATCTTGGTGTTTAGAGTCCGGGCACTTCACCCAACCAAACACCACACCTTCTATATGACAGGTGGGTAGTTATTATGAAATCTATGGTATATAATGTAAAATAATAATAGATATTACTGACCTGTCACTGTGAGGGTGAGATTCCTGGACAGTCGAGTCTGTAGAGATCGGTGGTCGATAATACAGGAATAGGAGTTCCCATCGTCCTCCATCTTGGGGTTCAGGGTCAGTAGACTTGTCACATTGTATGTCCCGTCTGAATTAATAAGTACATTCTTCACACAGGTACAGATCTCCAGGACCTCACAGTCAGAAGAAACCCTTACGATATTGAATCCAGCGTATGGAAATATCTTTTGGATAAAAATTGTGAACTTCACACATCACCGTCTTCTCCGCCCCCACCTCTATGGCTGTATTTTCTGGTGCCACATCAGCCGATGGACGAGCTGTACAGAGAATAATCATTATTAATATAATCTGCAGAAAATACAGAGATCACATCCACAGACTGTGCAGATTATACCAAGAAGAACCCATTGTAATGGTGGATTAGATAGAAATGACACAGGAGACCCCTCCAGTCAGTAGATGTGGTCACTGGGCTCCCCCTATTCTCTCACGTCCACCACTAGAGGGAGGAATTCTCTGGGGGAGATTCCTCATAAGCAGTGGCGGCACTTGTGTTTTTTGGGGAGGTCGGCAATCAACCGAACACCCCCCCCCCCGGTGGCCAGCGTCACAACACTTTTCCAGTACACACCACCTCCCCGGGCCAGCGGCACACCAGTAATTCAGCCACTCCCCAGCATCCAGCAGCGCTTAACGGTATCCCCCGCCCGCTGTCTGCCCGGCTATTACCCCATCTTAGTCGTGGGCTGCAGGTCAGGCAGCTAGTGACGGACAGCAAGCTGTGTCCCAGGCAGCGGCTCCTGTGTCCTCACTCTCATAGAGTCTCTTCTCTCCTCCTCCTAGGCGTCCAATAGGATCGCCTGTCCTTTCAGCCATTAGGGTAACGGGTGTCAGACCCGCTTCCCGATTGGCTGGGAGGAGGATCAGTGTGGCGACAATGAGTATTCATTCATTATCGTTGCACAACTGGATGGACTCAGGGTGCAGGGCTCTGCGCCTAGAGCCCACCCTTTTTTGAAGCCGATTAGAGCCTCTGGCTCTAACCACGTGCTTCAAAAACACCCCCTCCCCCATTGGAATCCATGCATCTGGTATCCCTGTATGTCGATCAGGGGCCGGAGGCATGATGGGGGGTGGTGGTGTCTGTGTGCCCCTAATGCATGAGCCGCCACTAAATAAGGACTGATTTACTAAAGGAGGGGTGAATGTTCTCTCAGAAAGGTCACTTCAATGTTCCAATGATGTAAAAAGAAAATTCCTGTTTACTTCTTTCATCCGCACATGATTGGGTATTCAAAGTGAACACAGCAACAATTCATAGAGTGGACACTCTCAACTCTCTTAGTAAATCAACCCCAGAGCCATATAAACACAGTATGGGGGAAAGGAGGGGCAATGTCACCATCACTCACCTGACACCTGTAGGGTAACTTTACCCTCTACTTTATCCGGAGTGCTTATCACTGTACAGGTGTATTCCCCCTCATCAGAGAACTGGACTCGGGGGATGTGGAGCTCGGCGTTTCCATTTGGGATCTCTGTATTATCCATGGAACATCCCGGTCTGAATACTGTCACCTGTCCATTATTATATTCATATACATTGTACTCAGTGCCGTTCTCTGATGTCCTCTTCCATAGTACTGCAATGGCACTCCCAGGATTTAGACCGTATATATCACAGTGAATGGTGACATTCTCATCTCTCAGTACTGCCACAACTGATGTTCTCATTGTCACCCTCAGAGCCCCTATAAAATACAAATCAAGTTATTTTTACCCAAAAACTGGGGAAGAAAACATCATTATTATATCTATATCAGATTGGATACATTCTGAACTCATGCAGCTTTTATCATCTATGTAATATGTTAACCTTCCTGGATTGTCCTTGAAAACCTTTTTCCATTACCTTCATGTACTTATCAGTCATGTCCATTCTTTCTCTCCTTTCCTCAAGTTTGTACATAACTAAGCTACTATGATGGTCTTAAAAAGGTTCTCAAATAGGGGGGGGGGGGGGGCATGCACATAAATGACCTGAATGGCTGTACTCTATCCCAGCTCTACACATCCTGGGTGTTTATGGCAACCTCCTGAGCTGTACATGTTCAGGAATCTACCTCTGCAACATTTCAGAGGTAGTGAGCCATGTGAGATCCTCCTTGTACCATGGGGGGCAGCCAGGCAAAACTAAAGCAAAGCTGGGTGTGACAGACCCAATTGGGGCAGAGGTTTGGGGGGGGGGTGACTGCATGCTAACCTCTTACCTACTGACTATGGGCCCTGGCATTTAAGGGAGCACTATTCTTTGAGAGGTGTGTGACTGGGGGACCTTCGGAGTTGTTTTACTTTGGATTCAAGTCCATCTTTCTCTGAAACACACAGACTCTGAGAACTGGAGGACCTGGATACAGATTTGGGGACTCTGTATTTTGTTGGGGTACAGACAGCCCAAACCAGCATAGACTACTTCAAACCCTCCTAGACTCAGAGACTAAGAGCAGAAGATTATAATCAGCTCAAAACAACCTGATGGAGGGATCTCCTGCTGTGTAATCTGTTTATTAAGGTGTTAAATGTTTACTGTTATAATGTGTACCTGTTTGCCTATCCTGTCCAGGTGTGAAGTGTCTTTCTCCCATTGTGTAATTTCCCCATTGCATGCCTCCTAGGTGTGCATTACCATTGTTAATTGAGTAACCTATTGTTTCTCTCTAACGGCTAATCCTCCTGGAGATTCCTTCAATGGGGCTGTTTTCCCCAATGTGTTTTATATTTGTTTTCATTGTTCATGTAGGGACTGCCCCTATTTTTTAAGTGTATAAAAACCTACAGTTCTGTTCAATAAACAGTCATTCCTTTGGTTTTACCTTGACATTCTTGTCTGTGTACATTGTTTGCGGTAAAGGGCTGGTATTAGCTCTCGATCTGCTGGATGGGTTTGGAGGGCAGGAAGCTCCGTTTGGCGGAGTTACCCACTCAGGGTGCCAAGCAGTCCATCACACTGGTTTTTAACACAAAACCCATCACAGGAATGCAGCCAAGATGATAGCACCAAACCCTCTGAATGACATGAACATACGGCAATCTATGGAGGACTCAAATAGCTCTGTCAGAAGCCTGTAAAATTTCCTTCTGTCTTCTCCCAAAAAATCTGGAATTGCGAGAGGCAAGCTTACCACCACTGTGAAGAAGCTCTCCTCTGATCTCAGACAAGATATCAAGGCTTTGGGCCAGCACGCAGTCCTTCTAGAAAATCTCATAGTAATGCCCCAACTACTTTGGATGGACATTCGAATGATCTTGAGGAACTGCAGAGAAATCTTGATACATTCTGTTCTCAGTTTGAAGATGCGGAAAATCAATCCAGCTGCAGCAACATCAGAATTTGGATCCTTACAGGAAAGCATAACTGACCTCCACAGCTCAATCCTAGCTCTGCCTCAAAAACTCACCCCTGATGTTTTCGGTAAACTGTCTAGAGCTAGATCACATTCAACAACCCCTTACCCACAGGCTGGCAGATGCACCCCCCTCCAAAGACGTGGTTCTAAAATTCCATTTCTTATAAAAAGTACTACAGAAGCTCAGGACTTATCCTTCCAAGGGCATACTTTCCAAAAGTATGCAGGCCTAGCACACTCTAAAATTCTCAAGAGAAGAGCCATGAAGCCATTCCTTCTGATCCTGCAATCACAACACGTCAGGTATCTTTAAACTCCAGTTTGACCACCAAGGTACCCACTATGAAGCTTCCACAATTACGGATCTTTAGAACTGTCTCCATTCTCTAGGACTGGCTCTCCATGCTGACGACAGAGAGGATATAGAGGCCAGGACAACCCTTAGTGAGCCCAAAAGAACAGCCCTTCAGGAACCGGAGGTCACAGGGACCTTGAACACCTCCACTCTCAGGTCTTCAGGCCCTCCACAGATAGAGGAGTATCCTTTTTTTCTGCTCTCTTTGCACCCTTCCTCCCTTACGTTTAAACCTGTGATTTGAGGGCCCTTTTTTCACCTGTAGGATGAGGGCATTCCTACCTCCTAATTTGTACTTGTATTACTGGTTAACATTTGTCACCTTTTATAGCCTTAATTGCACTTAGGATTGCACTGACTCCTTAGTTGTTCCCACTTTATACATACAATTCATGGAGCAACCTACCACTCTTTGAGCCTTATGCCACCCTTGGACATCATGCCACTGACTGTCCCCATCTGGCACTATATTCCTGGCATCCATTACGCTTGTTGCTGACTGCAAACTGTTTGACCACACATTCACAGCTGTTTCCCTAGTTTACCTCTGTGCCCACATGCTGCTGGCTCCTGATTGGTTTATAGAATATTGCATTTTCTGGTTTCCTGGCCATGCCACTTAACTCTACTTCCTTGCTGAAAAATAAATTACTCCTCGCTGAGGTGGACATGGTGCTTCTGTACTTTGATTGTGGTTTCCTAATCAGGATGTTAGTGTAGCACCCTGGAGTTTAGGCAGGTTTGCTCCTCACAAATTTGCTTGCCTGGAGTAGTTATCCTGGTTGATTGCTAGAGATCTATTGATTTCTCCCTAAGTTTGCCCTTGTTGCACTTTTCTTATCTACCACTAGGTGGCCGGGCACTTGGTGGTACTAGATACGAGAAGGGCAATGCAAGGTCAGGTTATGAGTATATGGGGTATCTCAGCCAATGGGCAGGGGTTTTCTTGGATCAATTGGCCTGCTGGGAGAGCCTATATATTCGAGTGGAGTCAGGTGATCTATGTTCTGTGCCACCTGGACGGCTGTCTGGGTGGACGTGTGTTGTATTGCCCAGGTTGCTAGGCCGGAGATGGGGCCTATCCCAGGCATATCTGGCAGCTAGGCTGTCCGAGGGCCTGTCCAGAAGCAAGAGAGAGCGCAGGGTTGGGACTGCGGCTTGCAGTCCAACCAAAAGTGATGCTTCTGTCGAGAACCTGTCGTGGTCAGGGGTAGAGGGGAAGCTGTCGCCAGTAAGGGACTATCCGCCTTATTACCAGGGACCACAGTGAGTAACGGAAGCAAGTACCGGAGCAGTATTCTCACCAACCAGGGACGGTGAAGAATCAGGAAACTTCAGTGGGAATCAAGCCAGGGACCCAGCCAGCAGAGGTGACGCTTGAAGAGCAGCCTTGTGTGTCAAGCCAGGGACCGAGCAGACCAGCGGGGGTGAAGCTTGAGAGGTATCTAGAGTGCCAAGCTAGGGACCCAGCAGAGAAGCAGGGGTGATACTTGAGGAAGATACCACTGTTTAGATTCGAGGAGCTCAAGGGATTCAATGGCAGTGAACCAGTGGGTCTAGTAAGAGACCGGGAGCTCAGTGTGCTGAAGAACTACAGGGAGTAATTGTAGTGAAAGTGAAGGAACTGTTAAGCCTTGTGTTTGGAACTGTTAAAAACTGTTGCCAAAGGAGACAGCATTCCTAGACATGCAGATGTGGCGTCTTGCTGGATACCTTTCCCTGCATGGCTGTCCTACTGAAGTCTCGGAGTCTCCCAATTAATCTTGCAACTACCTAAAGGTGTCCTCGCCCTAACCCTCTCTCCCAAAAAGGTTTGTTAAGAGAAATAAACTTTCTTTTGCATCCAAGAAGTGTCTGGCGTCCAATAACTTTAACAACTATACACCCACCATGCCTCACAACCCACTACATACAGAAGGATGTCAGCTATCCCTGGCCCTGGAGGTTATCATTAGATCAGAGGAGGCCTGGGACCTTGCTACATTTGGCGCCCAATGTGAGGCTAAGGTGTTATCTCTGCAGCCATCGCCCTTAGCAACCGGCCTCAGCTTCATTGGGATTTTGTCTGGCTCCGTGGGAAGGTGGCAAGTAACTTTACACTTCTAATGGACTGTGTTGTCGTGTGTACTACCAATGTGGGGAAGAACCATCAAGTCTCACTGCTCAGGGGAGAGGATCAGCCTGGTCTTTTGACACTTCCCGCCAGCGCTGTGAGGCTTAATAAAGACTCCAAAATGGACTCCAGTACAGCTTTGTCGTGCCGCAGCATGAAAAAGGCGGGCACCACAATTCCCAGAGAACATTTGCACCAATCTGTTGGCAGGGGGAGGAGTTCCCACTCTGCAGAGGAGGAAAAGAAAGTGCTGCCACGTATGTCTGATTGTTGGTTGAAGAGAAAGATGGCGCAGTTCGTGAGTGAGATGGCAGATTGGAGAAAGTACGCTCCCTGTGTTTGTTTCGGTCCGAGTGAGGTGAAACCTGTCCTGACTGATACCGGAGTGCGGTATACATCGAAGGGCAAGCTTGCCTTGTATACAGCTGGAGCCTATGAGTCTCTGGGACTGATTTGTGAAAAGTGTTCTGGCCTGACCATGTAGTTGAGGCCTTGGATCGTCTGTGGATGCTGTGGAGAGCATCTGTTTGAGGTTGTCCCTCCAACTTTACCTCCATGGATCCTACAAGTTGATTGGGATAAGAATGTTGCTTTCCCGGCTGGGAGTGATGTTCAGAGCCCGCCGGTTATCACCAGAGTCATGCAGGAGGCTGCTACCCCTGCCACAGTGACTATCCCAGGACCCAGTGCACCGATCGCTCCTCGAGGCCGCAGTCGGGCCCAGCTGCTCGCCCTGATGTCCGAGCCACCCGGGAAGAAAGTACCAAAGCCAAGTAAGCCGGTGGGAAGTGAGAGTGGTGTGCCTGTAGGGGAGGTGATGCCAGTGGCTGTCAAAGGGGATGCCATGGTTGTACCAGTGAAGGCGCGTGCTAAGCGCAACTACATCCCGACAGAAGAGAGGTCCACTATTTCAGATTCAGACATTCCATCTGACGGTCTATCGAAACTCTTTTCCGACACGTTGACATTGATATTTCACTGTTCATATAGTGATGTGGTGTTTTGGTTGCCTGTTGTAGCTGGTCGGTGACAATAGGGTTTCCAGCTCACAGACCATTTGGGCTGTGTACTTCCACCCCACGCTGAGTGGTTTTCTTTGCACCTACTTGCCATACGTGTGACAGCATAGAAGTGCGTGTACATGAATGGCAAGTAATGGAAAAAGAAAAAGTCCTGAAAGTTGCACATCTCTGCAAAACCCCGTAGGAAATTGTATTGCCCCGTACACACGATAGGATTTTCCGACAACTAAATCCATGGTTTTTTTCCGACGGATGTTGGCTCAAACTTGTCTTGCATACACACGGTCACACAAATGTTGTCTGAAATTCCGAACGTCAAGAACGCGGTGACATACAACACGTACAACGAGTCGAGAAAAATGAAGTTCAATAGCCAGTGCGGCTCTTTCTGCTTGATTCCGAGCATGCGTGGAACTTTTTTGCTTCGGAATTTACAACAACGGATTTTAGTGTCGGAAAATATGAGATCTCAAATTTTGTGTGTTGGAAATTCCGATGGAAAATGTCCGATGGAGCCTACACACGGTCGGAATTTCCGACAACAAGCTCCCATCGAACATTTTCTGTTGGAAAATCCTATCGTGTGTACAGGGCAAAAGACAGCCTCAGCCTGGGCTTCAACCAGGCTATGCCTCCAATGCATTTTACTCCACCCACTCAGCCTAGTCATGGGGTCCTCATGACTAAGCTCCATGGGAGGAGTGAAACTCGTTGGGGACGTGGCCTGGTTGGAGACCAGGCTGAGACTATCATACACTTTCCTACGGGGTTTTGCAGAGATGTGCAACTCTCAGGACTTTTCATTTTTCCATTACTTGTTTCTCTCCTACATGCACTTCTATGCTGTGTGACTGGGGTGACTAAACAGCTTGTCTTCAGGGCAACCTCTTCAGTTTATGTCTATGTGCTGTAGCTCTTTGTTCCTTGCATCTACTTCATTATAGTGTTTTGCTCCAGTTAAATCTATTTAATGGGTTTTGCTTATTGGTTTTGTCATGTATCCCCCTTCTTCCTCTGTTCCCTCCCATCTCATCCTCTTTTCCATCCCCCTTCCTTCTCCTACCCCCCCCCCTTCACATTTTGCCCTTTGACCCCTTCTCTCTTCTCCCTTCCCCTCTTCCCACACTCTTATTTATTACATTTTTCATATGGATCACCTAAGAAATGTCTTTTTTCTACAACCGGTTACATTTAGGAATTGAATTGTTTACCTAATTTTTCTGTATCAGGAAGTCTCCTTTGGCCAGGATGACCCATGTCCGCCCCCCAAGTTTTTGGACCGAAGTTGGTTTTTCCCCGGCATCAGCAACCAGATACAATGCACTTTTGCTTTTTGGCTTACTCTTTGCTCCTCTTTTTCTTGGTTCCTCCTCACTGTTCTGGCTTCTCATCTTTTCTATTCCTGTCCATATCCCCACACCCTCCTCCTCCTCGTTTCCTCACCCCTTTACCTGTGTAGGAAGTGACTTTTTTACCTATTTGTTTATATCTCATTTCTATGGCTCTTAATTGGTTGTTCTTGTAACATCCAAGACTCAACTCACCTGTGGGTGGGGCGGGGTACCCGGTGCAGAGAGGATGGCACACACCGAGACCAAGATGATGACTTATACATTCTTGTACTTGTCAAAGTGGTATGGAAGAACGGTTAAACAGCACTTGCAGCAACACAATTGGTATCACTAGTATTGGTAATTGCAGTAACAGGTGCAGTAACACTTGCAGGAATAATGTTTTACTCCGCCACAGAAGAATCCCCAACAGTGGGTGGGTGCATACAAAAATGGCACAGGAGGTAGTTTAGGGAACAGCAGTCCCACTAAGTATACCAACAGATCACACAGCTGTGCAGAGCCATCTCTTCAGGTACAGTAGGGCACACTATAGGCAAGGCCTACTTTACCTAGACAGCATCTTCAGGAGGGGCGGCTGACTGGCAGGGTAGCACATTCAGCTAGCAGTTCAGGAAGGATAATAAGAAGGTGGCTGCAACAGGTTCCAGTCTGATGTGGAGTACTGTTGACACCCTCTGATTGGATGATCCATTGTTATACTACCATACTGTGCCATGCCAGATCTATAATTTGGGGTCGGCGTTTGTGGTAAACAGCTTGATTTACCTAGGTGGTGGGTTCATGGATCACATTTAGTTACAGCAGCTCATGTGGACTCCATTGTTTGAGCACACTGGACACATTTTGAATACATCTGAATTAATTAATACATTATATTACCAAAAGTATTGGGACACCTGCCTTTAATGGCATCCCGGTCTTTGGGGATTGGGTCAGAGGTTAGGTTAGTATCGGGGATTAGGTTGAAGGTTAGGTTAGTATCGGGGATTAGGTCGGGGGTTAGGTTGGTATCGGGGATTAGGTTGGGGGTTAGGTTGGTATCGGGGATTAGGTTGGGGGTTAGGTTGGTATCGAGGATTAGGTTGAAGGTTAGGTTAGTATCGGGGATTAGGTCGGGGGTTAGGTTGGTATCGGGGATTAGGTCGGGGGTTAGGTTGGTATCGGGGATTAGGTTGGGGGTTAGGTTGGTATTGGCGATTAGGTTGGGGGTTAGGTTGGGGGTTAGGTTGGTAGTGGCGATTAGGTTAGGGGTTAGGTTAGTATCGGGGATTAGGTTGGGGGTTAGGTTGGTATTGGCGATTAGGTTGGGGGTTAGGTTGGTATTGGGGATTAGATTGGGGGTTAGGTTGGTATTGGAGATTAGGTTGGGGGTTAGGTTGGTATTGGTGATTAGGTTGGGGGTTAGGTTGGTATTGGTGATTAGGTTAGTATCGGGGATTAGGTTGGGGGTTAGGTTGGTATTGGGGATTAGGTTGGGGGTTAGGTTGGTATTGGCGATTAGGTTGGGGGTTAGGTTAGTATCGGGGATTAGGTTGGGGGTTAGGTTGGTATTGGGGATTAGGTTGGGGGTTAGGTTGGTATTGGCGATTAGGTTGGGGGTTAGCTATAATCTGAACCCTAAATTCATTATCTTTCTATCTTTTCTATTAGTGAGTCTGCAAGCCTTGCATTTCCCACATCTAAAAAAACCTTTTTGATTAAAGAATGTTGACATAGTTCTAGGGGGGTCTGGCACATTTTTAACTATTTGGTCCTGGATTCTTTTTGCTTTTCTGTATACAAATGTTGGTTTCGGTGGTAATACCTTAGTGAGCTGTGGGTCATTACTGATTATAGGCCAATTTCTTTTTATAATTTCCTCTAATGCTTTATATTGTTTATTGAATCCTGTTATAAATGGTATTTTATTGTTCTGATTATGAGTTTTATTTTTGTTTTGTAATATCATTTCCCTATCCATGTTGGCCACTTTTTGACGGACCTCCTCCAATATATTTCTTTTGTAGCCCTTGTCCATAAATCTCTCTATTAAAATGTCAGGGGAAGGACATAGTTGTAAACATATTCTAACAAATATCATGAAAGGGGAAAGTAATTATAGTAAGGAGGACGGGGTATGTACGCCCAGGATACGTAAGAGGAATTTAGAGAGCGAGAGTTGGGCAAAGACCCTTAGTTAAGATGGCGACTACTAAATTTCCGGCCAAACGGAATATAAATAGGACACGCACCAATCACACAGCAGCTTCCTGATGACGCATACTATGATGCGAAACGCGTAGAGGCTGCTGGGAAAATTTTAATCAAGTGAGCGTGAATGTCCGGAAGGAACGGGAATGAGGGGTGAAGTGCAAGCCGGATGCGGGGGTGATTTTTATCGCACACAGGCTGACTACGCTACTAGAGACACCCAAACTTAACTGCTGGAATAGCTTAGTGCCGGCTCGAGGGCACTTTTAAATGTGAGTGTACACTTTGTATTTTAGTGATAATAAATAAGTTTTAAGCGCACTGCGCAATGATCGTTGTCCATATATTTTGCATGAGGAAAAACAAAGCTTAGGCATAGCAGGTGTGGAACAGCACAAACAGGTGGAGTGGTTATCCCTATTAATGAACCGAAGGCATATTATACAAGAAGTATCTGGTGAGTGGCCAATCTAAACGGTGGTGATGTGTCACGAATATGGTGAAAAAGTCACGATGAATCACAGATGATACACAGCGGCACCTAAAGAAAAGGGATGAACATACAGCATCTATTTACGGATTTATACTTGGCACATGGACTTTGTGTTAATTCTTTTTTGATAGTAATTTTCACTTGCAGATTGGTGGATATTGGTGATTTACATATATGTTCTGATAGTGTGGTGATATATAAGTGGGAAACACATATAATTTTAGGGGGGTTTGAGGGAGTTTGTATTAGTTTATTGATTGTATAATTTATTGATTAAGGACACTTAATGACATGAAAAGTGGTGTATGGTAAAAGAGTAGCGCACTCAGACACACAGATTATAGCTACATCCCATTTCACTGAATGTTTTTTTTTTTAATGCAGCAACTCAAAAAAGTTTTTTTTGTAAAGGGAGAAAGAAAAGATTTTTTTGCGCCGGTGACATACACATATTGAGGTTGGGGGTTAGGTTAGTATGGGGGATTAGGTTGGGGGTTAGGTTAGTATTGGGGATTAGGTTGGGGGTTAGGTTAGTATCTGGAATAAGATTGAGGGTTAGGTTAGTATCAGGGATTAGGTTGGGGGTTAGGTTAGTATTGGGGATTAGGTTGGGGGTTAGGTTAGTATTGGGGATTAGGTCGGGGGTTAGGTTAGTATTGGGGATTAGGTTGGGGGTTAGGTTAGTATCGGGGATTAGGTCGGGGGTTAGGTTAGTAATGGGGATTAGGTTGGGGGTTAGGTTAGAATTGGGGATTAGGTCGGGGGTTAGGTTAGTATTGGGGATTAGGTTGAGGGTTAGGTTAGTATCGGGGATTAGGTCGGGGGTTAGGTTAGTATTGGGGATTAGGTCGGGGGTTAGGTTAGTATTGGGGATTAGGTTGGGGGTTAGGTTAGTATTGGGGATTAGGTCAGGGGTTAGGTTAGTATTGGGGATTAGGTCGGGGGTTAGGTTAGTATTGGGGATTAGGTCGGGGGTTAGGTTAGTATTGGGGATTAGGTTGGGTGTTAGGTTAGTATCGGGGATTAGGTTGGGGGTTAGGTTAGTATTGGGGATTAGGTCAGGGGTTAGGTTAGTATCGGGGATTAGGTCGGGGGTTAGGTTAGTATCGGGAATTAGGTCGGGGGTTAGGTTAGTATTGGGGATTAGGTCGGGGGTTAGGTTAGCATTGGGGGATTAGGTTGGGGGTTAGGTTAGTATTGGGGATTAGGTCGGGGGTTAGGTTAGTATTGGGGATTAGGTCGGGGGTTAGGTTAGTATTGGGGGATTAGGTTGGGGGTTAGGTTAGTATTGGGGATTAGGTCGGGGGTTAGGTTAGTATTGGGGATTAGGCTGGGGGTTAGGTTAGTATTGGGGATTAGGTCGGGGGTTAGGTTAGTATTGGGGATTAGGTTGGGGGTTAGGTTAGTATCGGGGATTAGGTCGGGGGTTAGGTTAGTATTGGGGATTAGGTTGGGGGTTAGGTTAGTATCGGGGATTAGGTCGGGGGTTAGGTTAGTAATGGGGATTAGGTTGGGGGTTAGGTTAGAATTGGGGATTAGGTCGGGGGTTAGGTTAGTATTGGGGATTAGGTTGAGGGTTAGGTTAGTATCGGGGATTAGGTCGGGGGTTAGGTTAGTATTGGGGATTAGGTCGGGGGTTAGGTTAGTATTGGGGATTAGGTTGGGGGTTAGGTTAGTATTGGGGATTAGGTCAGGGGTTAGGTTAGTATTGGGGATTAGGTCGGGGGTTAGGTTAGTATTGGGGATTAGGTCGGGGGTTAGGTTAGTATTGGGGATTAGGTTGGGTGTTAGGTTAGTATCGGGGATTAGGTCGGGGGTTAGGTTAGTATTGGGGATTAGGTCAGGGGTTAGGTTAGTATCGGGGATTAGGTCGGGGGTTAGGTTAGTATCGGGAATTAGGTCGGGGGTTAGGTTAGTATTGGGGATTAGGTCGGGGGTTAGGTTAGCATTGGGGGATTAGGTTGGGGGTTAGGTTAGTATTGGGGATTAGGTCGGGGGTTAGGTTAGTATTGGGGATTAGGTCGGGGGTTAGGTTAGTATTGGGGGATTAGGTTGGGGGTTAGGTTAGTATTGGGGATTAGGTCGGGGGTTAGGTTAGTATTGGGGATTAGGCTGGGGGTTAGGTTAGTATTGGGGATTAGGTCGGGGGTTAGGTTAGTATTGGGGATTAGGTTGGGGGTTAGGTTAGTATTGGGGATTAGGTTGGGGGTTAGGTTAGTATTGGGGATTAGGTCGGGGGTTAGGTTAGTATTGGGGATTAGGTTGGGGGTTAGGTTAGTATCAGGGATTAGGTCGGGGGTTAGGTTAGTTTTGGGGATTAGGTTGGGGGTTAGGTTAGTATCGGGGATTAGGTCGGGGGTTAGGTTAGTATTGGGGATTAGGTTGGGGGTTAGGTTAGTATTGGGGATTAGGTCAGGGGTTAGGTTAGTATTGGGGATTAGGTCGGGGGTTAGGTTAGTATCGGGGATTAGGTTGGGGGTTAGGTTAGTATGGGGGATTAGGTTGGGGTTTAGGTTGGTATTGGGGATTAGGTCAGGGGTTAGGTTGGTATCGGGGATTAGGTTGGGGGTTAGGTTGGTATCGGGGATTAGGTTGGGGGTTAGGTTGGTATCAGGGATTAGGTTAGTATCGGGGATTAGGCTGGGGGTTAGGTTGGTATCGGGGATTAGGTTGGGGGTTAGGTTGGTATCAGGGATTAGGTTAGTATCGGGGATTAGGCTGGGGGTTAGGTTGGTATTGGGGATTAGGTCGGGGGTTAGGTTGGTATTGGGGATTAGGTTGGGGGTTAGGTTAGTATCGGGGACTAGGTCGGGGGTTAGGTTGGTATTGGGGATTAGGTTGGGGGTTAGGTTGGTATCGGGGATTAGGTTAGTATCGGGGATTAGGCTGGGGGTTAGGTTGGTATTGGGGATTAGGTTGGGGGTTAGGTTGGTATTGGGGATTAGGTTGGGGGTTAGATTAGTATCGGGGATTAGGTTGGTATCGGGGATTAGGTTAGTGTTAGGAATGAAGGTTGGGGGATGGGTGGTGGTCATAGTGATTGTGTTTGGGGTTAAGTGACCTGATCATGGAGAGTTCTGTAAATGGCACTCATCACCCCTCAGTACAGGATGAGGATGATGATGATGATGATGAGGATTATTGTTCGGGATGCATATAACAGGTGAAATTACAGTACAATATGAGGGGAGGGTCACTCCTGGAAATTATTATTATTATTATACAGGATAATATAGCGCCAACAATTTGCGCAGCGATGTAAAACATGAGAGCAGACAGTACAGTTACAATACAATTTAATACAGGAGGAACCAGAGGGCTCTGATCCTAAGAGCTTACAATCTAAGGGAAATGATGACATCATACAGATGGTGGTCGGGTTTCATGTCCCGGAGACTTTATATAGACATTTCTCTGAAATAATTCCCATCTCTTCCTGATACCGTCTACACTGATATCACCCACACACAGTGTAGTGCAGTACAAGGGGACTTACCTGTGACAGTGAAGAGGGGGAGCAGTATGTAGAGGATATTTTGGGGTCTCATCATCTCCAGAATTCGTGTTCCACCCTACAATACCATGGCTGAGCAGTCCCTTATCGGGAGAGAAAATACTTTCTGTTTTAAAATAACGTCTTATTTCCTGGAGAATAACCCCCACCATCCTGGGAGAGGAGACCGAGCACTCCACCTGGAGGACAGAGAGAGGTACTGCATACTGACACTGATCATATATATATATATATATACTGACACTGATCATATATATATATATATATACTGACACTGATAATATATATATATACTGACACTGATTATATATATATATATATATATATATATATATATATATATATATATATACTGACACTGATCATATATATATATATATATATATATATATATATATATATATATATATATATATATATATATACTGACACTGATCATATATATATATACTGAAACTGATCATATATATATATATATATATATATACATACATACACATACTGGCACTGATCATATATATATACTGACACTGATAATATATATATATATATATACTGACACTGATCATATATACACATACTGACACTGATTTTATATATATATACACATATGTAGCGCTGGTAGATTTTCAATCTACCGCTTATAGGTAAATTTAGTGGGTTATCTGTTTCATATATAGTCAGATTTGCCTCTGTTCCAGTTTGGCTGTGTTGCATGTAGTTTCCCACTGTGCCTGTGGGTGTCGTTGTCACCATGGGTCGGTGTTGGAAAGGCAACACGTTGCAGCCTATGAGTGCTCTTCTGTCCTGGAGATAACTCGGTGGAGGTTGTCCTCCGAGTTGCATTCTAGGAGAGGGTATTTATGGGACAGACGCCATGTTTTAGGGGTCTTTTCGTTCCACCTGCTGGCCCTCCTGGCCGACAGGTATGTGTTAGGAGTCCTACCGCGTGGTCCCCCGACCGGGAGGACCACATAGGCAGCGTGTGGGTGGGCCCAGAAGCCTGTCTGGGGCCTACCACAGTGGCGAGGGAATAGTCCTGGGCTGTCTGTCCTACGGGAAGAAGCTGGACAACCGGGGAGATCCCAGGGGAGGACCCGTCATGGAAGGATCATGCAGAGTGCTGGTCTGGAGAGGGGCCTGGTGACTGAGTTGGAGGACGCATCCTAAAGTTAACCTACCACATAGTACTGCCAGGTCAGCTTAAAGGTTCTAGTGCTGTGTTTGCTATCCATCGTAAACCATTACATCCTGTGGCAGAGGATCGTACGGGTTTCTATTCCATTCAAGTCTGTGGCAGAGACTTTTGTTCGTGCTGCGTACCGGCTGTTAGGTTAGTGAGAGAAACCTATCCAGGCGGGCAAAGATTCAACTCTAAAAGGAGAGATTCATCTACAAGATTCCAATTCCTAATACTACATCAAGAAAAGGTATTTGAACTTCCCTGCAACTCTTCTTCTACCTCTTTCCTGCTACTTCCTTCAGTTACTCTTTATTAAAGCATTGGAAAAGATACTCAAGTGTCTGGTGCCTACACTGTCTAGTATTAAACTCAACGGACCCTAGACCCGGTTCTGGTGAAATTGAGGTAACGAAGGTGACGGTAACAGCCCGCTTTAAACCAGCAGCTCCACCGTGAGTTATTGCTACATGTGGGGGCTCGTCCAGGATTGTTAGCCGTCAACCTACCGCAACCCTGAGAAGTATTTCACCGGGAGTGTATGTTAAAAGAAGTTTCTGGACTTTGTCACTTTTTCCAGGAAAAGAAGGGGTTAAATTGCAGGACTTTATTGCTGACTGCGTAGGCTGTGGGTGAGAAGTAAAAGCCCGGGAGCTACGTGATCAGAAGAACAAGTGGGAGGAGCCTAACCTACTTGTTACTGCGTGGGACGCGTGTGTGTGTGTGTCTGGCGCCAAAGGAGAAGAGAGGCCTCGTGATTGTGCTGAGAGGATCAGAATGCAGCCATGTCTTCTTTTCCATTGGTACCGTCAACTATGGGATCTAAGATGTCCCCTACAAGTACCGCTGCGGGTGCTATGCTGACCGGAACCCTGCTGACAGATACCGGCATTCGTTTGAAGCCGCAGGGGAGGTTTGTGCTGTACACTGTTGGAGATATCGAAGGGCTGGGCATGCTTTGCCACAAGTGTGAAGGATTGGCCATACATCTCCATCCATTTGTCCGATGTTTGCAGTGCGGAGAATATTTGTTCACTGTGGAGCAACCTACCATGTCGCCCCGTGCTTATCGTATGGATTGGGCTACAGGAATTGCCACAGTGGAAACTACTGCCATTGCTGCTGCACAGCAACAGGCCATGATCTTGTCTGCTACCGTGAGAGCTTCTGAGGAAGAGGCCACTGTTACCGCTTCCTCAGCGGACATCACCTTCATTTCACCTCTGCCGGGTTAGCCCCCCCCATATCAAAATTTTTGAAAAAATCTTGTGCAGTTTGTTAGATCTTTGTTAGATCAGGTTAGATCAACCGTTGTTTGCGTTAGATCTCACACAGAAGAAGCAATATTAACAGTTATTTGCTGGGGGGGCTAACCCGTCATCAGCCCCCCATTATCAAAAAATTGACCAAACAGTTAGCTATTTTGGAAGCAATTTGTTAGATCCGGTAAGATCAAGTGGTTTTAACATTAGATCTCACATAGTTAGAGACTTATTAAGTGATTAATGAGGGGGGCTGGCCCCCCTTATCAAATTTTCTGGCCAAAAATCATTTAGGCTAATAGATATTCGTTAGATCCGGTAAGATCAAGTGGTTTTAACTTTAGATCTCACATCATTTCAGAGATATTCCACATCAAAATAGAGATATTAGGTGGTACATATGGACGGTCTGCCCCCCCCCCCTCTTATCAAATTTTCTGGCCAAAAATCATTCAGGCTAATAGATATTCGTTAGATCCGGTAAGATCAGGTGTTTTTAAAGTTAGATCTCACATCATTTCAGAGATATTCCACATCATAATAGAGATATTAGGTGGTACATATAGACGGGTTAGCCCCTTTTATCAAATTTTCTGGCCAAAAATCATTCAGGCTCATAGATAATTATTAGATCCAGTAAGATCAAGTGGTTTTAACGTTAGATCTCACATCATTTCAGAGATATTCCACATAATAATAGAGATATTAGGTGGTACATAAGGATGGGTTGGCCCCCCCACATGCCATTTTCTGACCAAAAATCAATCAGGCTAATAGATATTCCCTAGATCCGGTAAGATCAAATGGTTTTAACTTTAGATCTCACATAATTTTAGAGATATTCCATAAAGAATAGAGATATTAGGTGGTACAGAAGGTACATCCATCTTCAACCGTCTCTGGATGGTCTCTGGAACCTTCTTTGCATGGTTCTTCAGCGGGTGCCTGTAGTCTCTCCTCACACCTCCGTTCACCTCCCTGCCTCATGGTGATCTCTCCTCAGACCAACAAGCTTAAGTCTTTAGCTAGCCCCCCCTTCTTGCAAAGCAGGCTGGGCTTGGTAGTTCCACCCCCTGTAGAATCAATGGGGCTATATTGTGGGCCGTGGTCTTCTGCCGCTGCTTGATTGGCTCCCTCTCCCTGCCAATAGGGACACATTAAGAGGAGAGGGAGGGGGAGAAATCCCCCACAGGGACTGACAGGCGTGCTCTCCCTCAGTGTGTGCCTGTGTCAGTGTCTATTCAGTCCGGTGGTCGCTGGCAGGAATGGCGGGAGGTGAGGGACCATGGGTGATAGAGTAGCCCCCGCTACACACTCCACCCACCAAAGAACCTTTGGTCCACCAAAGGAGGTAAAGAGTCTATGACCTATTACATGCTTTTGATATACACACGGAAAAAAAAACAGGTTAGTGTGCACAGGAAACCATACAATTTACATCTGCATAAAACCCTGGCAGAGGAACATCCCACCAATTAGCATAGGAGGGGAGGTTAACTGAAATGGCCCAGCTAGATGTGCCAGGGGCTGAGTGCCAGAAACCAAGAAATCAGGTCGAGACAGAAGTACAGTTAAATCACACTTGTTTAATAATAAAAGTAAAAAGAACAAACGTAGTCAAAACATAGCCAAAGTTCAGTAAACAGAACGGATAGTCAGCCAAGCCAGAAGTCAGGGATCAATGTAGTGGAACAGCAAGCAGGATCTGGAGCCAGAAGGGATGTCAGCAAAGCAAGTCTTGAACAGGATCGCAGGAGATTTCTGTGATGTTGACCAAGGCGAAGGCAGAGATCCTCTGGACTGGGCGGCTTAAGTAGGCAGGACTGACGAGCAGGATATCATCAACAGCTGAGTAACTGTGGAGAGATAGGAGCTGGCAATTATCCGACAGCTAAGTGGCCAGCTCAGAGAAGGAAGGGCTGAGCCCAGCCCTGACAGTGAGTTGGGATTGTCCACCACCAAATCTGCGGTGGAAGGGTCAGTTTCTTCAAGAGTCCTTTTTGCAATGAGAATGACCTCCTCAGAGCTTTCACTCAAAGTATCATATGTTAGTCTTTTGAGTGGGTGAATAACCCTTCGCTCTCGCTGTTCTTTAGGTTCTGGTGTTACAGGCACACTGGTCTCTTCTTCTTCCTGCATATCAGCTTCAGCTTCCTCAAGTGGCCCTGAGATATGGGGCCCCAAAGTTGGTTCAGAAAATGTCAAGCACTTTTCTTCAGCAGAGAATGACATTTTCCGAACCGATTTTGGGGCCCCGTATCTCGGGGCCACTTAGTGCTAGGAACTTCATCTTTAGATATGTTGTGGTACCAGTTCCACTGGGTTTGCATACCAAATTTGGGGTTTCTAGCATCAAGTGGCCCCGAGATACAGGGCCCCAAAAAATCAGTTCAGAAAATGTCAAGCACTTTTCTGCAGCAGAGAATGACATTTTCCAAACCGATTTTGGGGCCCCGTATCTCGGGGCCACTTAGTGCTAGGAACCCCAGCTTTGCATATGTTATGGTACCAGTTCTAATGGGTTTGCACACCAAATTTGGGGTTCCTAGCACCAAGTGGCCCTGAGATATGGGGCCCCAAAATTGGTTCAGAAAATGTCAAGCACTTTTCTTCAGCAGAGAATGACATTTTCCGAACCGATTTTGGGGCCCCGTATCTCGGGGCCACTTAGTGCTAGGAACTTCATCTTTAGATATGTTGTGGTACCAGTTCCACTGGGTTTGCATACCAAATTTGGGGGTTCCTAGCACCAAGTGGCCCTGAGATACGGGGCCCCAAAATTGGTTCGGAAAATGAAATTTTTTGCTGCAGAAAAGTGCTTGACTCAAGTATAAGTCGAGGGGGGCACTTTCAGCACAAAAAAATGTGCTGAAAAATTTGACTTATACTCGAGTATATACGGTACCCTCTGTGGAAAGTTGCTAAGGTATGGTCGAGGGATGTGCCGAAGGCCAAGTCTACTGGCAGCCAGGCCTACGGTCCGAACATCAGACTATAGGGAGAGTAACCTGTGGCATCATTGGCAGTGCTGTTATAAACATGCACAATAGCCACCATATGCTTGCTCCAGTGCTGCTTTTGTCCTGAACTTAGAGTTCCAAGTATATCCAGGAGGGTTCAGTTGAATCTCTCTGGTTGAGGATCCCCTTGAGGATGATAAGGGGTGGTTTTAGACTTCCTGATGCCCAACAGGTCTGAAAGTCTCTTGATGAGACTACTCTTGAAATCTCTCCCTTGATCAGAGTGGATGCGTTGGGACAGACCATAGTGCACAAAGAATTTCTCTGCGAAGATCTTGGCCACCATGGATGCTTGTTGGTCCCTCGTGGAAAACATCTGGGCATACCGAGTGAAATGGTCAGTCACTACCAGGATATTTCCCTGCCCGCTCAGATCAGGCTCCAAGCACAGAATGTCAATGCACACCAGCTCCATGGGTCCTTGACTCTGAAGATGGTCCATTGGGGCAGCTCGTGAGGCAAAGTCTTCCTTTGGATACATCTGTGGATACATCTGATGCAGGAGTGGCAATAGTCCTCAACTTCAGCCTGCATGCAGGGCCAGTAGAACCGGTCCCTCACCAGGAGAAAAGTCCTTTTGGTCCCTAGGTGGCCATGGTTGTCATGTAGGTGTCAAGGCTGGGCTCAGCCCTTCCTTCTCTGAGCTGGCTGCTCAGCTGTCAGCTAATTGCCAGCTCCCATTTCTCTCCACAGTTACCCAGCAAGTCGTCCAGCTCACTTGATCTCTGCCTTCACCTTTGTCAACCTCACAGAGTCTTTCTCCTGCATTCCTGTTGAAGACTTGCTAGGCTGACGTTCCTTCTGGCTCCTGATCCTGCTTGCTGTACTACTACGTTTATCTCTGGCTCTCTGACATTTGCTTGGCTGACTACCCGATCTGTTTACTGAACTCTGGCTTGTTTTGACTACGCTTACTCTGTTTACCTTATTATTATTATTATTATTAAACAAGTGTGATTTAACTATACTTCTGTCTCAGTCTGATTCATGGTTCCTGACAGCAGTTAATGCCGTCTCCGTCTTCGGTAGACCAACCCTCTGTGCACCTGAAACCGATCCCACTCTCGGTGCAGCGGTGGGTTTCCTTTGGGGAGTCAGTGAGGAGCAAGTCAGGGCATTGGCTCTCCAAGGCCTTCAATGCCAAGCTACAGGGAGGGTCCTCCAACTGGTCCCTCCCCAGGTCTTTGACAGCTTGGGCAGACCTTCATCCCCGACTTGGGCGACATTGCAATAACATCTGGGGACACCAACGGCTGACACTACAACCTCTTCGGTCCTGGATCCTACTCCAGGTTGATGTTCTGCTCCTTGACATAAGGCTCGTACCCTTCAGGTGTCAGTTGGGCCTATTCTTCTGGAGGGTCTCTGGAACAATGGGGCATCAGCGTCTTGTTTCCTGACCCCAGTCGATACTGAAAATAAACCCTGATAGAGCAGCCAACCATCTGTGACCCATGGCGTCCAACTTGGAGGAAGTGAGGATGTAGGTGAGAGCATTGTTGTTGGTCTTGATCACGAACTCTGCTCCATACAGTTAATCCCTCAGCTTATCCACCCACTTCAAGGCCAGGAACTCAAGTTTGTGCATGAGATAGTTCTTCTCGTTCTTCCGACTCACGTAGGTAACAGGCCGTAGATGGCAGTCATGCTCTTGATATAGCACCCCACCTAACCCATCTCGACTGGCGCCAAAGTGTAGCTCGTATGGCTTGGTTGGATCTTCATAGGCCACGACTGGAGCGGTTGTTAGGCTTCACTTCAGATGCCTAAAACCTCCTCACACTTTAGAGTCAATTGTTCCTGAATTAACTCTCTGGGTTTTCTGGGCCCTCCAGCTGGTCTGACAGGCTTCGCCAGATCAGGGTCAGCGTCTTAGCGAATCCTTTGACAAATCTTTTGTAATAAGAGCAGAATCCCAGAAATGACCTAAGCTCAGTCACGTTGGTAGGCCTCGGCCAGGAGGTCAGTGGCTACTTCATCAGCAGACACAATGTGACCAAGGTAGTTGACCGAGGGTTGATAAAACTGGTACTTTTCCAGAGACATCTTCAACCCCCTCACCATGGAGTCCCTTAAGGACCTTCTGCAGAAACTCTACGTGCTCTTCCAGGGTCTTGCTGAAAACGATGATGTCGTCTAAGTACACCAACACCTCGATCAGTTTCATGTCACCCACGGTCTTCTCCATTAGCCTTTGGAAGGTGGCTGGGGCACCAGACAGGCCTTGATGCATACAGTCAAATCCAAACATCCCCTGCGGGGTAATGAAAATGGTCTTCTCCCGATCCTCAGGGTGCATGGGGATTTGGTAATACCCACTCTTCAAATCCAGCATGCTGAACCACTTTGCTTCTGACAGGCTCTGCAAGTGATCTTATATCCTTGGGGTGGTATATTGGTCGGGAATGGTCCTTCAGTTCAGCGTCCGGTAGTCAATATCTAGCCTCAGTGACCCATTCTTTTTCTGTACGACCACTATTGGGGAAGCGTATAGACTCTGGGACTCTCGGATGATACCTGCCCTCTTCAACTCTGCCAGTTGTTCATGCAGATCCTCCAAGTCCCCTAAAGTAATCGATCAAACGCTTTCCCTGAACGGCTTATGCACTCGAAGAGATGGATCTGGTATTGGGCACTTTTTGTACACCCCACATCAAATTCCCTCTTGGAGAATGCAGCCTGCCATCTCAGGAGCTGAGTCTTGGCCCTTTCCTTCCATTCAGGCAAAAGGGGAGTATTTTTCGGATAGAGCTCCTCCACAGAGATCCCATCCTTTGCTCCCCCCACCAAATCAGACGGCGGGACTGGGGTGGCCAGATTCACTTGTCCCAGCAACATCTGAGCCGACATCTTCACTGGCGAGGCTGTTATGTTGCGGACACTAACCAAGATCTTTCCGTGACTTCTTTGCAACCCTTTTTTTGAAACCACCTCGGGAATTATCTCCACTTCCATGTCTTCTCTCTGTCCGTCTGATTGAAGGAGAATGAAAGGGCCTGCTTGCTTCCAATTTAGCTTGACAGATGCTCATAAATATTCCACGTTACCAGGCTGTAACACCTTCTCACACTTGTCCAAGCGCCAGATCTGTCCCTTCTGTTTTTGTACCAGGTGCTGGTAGGCTTGTCTCAGCATGGGGTGCAAACTTGTAGTTTAAGTGCCCGGCCCCAGAACAAGAGGTGTCAACAGCGTACTGACAAGATCAGTATTGGTCCCTATGATGAGAGAACTCTTACTGGCCCCTGGTGGGCGAGGACAGACCACTTCCTGAGTTTCAAACGTCTCGGCTTTCCCAGCCATGGAGGGATCGAAGGTCATCTTGACCGGTAGATAGCCATCATAGGGGAAGTTCTGAGTCACAATGCCCCATATCTGCAACTTTCCAACTTCTGCAAAAGCAGGTGCTTGAGGTGCCTGTCATAGAAGTCTCTGTAGAGAAGGGTCACTTAAGCTCCAGTATCCAGAAGGGCCTTGGCTTAGACTCCCTTTACTTGGATGGGAACAACAGGAGAAGGTCCCACCAGCTTGTCAGGGAGCATGGAGGAAGTGGTGGCCCTGGCCTGTTCGGTGGTTTGTATCCGCACTCCTCTCTGCGAGGTTCTGATTGGGCTTAAGTCTGCGCTAAGTTCTGGGAGTCTGGTGTGCATTGACTCTCCGACACCAGGCAGCATTTGTCAAAAGAAACAGGACACTGGGTTGCTTGGAGGCAACAACGGGGGGCCCTCTGCAAGGGTTTGGACTTTCGCTGCTGTCTCTTCGTGTCATTGGTTTTTAGCCAGCTACCGTAGATGGGCACCCGGTTGTCTCCTTCACCAGAGCCCTCCGAAGTTTCCCTCTGGCTTCTGGCACTGTGCTTCAGGCTTCACTGGGCTTGGACACACCTGTTGATTAATGTCCCACATAATTTCAGCATACCTCGGTATGCTCAATGGCACTCCTCACTGGTACACATGAAAATGCTCATCACCGCCTCCAATATAGACACTAGTATGGATATACGTGCATCGCTACCAAATATCCATAATATCCCTGTAAATATGGAATATCAAACATTAAAATCACTTGATCTTACTGGATCTAATGAATATCAATTAGCTGGGGTGATTTTTTGGCCAGAAAATTTGATAAGAGGGGGCCAGCCCCCCTCATTAATCACTTAATAAGTCTCTAATTATGTGAGATCTAACGTTAAAACCACTTGATCTTACCGGATCTAACGAATATCTATTAGCCTGAATGATTTTTGGCCAGAAAATCTGATAAGGGGGGGCCAGCCGTCCTTATGTACCACCTAATATCTCTATTTTGATGTGGAATATCTCTGAAATGATGTGAGATCTAACGTTAAAACAACTAACTTACCTGATTTTTTGATTAATAAAAAACGTTATTTGAAAGAAAAACAAACAACTTGATCTTACCGGATCTAACGAATATCTATTAGCCTGAATGATTTTTGGCCAGAAAATTTGATTTGATAATCACTTATTAAGTCTCTAATTATGTGAGATCTAACGTTAAAAACACTTGATCTTACCGGATCTAACAAATTGCTTCCAAAATAGCTGTTTGGTAAATTTTTTGATAAGGGGGGCTGATGACGGGTTAGCCCCCCCAGCAAATAACTGTTAATATTGATTCTTCTGTGTGAGATCTAACGCAAACAACGGTTGATCTAATCTGATCTAACAAAGATCTAACAAACTGCATAAGATTTTTTCAAAAATTTTGATATAGGGGGCTAACCCGGCAGAGGTCTTCATTTCTACTTCTACCACACCTATCCCCGTTGCACCTGTTCCAAGGAAGGTGGGATATGTGAAGGCTTCCTGCGGCCCTGGTCAAGGCCCACCCCAGAGACTACCCGAACCAGAGCCGGAGAAATACATGGATCCGGAGAAGTCCACGTCAGGAACGGGTGAGAGATCAAAGGGGGACATGTCTAGGACTCTGCAAATATTTGCCAGCAGAAGAGTTGAGTTGAGAGACTCGGAGATAGATTCTATGTCGGATCTCTCCGGTAATGATGATTTGTTTAAAAAAATGTCACAGGAACTATTGTGGGCCTAGGGTGAAGATGTTGCTTCTGTTTTAACCTTCTCAGAGTGGACAGCCATGGACTCTGGGAAGACATCACCTTGTGATGCACAGTACTACCAAAGAGACATTGTCTAAAGTTGCTAGCTTGCTTCCGACACCCGTCGGATCTATGGTGAGTAAATCACCGAACTCTTGTGTGCCTCCTGGTTTGGGGAAAAATACATCTTTGCCTAAACTTGCCCATTTACAGAGAGTGCTCACCAAACGAGTTGCCACAGAATATGGTCTGGAATTTCCCTATGTTGGAAATTATGCAGGAAATTGAGGCCAACCGGGAACAGTGGTACCGTGAAGCTGTTTGGAACTATTTGTCTGTGCCGAAACCTTTCCGGAGAGCTGGATATTCTGTTGCCATGGATGAACGTTTCAATGGATGTTTCCTACATTGGAACTATGGTCGGCACATCTATGCTGACAAAGTGGTCATTTGCAGACCTGGAAAAGATGATGTTGTGTACTTTATTACTACCGTGGATAAACTAGGAAAGAAACTGACATTGCCAGATCCTCGGTTTTATTGGTGATTATGAAAAGGAACTTTGGGGTGTGTAGTTAGAAAATGTCAGTGTTTAGAGATCTCCGTGGTCAAGAGTTAATATTCATCTCAGCTTTTTCAAATCCAAAGACTCTTTGCTAGCTGGATTTTCTTTATTGAAAGGATGTAATTCACTCAAAGATAGGGATGGACTTTTCAAGTTACTTTAGTTTATTTCCATTAAAAGGAAAATATGTGGGAAGAGAGTGTCATTCTTTTTCTGGAATGAGGCTTTGCTCCTAAACTGTTTAGTGAGGACATTGTACATATTTAGTGTATGTTTAACTTTGTTTTTTTCAGGAACAATTGGATCTCCTATCAAGCTGTTAGGCTTTTCAGCTAGATAGATAGTGGGGCTTGTGACAGTTCTAATGTGACTTTGTTTGCGGATGTGAACATGTTGTTGTATAAATGTTGAAACTGTAATATTTCTATACTGTCTTTTCTTCTTCCTCATCCAAGTTCTAAGTTCAAATACCTACTCTCAGGCTTGGGAGTTATTTTGACAGACGTTGAGGGCAACTTCTATTGTAGTGGGGGGAGTATGTAGTGCTGGTAGATTTTCAATCTACTGCTTATAGGTGAATTTAGTGGGTTACCTGTTTTATACATAGTCAGATTTAGCCTCTGTTCCAGTTTGGCTGTGTTGCATGTACTTTCACACTGTACCTGTGGGTGTTGTTGTCGCCATGGGTCGGTGTTGGAAAGGCAACACGTTAAAGCGTATGAGTGCTCTTCTATCCCGGAGATAACTCAGTGGAGGTGGTGTTCCGAGTTGCATCCTGGGAGAGGGTATTTATGGGACAGCCCCCATGTTTTAGGTTTTTTTTTGTTCCACCTGCTGGCCCTCCTGGCCGACAGGTATGTGTTAGAAGTACTACCGCGTGGTCCTCCGACCGGGAGGCACACGTTGCTGCAGCGTGTGGGTGGGCCCAGAAGCCTGTCTGGGGCCTACCACAGCGGCGAGGGAATGGTCCTGGGCTGTCTGTCCTACGGGAAGAAGCTGGACAACTGAGAAGATCCCAGGGGAGGACCCGTCATGGAAGGATCATGCAGAGTGCTGGTCTGGAGAGGGGCCTGGTGACTCGGTTGGAGGACGTATCCTGAAGTTAACCTACCACATAGTACTGCCGGGTCGGCTTAAGGGTTCTAGTGCTGTGTTTGCTATCCATCGTAAACCATTACATCCTGTGGCAGAAGATCGTACGGGTTTCTAATCCATTTAAGTCTGTGGCAGAGACTTTTGTTCGTGCTGCGTACCGGCTGTTAGGTTAGTGAGAGAAACCTATCCAGGCGGGCAAAGATTCAACTCTAAGATTCAACTCTAAAAGGAAAGTACATTCATCTACAAGATTCCAATTCCTAATACTACACTAAGAAAGGGTATTTGAACTTCCCTGCAACTCTTCTTCTACCTCTTTCCTGCTACTTCCTTCAGTTACTCTTTATTAAAGCATTGGAAAAGATACTCAAGTGTCTGGTGCCTACACTGTCTGGGATTAAACTTAACGGGACCCTAGACCCCATTCTGGTGAAATTGAGGTAACAAAGGTGACGGTAACAGCCCGCTTTAAACCAGCAGCTCCACCGTGAGTTATTGCTACATATATATATATATATATATATATATATATATATATATATATATATATATATATACACACATACTGACACTGATAACATGTATATACTAATAATGTGTACAAATGTTATATTATTATTATTATAAAGGATTTATATATTATTATTATATGGCACCAACAGTTTGCACAGCACTTCACAATTTAAAGGGGGAGAGTACAATTACAATACAGTGCAATACAGAAGGAATAGGAGGGCCCGGCTCATGGAGCTCACTAAATGAAGAAGAAAGGAGAAAGTCCTCACAATGGACATGTCCGGTATCTTCATCTAGATTTGGTGTCCTGTTTGGCAGGATAAGCAAAGTGTATTTAAAGATATCCCGGCAGACAAGAGCAATACACAGAATGCTGGCAGTACCCTGGCAAGCAAGATGGATACTGTGACTGCTCAGCAGGGTGTAAGTGTTTCTACAGGTGTGGGCACAGGTAAGGCAACACTGTCTGCATGCAGTGTCTTTAAGATGGGCAAGTGCCCACTCACCAATAGGGTTGCCATGTGATTACTTTAACCCAGGACACCTATGAATTTCACAGGTTCTGAGGCTGATTTAATGCAGATAAGGCACCAGGTGAGTTTAATTATATCATAGAGCGACACATATATGAGAGTCTGAGAGGGCTGCACACCCCAATTACAAATAGGAGTCAAATATTTTGTAAAAAATTCACAGATTTTTTCATTATTTCAAAGGATGGTTAGTCACAAAACATATATAAAAAAATGTATTAAAATATGAGCTCTGGTATATACAAGGCGAGACAAATTAGGCTAGGAAAGGTTATACATCAAGAGTGATACATTGTTACACTTCAAATTGCACTGATGTATGGAAATGCACCAATGCATTTTGACCTCAAAGGTTATGGTCTTCTTCAGGGGGTCCTTACATTTCTATAAATACATCAAGAGGACAGATTTCAATATTCTAATTGTCATGTATCCCCCCCTTTTTCAGCCCCTGCAAAATTAACATCTACCACTGTGGGGAGCTTATACCGTGCCGGCGGTGTTCTGTGATCACCGTCGGACGGGGGGTGACATTGAGCGCGGTATGACCGACTCATGCGTGTCACCATGCATGCATGTCACCCTTCACGTCATTATGTCGGAGGCGACGGAGGAAACCTGGGGAACCCAGCCTTCCAGAACGCCGAGGTGGCCATAGAAGGGCCGCCATAGATGGCTTTTTGGCCCCCTCCTGAGGGGAATTCCCAGAGGCAGAAGAACACACCTGTTACCCATTTTCAAATTACCCGTATTTATCGGCGTATAACACGCACCCCAAGTTTAGGAGGGAATTTTAAGTGTCCTGTCAGTGTCCATCATTGCATCCTTGTCAGTGTCCATCATTGCATCCTTGTCAGTGTCCATCATTGCATCCTTGTCAGTGTCCATCATTGCATCCTTGTCAGTGTCCATCATTGCAGCCTTGTCAGTGTCCATCATTGCAGCCTTGTCAGTGTCCATCATTGCATCCTTGTCAGTGTCCATCATTGCAGCCTTGTCAGTGTCCATCATTGCAGCCTTGTCAGTGTCCATCATTGCAGCCTTGTCAGTGTCCATCATTGCAGACTTCTCAGTGTCCATCATTGCAGCCTTGTCAGTGTCCATCATTGCAGCCTTGTCAGTGTCCATCATTGCAGCCTTGTCAGTGTCCATCATTGCAGCCTTGTCAGTGTCCATCATTGCAGACTTCTCAGTGTCCATCATTGCATCCTTGTCAGTGTTCATCATTGCAGCCTTGTCAGTGTCCATCATTGCAGACTTCTCAGTGTCCATCATTGCATCCTTGTCAGTGTCCATCATTGCAGCCTTGTCAGTGTCCATCATTGCATCCTTGTCAGTGTTCATCATTGCAGCCTTGTCAGTGTCCATCATTGCAGCCTTGTCAGTGTCCATCATTGCATCCTTGTCAGTGTTCATCATTGCATCCTTGTCAGTGTCCATGATTGCATCCTTGTCAGTGTTCATCATTGCAGCCTTGTCAGTGTCCATCATTGCAGCCTTGTCAGTGTCCATCATTGCATCCTTGTCAGTGTCCATCATTGCAGCCTTGTCAGTGTCCATCATTGCAGCCTTGTCAGTGTCCATCATTGCATCCTTGTCAGTGTCCATCATTGCATCCTTGCCCCTGTGTATTTGCAGACACAGTCTGTACTGTCAGTACCTTGCCATTTAAAAATGGCGCCGCCGAGATACAGAGACAGATGTCATGTATATCTCGGCGGCTTTCGGGCCACTTTTGGCTGTTCTTGGCGGCTTTCGGCGGCTCACACGGCCCCTGAGAACAGCTGAGAGTGGCCAAAAGCCCCCGAGAACGGCCAAGAGCGGCCGAAAGGCTCACAATCGGTGGGGGATCGGCGTATAACACGCACCCCTGATTTTAAGGGGGAAAAAAGTGCATGTTATACGCCAATAAATACGGTAATTACAAAGGTACTTAAGATATGCCCCCACCAGCAGTCCTCAGACGACACATACATGCTTTGCAAGATGGACGGGTAAGAACGGACATCAGTGGGCTGCTGGGTTTCATTATTGAAAAAATCTATTACTGATTAGTTTATTACAAATCTCTTCAACACAGATGCAGTAGTTATACTCTTCTGATCTGAACACACAATTACTTCAACAACGCAATAAGGTATTCATAATTTTATTTTTAATCCCCTTTATTTTTTGTTTATGTAATACATGCTTCACTCCATCGCACTCTTTGTAACACTCACTTTCACTTGGCTTCCTCTCGTCCTTTTGGTTTGGATGCATTAATATCACACCATGTATTTTCTCTCATTCATTGTAAACCTTATTGAATATAATACACTTGTAGGTTTTTGTCACCTTTTTAACTTTCCTATTTTATTTATTTATTTATTTTCACTTTTTGCCTGTTTTGTGGTATGGACACGAATTGCTCATGTGCACCCCCTCAACTTATATTTGATTTAATACACATCTATTTTCCTTACTAAACCCTTTTTTTATGACATGCATCTTTTCTAATGGTATTACTCATTTGGCCGCCATAAGCGGTAACCACACACACACACAGGCACCTATTTCCTCTCTTTATCTTGCTGATACAATATCATTGTGTCACTCCTTACTGTTTATAACATACTCAGATCCTCTGTTGTATGCCTGATACTAAGATGATTGTGGGAACAACGCATAATTCACCATCGCAACCAAATAGAAAATGATATACCATGTACGGCGTGACATGGTTTCTCCTATATAGGGATTGGATACAAACTTCCCGACCCCCCCTCTATGGAGAAAAAACCTAGATTATATACCGAGTTAACATTGAAACAAACCTGGCAGCGCACAGAGGGGAACTCCATTCGTTAAGATTCTCCCCCTCTCACAATGTCCTAAAAAACTACCCTTACCTCTTCGGTATGCTAATTATATAGAATTACAATTTTCAGGTGCTCCTGCCCATTTGATTCCCCGTTGGGGGAGGGGGGGCGTTAAACATGTGACCACATGTAAGCCTCACAGATGGGGGTCGCCCCCTTGGGTTGAGGGCATGGACAGGATCTCAGTGGGTCCGGGATCAGACTGTTTTTTTTTAAAGAAGTCTCTGGTTAAGCGAGTCTTCCTGGCGGAAAGGGTAAATACACTGTGATTACATAAATCAAACACGAAACAATGTAGACGTAATAAATGATACTGTATTGGATATTAAATTACATGACAATTAGAATATTGAAATCTGTCCTCTTGATGTATTTAAAGAAATGTAAGGACCCCCTGAAGAAGACCATAACCTTTGAGGTCGAAATGCAATGGGGCATTTCCATACATCAGTGCAATTTCAAGTGTAACAATGTATCACTCTTGATGTATAACCTTTCCCAGCCTAATTTGTCTCACCTTGTGTATACCAGAGCTCATATTTTAATTAATTTTTTATATATGTTTTGTGTCTAACCATCCTTTGAAATAATAAAAAATCTGTGATTTTTTTACAAAATATTTGACTCCTATTTGCTGCTAAAAAGCCCCGTGGGGAACTTTCCACTTTTTTCTTTCCAAGTGAGTTTAATTACCACCTTAATCAGCCACAGAACCCGTGTAATTCATGTGTGTCCTGGATTAAAGGGATGATGTGGCAACCCTACTCACCAATCCTGTGACCAAGGCCCAGAGGGAGATGTTCTGGCAGGCAGGTTCTTCAGGTGGCCTGACTGGCTACCTCACAAACCGGAACACCTCACGCCTTCAGGAACACCTGGAGATGCACTTGGGGTATTCTCTGGTGGGATGTCCGCGACCGACCGACACCTGGAGCTGTGGAAGAACCGTCACACCAACACCTGGAGCTGTGGAAGAACCGTCACACCAACACCTGGAGCTGTGGCAGGATGGTCACCCCGATGGGTAGAGGCAGCCTCTCTGGTTAGGTCTGTCTTCCCCTCACCTCGTGGTAACTCTCCTTTTTCCCAGGCAACCTTGTGGTCTTCCTCTTTCCCCTAGGGCATGCTGGGGTATGTAGTCTGCCCCCAAGGGATTATAATGGGGCCGCTGGTGCTAGGGACTACATGTCCCAGGGTCCTTTGCTGCTCCAGCTCTGCCCAGTGATAGGCTCTCTCCAATGAGGAAGCAAAATGGGTGGATCTCTGCGAGTGCTGCTCACTATACAATGGAGGAGGAGAAGGAGGGGAGGGGATCCCCTGCAGCTACTGACAGGCTCTTGTGCCCTGTAATTCCTGGCAACCGCTAGAGGGGGGTGCGGGGCCACGGGTGGCAGATCGGCACCCGCTACATATACAGTATATATCATTTCCATATTTGAAGCTAAACTCCAGGTACAAAAAATTTTAATTAAATTAAAAATTAAATATATCCTGCACAAGCAAAGGCCCTGGCTGGGTTTAAGCCCTCTGCCCGGTTTTGCTTGCCAGCTGGTTTTTCTTAAGGTGGTGGCACGTTTTGTTTGATCAAGCTCACTTTGGTGTTTGTTTCCAATCATTGAATATCTGTTATCTACAAGCAATTGTTTGATAAATACCTTCAAGCAGCGCAGCTTCTCTCTTCCATATCCTTTAATAGCTACAAAAATATAAAATCTCCTTTGTGTGCACCCCGTGCAAACCCAGATATTACCTTGTAAAAGTAACAGTAACATCATCACTGTGCTGTACATAGCCTGTGCAGAGAGCAGAGCTGTGGGAGGGGCCCAGAAGGCTCCACCCACTACAGAAAACTACAGGAGGGGGTGGAGACAAGACCAGTCCCCCTGCACAAGGAGAGAGAGCAAAGCTGTGGGAGGGGCCCCAGCAGGCCCCACCCACTACAAAAAATGACAGGAGGGGGCGGAGACAAGACCTGCCCCCCCTGCACAAGGAGAGCACAGCTGTGGAAGGGGCCCAGCAGGCCCCACCCACTACAGGAGGGGGCGGAGACAAGACCAGTCCCCCTGCACAAGGAGAGAGGACAGCAGTGATTGGTCTTTATTACAGGAAGTCTCACATTGGATGACTGCACAGATCTGGGAGAAGAAGTCACATGACTGATGGATTTATTACCCCGGAGATCAGATAAAGTGAAGAGTTTATATAGCACAATGTACTTTATTATAACATAACAATGTATCGGTGAGAAGAGGTTCTCTCACAAATTGGCTGCGTCCCGTCAGAGGTCTCCATACCGATCTGACAGGTTAGAAAACCAAACAAGCCACATATTTGACATTCAGTCCAGCTCTCCTCTATATGTAATGTAAGACTTTTCTAAACTCGGGAGAATCTGAGATGTAAATGAATGTTATGCCTCTCAGATCACTTTTCCTGCCTGTAGACGCTCCCGCTTTATGGCGGGTTTAGCCGCGGTCAGAGATTCTAATCGGATTCGGGACGCACAGAATTCTGTTTTATGTAAATGCGGCTAAACTGACCACACCGGACCACAGGTAAAGGCTTAGGTAGGATATCACGGAAAAATGATGACGTGCATTTAGGATTGTCCTCTAAACCATATAAACCTACTGCCAGTGTGAGTGAGACCTATATACAGTATATACAGTATATAGATTACTATGACATACGTGTTCTGGCTTTATACATGGAGTACATGTGACTGAGAACTTCTTTTATTTGTGATCTTCAAGCACTGATGAAGGGGAAAGTTGGCGCTCTCATCCTTTTACAGGCTTGACAAAGGGGCCGTGACCCCAAAATGTACCCCCCAAGGAGCCCCTGGTTAGGATGGACCCTCTGCCACAACCTTGCGAGGACCTCAACCCCACTGACACTCCAGGCTACTAAAGTGGGTAAAAGAGACCTTATAGGTAATTATAAGAAAAATGGTTATCAGATGAAGGCAAGCCAACATTTATGTTCACATCATTTAGTACAGAGAGAAGTCAACAATCAGGAATGAGAATGGGGGGGGCATAAATGGTGTAAAAGCACCAAATCAGCATAAACAGTAGCAATACCACACAGACCACCAAACACTGAGTAGATTTTATTTAACAACATCAGGACTGTATTGCCCGTGGGTCCTAATGGTGGCTGTGGTAGGTCTAGACTGGTTGGAAGAACAAAAAACCAGCATTAGAATAAACAGCCAAAGAAAAAAGGGGGATTTTTTTTTAGCAAGTGGGTCAGTTTCTAAGATGGTTCTTCTGCCGGCTAATGTTGGGGCCCGTTAGGTGATTGTTGGTGCAGTATAGGTGGTCTTTATATCCTGCGGGCAGGCGGATGCAGATTAAGAAGATAATACATAAGACTCTTTAGGCAGGGGGATGCGTGGTGAACTGTAATATAACTGCACCCTGTTCATAGGGGTAATGCAAGATGAAGTCTAACTATAGAAATCTCAACTTGCGTGCTTTGAGTAGAAGGGGGAGGGGTAATGGTATTATTTCCTTCAGTGGTATGCCTGGTGATACCGATAGGTTGGCAGCCCACTCACCAACTCCTAGTGAAGCTGTAGATCAGCGGTTCTCAACTCCTGTCCTCAGAACCCACTAACAGGTCAGGTTTTATGTATTACCTTGGGGGAGATGCAGACTAGAATACGGCAATCGCTGAGCAGCAAATGATATCACCTGTCATGTATTTCAGTTATCTTGCAAACCTGGCCTGTTAGAGGGTCCTGAGGACGGGAGTTGAGAACCCCTGCTGTAGAGTCTTGTGGTGGAAGGGGACCCTCCTCTTGAGCTGGTCATGAACTGTCGGTGTCTCAACCAACGTCTGTTCTGGAGAATGTGCAGATCCCTTGGCTAAGGACAAGGTATCAGGTCTGGCAGATGAATCGATCCCACGGCCACAGCCTCAATCAGTGAACAGTGCAGCTAGTGTTTCCAAGCTCTGCAACTAAAGTCTACTCCCAGGACTTCCCGAGTGGCTCATTCTAACGGGTCTGTACTGCTTGGATCCCACAGCGCCCAGGGAGTGGGCTTTTCCCAGGCAAAGAATATAAATCCCACCTGGTTTGTCCTGCCAACAGACCATGGGGGTTTGTAGTTTAGAAAGACAGTCACCCCATAATATGGCCACCGCCTCCAATTACATCTCCCAGGGGTGGAAGGGAAGAAAATTGCTCGATTCCCCCAAAGACACAGTCAGTGTTGATGGAGAAATCCCTCCCGCGGAGCTTTTGTGTTCTCCCAGCAGAGCGCAATGATTAGTGTTGCCTGCTATAGCCGGTGGCACTGATCGTTCAGGAAATACCAACAGCTTGCTTGTACACAAGTCAATCAATGAATCAACTTCTGTACAACCAGGGTGCCCATAAAAGGAGAGAAATTCGGCCCGTCCCTGCTGAACCGGGCAAATTTCGATCCATGGACGGCTTAGCATGAAGAGAGGAACAAAGACATCACCAGAAATGGAAAGAACCTCATCCTCTGTCAGGCGTTTATTGCTGTCTGTGCCTCCATTAGGGAGATTCACCCTCTCTGTTTATTCTGTTTACCGCAGGGGTGTCCAAACTTCTGACCTTCCTGGGCCACATTGGAAGAAGAGGACTTGTCTTGGACCACACATAAAAATACACCAACAATAAGGAGAGCTGATGAGCAGAAAAAGTCAGATGACAAGTTCCCGATCACTCATATACACTATCTCACAAAAGTAAGTACACCCCTCACTCCCATTTGTGCAAATATTGTCTTCTATCTTTTCATGTGATAACACTGAAGAAATGACACTTGTCTACAATGTAAAGTAGTGAGTGTACAGCTTGTATAACAGTGTAAATTTGCTGTCCCCTCAAAATAACTCAACACACAGCCATCAATGTCTAAACCGCTGGCAACAAAAGTCAATCTCTTCCCCTAGTGAAAGCCCCTCCCCCACACTGTAAGAAAACACTGGCTAGGCACACAGTTAACCCTTTGATCGCCACTGATGTTGACCCCCTTCCCAGTCTGTGTCATTAGTACAGTGACAGTGCATATTTTTAGCACTGATCACAGTACTGTATTAGTGTCACTGCTCTCCATAAAGTGTCACTTAGTGTCCCGACTGTCCGCCGCAATATCGCAGTCCCGCTATAAGTCGCTGATCGCCGCCATTACTAGTAAAAAAAAAAAAAATCCCGTAGTTTGTAGACGCGATAACTTTTGTGCAAACCAATCAATATACGCTTATTGGGATTATTTTCTCACCAAAAACATGTAGCAGAATACATATTGGCCTAAATCAGTGATGGTGAACCTCGGCACCCCAGATGTTTTGGAACTACAGTTCCCATGATGCTCCACTACACTGCAGAGTGCCTGAGCATCATGGGAAATGTAGTTCCGAAACATCTGGAGTGCCGAGGTTCACCACCACTGGCCTAAATAGATGAAGAAATGTGATTTTTTTTTTTTAAGTGGATGTTTTGTAGCAGAAAATAAAAAATATTGTTTTGTTTTTTTTTTAAATTGTCGCTATTTTTTTGTTTATAGCGTAAAAAATAAAAACCGCAGAGGTGATCAAATACCAGCAAAAGAAATCTCTATTTGTGGGGAAAAAAGGACATCAACTTTATTGGGGTACAATGTCGCACGACTGCGCACTTGTCAAAGTAACGCAGTGCCGTATCGCAAAAAACATCCTGGTCAGGAAGGGGGGTAAATCTTCTGGAGGGCAAAGGGTTAATCTGCCCAACAACAAATTGACCAAAAAAAAAAAAAAAAAAAAGCATAAAAAAAATGCAAAACACAAAAAAAAAAATTATTCACGTAAAAAATGCATTTGTAAAATCACAAAACGCACCACAAAAAGCACTGCAGAAACGGATCAAAAACAAATTGCACAGGTATGAGCCAGGCCTTATCACGCAATCAACAAAATCGGCCGGAAAATACCGCTTTTAACGAGATCGTACGATAATCGGATCGCTAGTACAGAGCTTTCGGGAGCCGATCACGACAATTCATCTGATATTATTCGATTGGACAAGCAGGAAAATTGTCCTCGTACGATACCAGATTGTACGATTTTCGTTTAGTCAGTACAGTTGTCGTCCGAAAATACAAATACATTACAACACGTGACGTCACTTCCCATTTTTTTTCCTGTCGTACGAGAATTTTCGTGACTTTAGTAACCTATTCAATTTCTACTTGCGACTATTAAGTGAAAAAAGTCGTACGATATTCGGATCGTGTGTACGGCCATTAGGCTCCGTAGGTGTTTTTGAATCGTGGGCGGAATCGCCGCGATTCTGCCCACGATTTTAAAGCGCGCTGTTAAAATGTCAAATCGCACATCAGCGTGTTCAGGTGCCCTTCATTTCAACGGCACCTAAAAATGTGGTGCGGTTCTGCCATGGATTGTTGTGCGACAAATCACGCAGGAAATCGCACAAACCAAACCGCGCAAACGTGTGTCGCCCAAAAGGAGATTCCGGAACCTTTTTTGGGCGCGGCAGAATCACACTGCATATTTTAGGTGCCAATGAAATGAATAGCTCTTGAACACACGATTTGACATTTTAACAGTGCGTTTAGAAATCGCTGCGATTTCGCCTGCAATTTAAACCACCTGTGTGTGACCGGAGCATGAAGGGATCTGTTGGGAGGGGTGAGGTGCCATGAAGAAATGTGTCTCCAGTGTGGAGTCCACCATCAACTATCTGAAGGAGGTTTCATTTATCACTCTCTAGGTAGAAACTGGTTCAGTATTGTGTGAAATCCAGTTTGAGTTTTTGAACTCTGTAAATAACAGGAGATTGTTCCTCTCCATGGCAACACAGAAACCAGTCCCCTCCTCCAGTCCCTTCTCATCTGTGCCGGACCGGGCGGCCTGGACCTTCCTCCCACCAATGGCAACACCGACGTATTCCTCATAGAAGGTAACAGGGAAGGTGATGTATAGAAATCCTCCAAACACAACATCACACAATGTACAGCGATTGGAGCAATGAGGACCTTACTGGCCAAATACCGGAAGAGAAAGTACAAGACACAGCCCCATGAGTGGAGGAGAAGACCGGTTCTTGGGAAAGAGGAACCAAAACTATTGTGGGGTTACAGCAATCACTGCAAGACTCCAATGAAGTTCTCCGCTGTACCCCTCAACCCTTCCCAAGTCATGGCACCCCAACACTACAATACATCTTCCCCATTGATCCCTCCGATGATGTCCCCCCTCCCCCACACACATCCTGAGTCCCACTATGGCACCCCAACACTGCAATACAACACATGTTCCCCACTGATCCCTCCGATGATGCCCCCCCCCCCCAATTCCTGAGCACACTATGGCACCCCAACACTGCAATACAACACATGTTCCCCACTGATCCCTCCGATGATGTCCCCCCCTCCCCTACACACATCCTGAGTCCCACTATGGCACCCCAACACTGCAATACAACACATGTTCCCCACTGATCCCTCCGATGATGCCCCCCCCCCCAATTCCTGAGCACACTATGGCACCCCAACACTGCAATACAACACATGTTCCCCACTGATCCCTCCGATGATGTCCCCCCTCCCCTACACACATCCTGAGTCCCACTATGGCACCTCAACACTGCAATACAACACATGTTCCCCACTGATCCCTCCGATGATGCCCCCCCCCCACGTCCCGAGTTCCACTATGGCACCCCAACACATGTTCCCCACTGATCCCTCCGATGATGCCCCCCCCCCCCAATTCCTGAGCACACTATGGCACCCCAACACTGCAATACAACACATGTTCCCCACTGATCCCTCCGATGATGCCCCCCCCCCCCAATTCCTGAGCACACTATGGCACCCCAACACTGCAATACAACACATGTTCCCCACTGATCCCTCCAATGATCACCACCCCACTTCCAGAGTACCACTATGGCACCCCAACACATGTTCCCCACTGATCCCTCCAATGATCACCACCCCACTTCCTGAGTCCCACTATGGCACCCCAACACATGTTCCCCACTGATCCCACCGATGATGTCCCCCCCCCCCCCCACTTCCCGAGTTCCACTATGGCACCCCAACACTGCAATACAACACGTTCCTCATTGATTCCTCCAATGATGCCCCCCCACACACACTTCCTGAGGGCACCCCAACGCTGCAATAAAACACATCTCCCCCAGTGATGAGGTGGATTTCTCCCTCCCCAGCATTGCAGTAAACACTCAGTGCAGAGCCTTAGAGAGAAAATAATCTGATTTTATTGGTAGTGTTGGTCCTCGGGGGGCGGATGTTGGTCCTCGGGGGGCGGATGTTGGTCCTCGGGGGGCGGATGTTGGTCCTGGGTGAGTGCAGTGCTCAGGCAGGTGATGTCACCAGGAGCTGATCACACAGATTCTGCAGTAGTTTTCACTCGGATCGGTGACAGATCTCTACGTCAAGGGGCGGACTGGCTGTGTGGAACTACGGCTTCAGGTAAATGCCCCGGTGGCAGTGGCTTCCCGGCTCCTAAATGGCCTGCATGGTCCACAGCTGGAAATAATGAGAGAATCTTATCAATAGGATAATAGAGAGCCAACCAATACCGGCACAGGGATGGTGAGAACCCCTCATAATGGGCACAGCGGGTGTACAGACCCGGGAACTCAGCACAGGGATGGTGAGAACCCCTCATAATGGGCACAGCACAGGGATGGTGGGAACCCCTCATAATGGGCACAGCGGGTGTACAGACCCGGGAACTCAGCACAGGGATGGTGGGAACCCCTCATAATGGGCACAGCGGGTGTACAGACCCGGGAACTCAGCACAGGGATGGTGAGAACCCCTCATAATGGGCACAGTGGGTGTACAGAGTAGCATTGTATGTATAGGTCTGATGACAGAATAGGTGTTTTCGGTACTCCTAGGAGGTGTGGCCTCTCCTCCAGACTCTCTTGGGATGGATGATGATGGACATTACCTGGCTGGTATTGGGATCCAGGTTCTGGGATAGACGAGGGAAGAGATTGCTGCTGTTTCTTCTGCTCCATCTGCTGTACCACCTGCAGCCGGGGACAGATCAGTAAGAAGATTTATACAGAGAGACAATACAATTCATATCACAAGTGATGGGAAATAAGAACTGTCTGTGTTGTCTGAAGCCATCAGTCAGTCCTTATGTGGTACAAAATCTGACCATGTGACAGGGCAGCACAAACAGTCCTTAGTGACATTGTATGGAGTGGTTGGTACAGCCATGTGTGATGGGTGGGACACGTTTCACTGATCGATCATCATCAAGGCCTCAATAGAGGGATGTCCCCCCATCTGGCCGGGTTAATCAAATCAGTAGGGGGGGGGGGGGTCACTATTACCTGCTGCAGCTCCTGTCGTTGGGCTTGGATGTGCTGCTGCTGCTTCTCCAGTTCCTCCTGCTGTCTGTCCAGATCCTCTTTCTTCCGCTTCAAATCATCTTCCGTCTGACTGATGTGCCTCTCGAACTCCTGCAGCTCCTCCTCCGTGTATGGCTGCTCTTCCTGCATCTGCCAGAGAGGGGGACATACCAGTCACCACACTGGTCATCATACCAATCACCATAATGGTCACCATACCAGTCACCACACTGGTCACCATGCCAATCACCATAATGGTCATCACACTATTCATCATGCCAATCACCACAATGATCACCATACTGATCACACCGATCACCATACCAGTCACCATGGTTACCATACCAATCAACACCATGGCCACCAGACTGGTTACCATATCAGTCACCATACCAATCAACACACAAACAGAATATTGGCATTAAAAGGGGGATCAACTCCAGAGATAAAACGATAATTCTCTCGCTCTACAAGACTCTGGTCCGGCCGCACCTGGAGTATGCTGTCCAGTTCTGGGCACCAGTCCTCAGGAAGGATGTACTGGAAATGGAGCGAGTACAAAGAAGGGCAACAAAGATAATAAAGGGTCTGGAGGATCTTAGTTATGAGGAAAGGTTGTGAGCTCTGAACTTATTCTCTCTGGAGAAGAGACGCTTGAGAGGGGATAAGATTTCATTGTATAAATACCGGACTGGTGACCCCACAATATATAAATACCGGACTGGTGACCCCACAATATATAAATACCGGACTGGTGACCCCACAATATATAAATACCGGACTGGTGACCCCACAATATATAAATACCGGACTGGTGACCCCACAATATATAAATACCGGACTGGTGACCCCACAATATATAAATACCGGACTGGTGACCCCACAATATACAAATACCGGACTCGTGACCCCACAATATATAAATACCGGACTGGTGACCCCACAATATACAAATACCGGACTGTTGACCCCACAATATACAAATACCGGACTGGTGACCCCACAATATACAAATACCGGACTGGTGACCCCACAATAGGGATAAAACTTTTTCGCAGAAGAGAGTTTAATAAGACTCGCGACCACTCACCACACCAGACTCATCCCTACCCCAATCACCAGACTGGTCACATCTATAGAATATACTCTGTACACAGGAACAGTCCGGGACAATGCACCATAATAATGTTTTCATTCTTTTGGTTTTTCTTCAAAACACAATATTTTTCAGTTCAGCCAGTACAAGGACCTGAAATCTGTTCTTATATTGTCACTGGAGGGGGAGAACAGACCATTGGGGGTTGGGATTGGAGGTTGGGTCGATAACGTTAGTTGGACATCACATGGAGAGGATTCAGAATTCATTGGTAGGAATTCAACCCCCATTGATCTGCATCAAGAAGGTTGCAGGGCTTAGACTTGCATGGGAAGCAAATAAAAGCCCATCGACACCCGGACTTTATTTTATATCTGATTAATAGAGATGACTAGAACAGAGATACGTGACAAAGGTGTCCCTAAATAAAGGGAGTCATTGGGGAGATCTTCCAACGTGTGACCTTGAGAAGAGGAGGACACTCAGAACCACAGAGAATACTGAGCGTGCAGAACTGAAGACCCCCACCTCCCCCCCCGACCAGGACGGGGGGCAGATATATCTCAAACTTCTCATTAGTCAGCCGGGAGTCACAGTTGAGCCAGTGGACAGAAATAGAAGTCCTATCAGATGTCATCCTGTCCCAGCGCTGGCAACAAGATTAAGTCTGTCAGCTGCAATAATATGACGAGTCCAGGCCGTGCAGATACCGCCCCCCCCCCCCCCCCAGACTGGGAACAATGAAAAATAAAGTTATGTTTTGGTGTAACTTCGTCTCTAACAATGTGACCCCCCCTTCTCCCCCCTCAGAACCTATATGATAGGATGCCCAGCAGCCAGTCACTGCCCCCTAACAACGCTAGAAGATGGGGTTCCTGGGAGCCAGTCACTGCCCCCCCAACAACTCTAGAAGATGGGGTCCCTAGGAGCCAGTCACTGCCCCCCCCAACAACTCCAGAAGATGGGGTCCCTAGGAGCCAGTCACTGCCCCCCCCCCAACAACTCCAGAAGATGGGGTCCCTAGAAGCCAGTCACTGCCCCCCCCCCCCCAACAACTCCAGAAGATGGGGTCCCTAGAAGCCAGTCACTGCCCCCCCCCAACAACTCCAGAAGATGGGGTCCCTAGGAGCCAGTCACTGCCCCCCCAACAACTCCAGAAGATGGGGTCCCTAGGAGCCAGTCACTGCCCCCCCAACAACTCCAGAAGATGGGGTCCCTAGGAGCCAGTCACTGCCCCCCCAACAACTCCAGAAGATGGGGTCCCTAGGAGCCAGTCACTGCCCCCCCCAACAACTCCAGAAGATGGGGTCCCTAGAAGCCAGTCACTGCCCCCCCCAACAACTCCAGAAGATGGGGTCCCTAGGAGCCAGTCACTGCCCCCCCAACAACTCCAGAAGATGGGGTCCCTAGAAGCCAGTCACTGCCCCCCCCAACAACTCCAGAAGATGGGGTCCCTAGAAGCCAGTCACTGCCCCCCCCAACAACTCCAGAAGATGGGGTCCCTAGGAGCCAGTCACTGCCCCCCCCAACAACTCCAGAAGATGGGGTCCCTAGGAGCCAGTCACTGCCCCCCCCCCAACAACTCCAGATGATGGGGTCCCTAGAAGCCAGTCACTGCCCCCCCCCAACAACTCCAGAAGATGGGGTCCCTAGGAAGCCAGTCACTGCCCCCCCCCCCAACAACTCCAGAAGATGGGGTCCCTAGGAGCCAGTCACTGCCCCCCCCCCCAACAACTCCAGAAGATGGGGTCCCTAGAAGCCAGTCACTGCCCCCCCCCCCAACAACTCCAGAAGATGGGGTCCCTAGGAAGCCAGTCACTGCCCCCCCCCCCAACAACTCTCCAGAAGATGGGGTCCCT